>LPNX011137414.1:325219-394816 GCA_001517045.1 Pseudotsuga menziesii
TGATCATCAAGTCATCTTCATCTTCAAGTCTGAATCATGAGTGGATCTGGATCATCACTGGATCTTGATCATCATTGGATCTGGATCATCACTGTTGGATCATTACTAGGTCTACATCATCACTAGATCATCACTAGTGTTATCTTAATTCTACTCATCACAGGAAGTTCTACAAAGCCAACCCTTTTTCATGTTGGTTGAACGCATAGCCTCCATGTAGGTCTTCATATTCTTCAACACTTAAATATGAACTAGTCAAAAACTCCCACCCAACACTTACATCCAATCATGAGAGGAACACATCCACCATCATGTCAGAAAGGCACGCCCAACACTCACATCTGACCATGTGAGGAACACATCCACCACCATGTCAGAAAGGCCCAACACTCACATCCAATGGCATGATAGGACACACCATCTATCATCCAAGGAAAGGCTCAACACTTATATCTACTAGAATAGCAGGACACAACATCTACTATCCAGATAAAGACACAGCACTTACATATTTCATTCTCAAAGAATGGCTCTCAGCTCTAGGCTGAGTGGGAGTCCCAGAATGAAACAAATTCCTGGTAACTGACCAGGTGCCTCCATTCTCCTAGAGAATGGCCTCTCAGCACTAAGATGAGCTTCAGTCCAAGACTGAATCAATTTCCTGGTAACTGACCAGGTGCCTCCATTCTCCCAGAGAATGGCTTCTCAACACTAAGCTAAGCTTAAGTCCTGGACTAAATCAAATTTATTGGTAAATGACCAGGTGCCTCCATTCTCCCAGATAATGGCTTCTCAGCACTAAGTTGAGCTTCAGTCCCAGGCTGAATCAATTTCCTGGTAATTGACCAGGTGCCTCCATTCTCCCAGATAATGGCTTCTCAGCACTAAGTTGAGCTTCAGTCCCAGGCTGAATCAATTTCCTGGTAACTGACTAGGTGCTTCGATTCTCCCAAAGAATGTCTTATCGCACTAAGCTGAGCTTCAGTACTAGATTGAATCGATTTCCTGGTAACTGGCCAGGTGCCTCCATTCTCCTAGAGAATGGCTTCTCAGCACTAAGATGAGATTCAGTTCTAGATTGAATCAATTTCCTGGTAATTGACCAGGTGCCTCCATTCTCCCGAGAATTGCTTCTCAACACTAAGCTAAGCTTCAGTCCCAGACTCAATCAATTTCCTAGTAACTAACCAGGTTCCTCTATTCTCCTAGAGAATGGCCTTCAACACTTATATTTACTAGCATGATATGACACACCATATATCATCCAAGGAAAGGGATATGCACTTATATCTGACCATGGGAGGCCCAACCTACCACCATGTCAGAAAGGCTCACAGATGCATCACTTCCCTTTGGAGGGAACCTCGATCTGGAGAACACCAAACTTCTCCTAGAAGTACTCAAACTTTACTCTAGCTAATGGTTTGGCCAACACATCATCTATCTTATCTTCCATTGCAACATATTGGAGCTTCACTGCTCCTTTGTGCACCATATCCCTGATATAGTGATATTTGATCTCGATATGCTTCGACTTCTCATGGAACACCAGGTTCTCTAACAACTTCACACAACTCTGGTTATCACAATATATACAAGTAGCATCCAACTAAAGATCAAGTAAATCAGATAGTAGCTTTTTTATCCACACTGCCTCACAACTAACCAAACAAGCTATGACATACTTTACTTCAGCTGTACTTAGTGCCACACAGGACTGCTTACTGCTAAACCAAAAGATCACACCTAATCCCATACTGAAGGAGCATCCCAAAGTGCTCTTCCTATTAATGGCACTTCCTTCCAAATCTGAATCAACATAAAATTCCAGGTTAATCTTCTGATCTGCCTTATACTTGAGCACATAATCAACTGTAGCCTTCAGGTACCTCAGAATATGCTTTGCAGCAATCAGGTGAACATTTTTTGGATCCGTTAAGAACTAGCTGAATGTGTTCATAGCAAAGAAAATATCTGTTCTCGTATTCATCAAGTATAGCAAGGACCCAATCATCTAACGATACATCATAGCATCAACTGTCTTTGATTAAGAATCACTTAATAGCTTTAGGTTTGATGCCATAGGTGTGGTAATTCCATTGCAGTCCATCATCTCGAACCTCTTCAGGATCTCTACTACATATTTCCCTTGTCCTAGGGAGATTCCATCTGCATTCTGCCACACATCCATGCCTAGAAAGTAGTGCATCATACCCAAGTCCTTCATCTCGAACTCAGCATCAGGATTTCTCTTTGTATTAGCAATCAACCCATCCAAACCTATTACAAATAGATCATCTACATATAATAGGAGTATCACTGGGTTCCCTTCTTCAACCTTGTAGTAAAGGCTGGAATCCGCTTTACTCTTGGTAAATCCCAAACTAGATAAGAAGCTGTCAATTTTGTCATACCATGTCCTAGGCGTTTGTTTCAAACCATACAGGGATTTCTTAAATTTACACACATGAGTCTCCCTGTCATGTGTCTCAAAACTGAGTGGCAACTCCACATACACTTCCTCTTCTACCACACCATTCAAGAAAGTGGTCTTTACATCCATATGGTGTATCTTCCATTTCATCACTACAACTAGAGAAAGTACTGATCTGATGAAAGTGTATTTGGCTACAGGTGCAAAATCTTCTTCATGATCTTTTCTTCTCTTTGGGTTAAGCCATGAGCCACAAATCTTGCTTTATATTTCTCTATGATGCCATCCGCAGCATGCTTAATCTTGTAGATCCACTTGGAAGTCACAACAGACTTCCCCTTTGGTCTAGGAACAACATCCCAGACATCATTCTTCATGATCCACTGATTCTCTTTGATCATAGCATCCTTCCATTCTTTCTTCTCTGACGCTTCTTCATAGTTGCAAGGTTCTTTATCAATGAAGTCACATAATAGGGATACATAACTGGAACTGGACCTAGTTCTTTTCCTATCTTTGTGTATATCTTCTGGAACCCCATATCTTTCTGCACCTTGGATAGCCTCTCGTACCCATGAAGGTTTCCTCTTGTGAGGATTCTTCTCTTGGGGTGGATCTACAGGTTCCTCAAGTTCTTCTATTTCTCGATCTTGATCTTGATTTTCATCATTCATAGTTGTATCTTGAATTCTAGGTACTTCTGTTTCTTTAGAGTCTTCAACTAGTCTCTTTCTATATTTTTTGTAAGTTGAATCTTCGTCAAATGTTACGTCTCTACTTATGTCGATCTTCTTGAATTTTGGGAAGTATATTCTGTAAGCTTTTGAGCTTTCACTATATCCCACAAATATACCCTTCTTCCTAGAAGGATCTAACTTTGTCCTCTTTTCTTTTGGAATGTGTATGTATACTGGACAACCGAATATTCTAAGATGGTTCACCTCTGGCTTCTTGCTGGAAAATACTTCTTTAAATGTCTTGTTCTCTAGTACTCTATGTGGAGTACAGTTTTGTACATACACTACTATTCTGGAAGCTTCTTCCCATAGATGTATAGGAATATCTTGATCATAAATCATTGCCCCTGCAGCTTCCATCATTTGTTCTATTCTTCCTTTCTACAACTCCATTCTGCTGTGGATTATATGGAGTAGTTAACTCCCTCTTAATCCCCGAATCTCTGCTTAAATCTTTGAATTCATTTGATGTGAATTCTCCGCCATTGTCTGATCGAAAAGTTTTGATCTTCTTTTCTGTTTGGTTCTCTATCAAGGCTTTGAATTCCTTGAACTTGTTGAATACTTCATCTTTGTTTTCCAAGAAGTATATCCATGTCTTCCTAGAAAAATCATCAATGAAATAAACTTAGTATACATACCCACTTAATGAACTATATGACATCGGTCCACATACATTGGAGTGAATGATTTCCAAGATCCATTTTTCCTTTCTCTTGCTACTTGGAAATGTCTTCTTTGTGTTCTTTCCTTTCACACATCCATTGCAGAGACCGTCATGTTTTGTGTGTATTTCTAGAAAACCTTCAACAACTTTTCTTGCAAGTGATAGTGATCTATAGTGCACATGTGCAAGCCTTCTATGCCAAAGTTCATTTGGTTCTACTAAGTCATGGAAAAAATCTTGTTTTGGTTGGACCTTCAATTTGTATAGTCCTCCTTCTTTTTCCCCAATCACTACTGCATCATCCATAGCCTTTCCCTTTGGCCACATAAGAACTTGGCCATCTACAAATGAAACCCTTATGCCTTTTGCATCCAATGTAACTATGGAGAGGAGATTATTATTTAGTCTTGGTACAAACAAGACATCCTTCATCTTCATAGATTTTCCAGAGTCTAGATTATAGGAGGATTCACCACTACCTTTAATTGGATGCTAGTATTCATCCCCAAGTTTCACCTTGTGAGGTGACTCATATTCGGATAGTTTCATAAAGGATTCTTTGAATCTTGTCATATGTTTGGAAGCCCCACTATCTATAATCCAATCATTTATTCCATGTGTCGTAGTTCCCGTAAGGGCATAAATCAAAACATATTCTTCATCACTTGAAGAATCATCACTTTCTTGTTTGATTCTCTTTGTGGAAGGTTCATCATCCTCTGCAGCATGAGCATGATGTCTTCTCTTATTTCCCTTCTTCTTGTGAGAGCTATTTCTATTCCTAGGACAATCTCTGGCATAGTGTCCTATCTCATCTCAAGTAAAACATCTAAGTTTAGATAAATCTCTATTTGGTTTTCTTGAGTTACCTTTCTGGTGAGAATGCTTACCTTTGCGGTGATGAAAGTCTCTTCTGCTTTTCTTGGAGTGTATTGTGAGAGCTTGATCTTCACTTCCCTTCTTTTCTTCTTGGGATGTTATTCAAGCTTCTTCTTGTGAGAATTATTCCCACAACCTACTAAGCTCAAATAGCTTCTTTCTTACACAAATCCCTTCAAGGGAGACCATTCAAGGTAGTCATCATAATTTCTGCATTCTCCACTTCTTCATCCACTGCTTCAAGTTGTTCTTTGATCTATGAGACTCTTGTGAAGTATGACTGTATGGTCTCTGCATTCTGGATCTTCACATTCTTCAACTAGTTCCTCAAACTCATCTTCCAATTTATGTTCTTTCCTTCAACAGTTTGGTGAAGGAATCAAACATACCTTTAGGTGTCTTTAGGGAGGACACTTGTTGTATGAGGTGATCCTTGATTGAATAAGCAATAATCCTCTTAGCCATGAACAATTTCATTTTGTGTAAGGCCTAAGCCTCATCTCCCTCTAGAACTGGAACCTCTTCATTGATGTAACAGTCTAGCTCATTTTCTTCTAGAACCAGGGAGATCCTATATTTCTAGGATCGGAAGTTATCATCTCCCTCAACCTTTTCATCAAGCTTGGTATGATGAGACGTCTTAACTAAGAATGTCAAATGGAAATACAAAATATTTAGATCTTACCAATTTAAGAACCTGAAAACTCGATCTGGACCTGATCTTTTGTAGTGCTCGTTTTCTGGTTCCACAACAAATTAGGGTTTGACTTTCGTGGAGTTCTACCCAACAAAAAAACTTGATTTTTGTCTTTAAACTTTGATTTTGAGTAGGAGATAAATCCTACCCTTGGCTCACTAAAATATTCCCCTTTAGTGAAAATCCCTAATTTCCAGATGCAGTGGTAGGTCAAAAATTAAAAATGCTCAGAATCAGATTATGTTTCAACAGAAAGATGCGCCCTTCAATGTAGGTTCATCCTAGCCTCCTTTTGCTGATGGATTGTGGATAGATACCCAAAAATTAAGAATCCCTAGCTTCAACAGTTGCACAGTGTCTTCTTCTTAGCTTATCTCTGATACCATATTAGATTTTTATCAAATTAGACAGTATTATCTTAGGATCTTTAACTGAGATAATAACAAACACAACAATCAAACACAAGAAACAATAGACAAAAAAAATTTCCTTTGGGAAACCATAAAGGAGAAAACCCCACAACTTCCTTAGAGATAGAATCACCACAAAAAGTGAAACCCAAAAACAGTAAGATGATCTCCCGACAGCAGTAGTCTCTCTCTTTCTTGTCCTAGCTTCTTCTTTCCCTCTCAGTTATGTGCTACAACTGAGTGAGTGAGTGTGTGATAGATAGCGAGGCTCACTCTCTATTTATACTAATTCCTGACTTGAGAATAACTTACTAGGTTCGAATTCCCTAGGAGAGTCTAATAACCCTAGGGCCCCACAACTGCAAGGACTTTAACCCTTGAAAAATAGGGAGAGTTACCCTCTATGACTTTACATGACTTGTTTACATTATTGAATCTCCCGATTAGAACATTGGGGTATGACATGACTCAATTACATTACAAATACTTCCCGGAATAAACATCGAGGTACAATGCATAAGATATACAAGTGAATACATTCCAAAGATACAAATACATCAACATCTTCAGTGTAGGTGGTGCATGAATTTTTCATAAAACTGTTAAAGCACATATGAATGTTGATTGTGAGCATTTTTTGTGTGATTTGAAAGCTTAAGGGGAATCTCTCCAAACATTGTGGAAATTAGGAAGCTCGGTTCGTGTTTGATGGTGAAACTTTCTTGTGGAATTTCGGGCATTGAGATTGTTCATACCAGTACACCGTTGTCACTCTAAAGTGTCAACCTTTGTACATGTATAATGTATAATAATCTATAATAAGGGTGTAGGGCATATTATAAGTTATAACATGATAGTGAGACCCTCAATAGTTAGCTCGACTTGTTGGGCCCTAGTTGACAAGCCATTTCTAGATCACACGTCACTGGTTCCATTCCTCAACCTATGGGGTGGGATCCTTTGTTAAGGTAGATGATTCCTACGGGTTCATGGTGCCAAAGGGTGTGGCCCCTTTAGATTGCCCCTAGGTCTAGTGGGTAATAAAAATGATAGTTATGAAGGCTAATATTTATAAAGTGGATTAGATAGACTATTACAGTAAGGTTGATTAACTAGTTACCATTGAACAAGTGTTATGCGAATTCATTAATTAGGAAGGTCCACTAGATACCTATAATTTGGTAATTATTAGAATTTAATAAAAATATGTAGTCCTTCTTATGTGATGATTTATTGGAATATTACTTATGGGGACTTAAAATTGCAAAGAAAAAATATTGCTTAATGTTACTTTAAAAGGCGTATCTAATGCAAATATGGACTCAAAATGCTTAGGTTAACTCCTTAATAGTTTTTAGCAAAAAATCCAAAAACTAATTGCCAATCTAGAATATTTCAGAAAAAATAAAAAAAATAAAGATTTAAAAAATTTCTCAAATTAGGTAATTGTAGTAAAAAATCTAGTTTGAAAATATATTGGACCACATTTTGGTAAGACTACAACACTCAACTTTGTTTTTGAGTGTGTTTCTTTAGAATTTCTAGAAATCAACTATAGATCTTCTTCAGAAAAAAATGTCACAGAGTTTTAAAAAATTTGTTTAAATCAAACATAAGACAAAGGAGATTATATCATCGATTGAAAATTTAGTTTTTTTTTAATTGATGACCATGGATATTGTAAGTATCTATATATTTTGATAGAACACCCAATTTTAGTTAGACCAATTCCATTTTCCTTTAGATAAAGTACAATCCATTGTTTGAGTATATTTATATGATTTTTTTTTGCCAATGTTCAATGTGTTCTATTGCTTGCAAATTAGTGCCCCTAAACCCTAGTGGATTGGCCACATGGCAACGAAGCATCTTTACAAAGTGTTTCAGTTATTTAAATATATGTGAATTATAATGTCCATTGAAGGGGAATATACCACCAACCAACATTATGACGTGATTTAGAGGATGCTAGGATGGAATGGTATATTCATAGATATTATTTATTGGAAGAAAACTCCTTCTAACTTTTGTTTGATGTGCATAACCCTTCACATGAAGAACACACCCTTAAGAGAATAAAGAAGGTGTTTCTCACTAGTTTCAAGTATGATTATTCTACTAATGTAGTGCTCTTTCTAAAGCCATCGTTGTTTCTCTATACCAAGAAATTTTATGTATGGAGGGTGAGCCCAATTTGGATCCACATGACCATGGTGGGCCTTTTCAGACACATAGTCAAGCATTCATGTGTCATTGGTTGATTGTCCACATGAGCACAAGTACATGGGACCCAATATGTTGGACTAGTTTTTTCAACTTAACATATATAAGGGAAATTTAAGGATCCTTAATAATCTTAAAGTGTAGAAATATTAACAAATATTACTAATTTTTAAAATGGAAACAAAAAAATGTGTATTTTTCTAAAAATATTTCGAATTCTAAGGATTTTGTATAGTTGCTTGAAAAAAGAGCAACTTTTATTGTAAAATGATTGGATTTTATATAATTTTAGCAAATTATTTTAGAAGAAAACTAAAAAAGGAAAAACTTTGGTTGAGTTTCCATTATTGTCACATGGCTTGGTATAAGTTGGAATCATAGGGGTCATGACTATTCTATGAAGGGGGGATGACACTGTTGACAACTTTATAAATAGACAAGTTACATTGTGAGTAAATTATGGCTTCTTCCTATAATCACATTCACACTATTCATGACCATTACTATAGGAATAACCTAACTATTAACGACACACATACTGGCACGATGTGTAGTGATGGTAACATGCACTAGGACTATGAAAAATGTGTACTTGAAAAGACATGTGACATATTAGCATCATTTCTATTTTGATCTACCTCCTTAGTGGCATTGATGTTGATGAAACTAGGAAACAAATTAGGTGTATAATAAAATGCATCTTCCTCCTAATTTACCCTTATAAAAAGTTGAGGCTTAGTGACCTTGGTGAGGATCATTACTCATTTGGATTAGGAATATACATTAAATCAACTTCATCACTACACTACCATATCAATTCCTCAAGAGTTCACTCCATTATCAGCATACACTACGTGAACAGGAGCCTTACCTCCTAGCTAAGTCAACTCAACAATGAAGGTCATAAAAACAATACACATAAGAAATATCATAATACTAACTTGTATTTAGCACGCATTTACAAGGAGACTTGCTAGGCCTTTACATAACATCACAAATAGCTCATTAATGGACTTCTATTATTAAATAATAGATTTAGCTCAGTCAAACTAACTTAGCTAACTAACTAATGGGTTTAAATGTGAACAGGAACCACATACAATAAGTGGGATGACGAATCCCTTAGTAATCTCAATCCTATGAGTTTAAATTAAAAGCGTCCAATATGCTTGCCAGCTCCTTATTTAAGTTTAAGAGCATTGTGAAGGAGTGTGATTTAAGTTTAAGAACATTCTGAAGGAGTTCATGGTGCAATGGCTGCGAATAAGTTGCAGCGATGCTCATACAAAGGATTGTGGATGTTGCAACGAATGGGAGAGCGGAGGTATCTGTCTTCCCAGTGAGTAAGGCTAATACTAAGAGGGTAGAAATACCTGGCCTCTTAGTGTATTGTGCCATGTATATGAGGAGGGTGGAGACATCGAGATTCCCCAAAGTGAAAGTGAATCCTTTTGAACTAGTGAACATGACCTTTTTGAAGCCAGATGGCATGTGGTTCTAGAAAAGTGTTGTGCCAATGTGGAGTTAAGAGGAACTCGAGCTCTTGTGTTAGTACTACTGCAGTGGACTTGCCTTAATTTTGAAGATGAAAACTGAACCAAAACCTTTGAGGAATAATGTTGAATCCTACGTTAAAATCAACCGCAATAAAGATGAGCGTATGAGAAAAGAAACGACACCAAAGTGGAGAAGACATATGCGGATTCAGGATCATGCAAAGGATGATGGTGGCTAGATATAGAATGTTGTTGTGACTGTTGTATGAATTGTGACATAGAGGAACATATTGTGGTTGGGAGGATCAATGAGGATGAAGCTGTCAACATTGGTTGTTGTAATGTAAACCCAAGATCAGAGAGGGTGTGAAAGTGACTGTTTCAAAGGAGAATGTAGGGAGTAGGGATTCTGTTGAAAGGGTGCGCGTGCTGAGCAATGGATTGCATGCATATAAAGGAGAGGCCAGAGGAAGTTCCATATTCCAATTCATATAGAAGTGTGGAGAATAGTGTTAGGGTTTCATAAAAGAAAGCAATAAAAATAATATTTCAGAATGGAAGATTATTGAGTGTAAATATAGAGGTTGGAGCATGTGGAGCAAATCAGATCAGGGAGGATGGAGGCTTGGATGTAGAGCGAATCTATGAAGAGAGAAAGAGAGTAAAGTGGGTATTGGTTTTGAGGCAGATTGAGGGAGGCTTGGATGTGGAGCAAATCTATGAAGAGAGAAAGAGAGAATCAAGTGGGTCTTGGTTTTGAGGTACAAGTAGGAGAGGTGGCTCCCCACTTAAATAGAAAAATAAATGAAAAACTAAATAAGAACCCTAGGGTTTTCTTGAACATTATTTGGAGGAGAATGAACTGCATGGTATGAGGGTTAGGGAAAGCATTAAAAATAGCAGTAGTCTAAATGCTAGATTTTTTAAACTTTTTTGTTTTTTTTGGCTTGTTTTTTACATGGCATTGTATAAATTTTAGATTATTTTTTGAAAAAACATACCATAGTTGTTAAAATTCCATAAATTGTTCCCTTGGTGTATTTGAGAATGCAGAATCCATTTATGCATTCAAAAAATGATTTAAATACTTCAGAATTTAGATTTCTGAAAAAAAAATAACCTAAGCTCTAAACTTCTAACGGATACAATATTCCTTATAAATAAAATAAGGAGAAAAGAAAGGTTCGAAGGTATCGGTGCAAGCGTTGTGTCTTTATTAGAAAAAGATGGCTTTTGTTGGGCTAATGATAGTGGACTGAGAAAAGAAGAAGACAATGATTGGATCGTAAACTTAGTTTGAGATAAAATCCTTCAACTTGGATAGCCACAAGTGGTGAAAGGAGTAGGTACAAATACATTGGATTCGGCCCGACAAGTTCATTAATATGCTGTGAGCGAAGCATCTCTCGAGTAGGGGGTGAAGGAGTATCAACAAACTGTTATGCATCAATCCGCTTCAAAATCTCGAGTGTATGTTATTGTCCTTGTTCCAAAAAAATTAACCTGATTGGCGAGATAAGGCAACTTCTCATAACTGTCCTCGTTAAACTGTGATTAATGATCCCAAGGAATAATATTGGAATCTGCATCTCGTTTTTCCAAACTCCAATTTCCACCTTTAGTCTTCCAAAGTCTTCGTGCTATGATTGAACCATAGAGTGGAGGTTTCCAAACTTCAATTTCCACCTTTAGTCTTCCAAAGTCTTAGTGGTATGATTGAACCATAGAGTGAAGGCTTTCAAGAGAGTCGTTAAACTTATGAAAGAAATAAGACATGGTGATTACAGACTAAAACTAAGGTAATAGTGATTGAAGACTCAGAACAGGATAGACAAAGAATGTATCAAGATGGTGAACTATGTAAACAAACATCCATCTTATAGAATTGGGAAATGTTTGTTTACGCGACGAGACCAAAATTGAATAGATGTCGAGGTAAATGAATTCGCGAGGTGTCAAATCCAGATCAAGTGTGAAAACATTAAAATTTAATGCCTGGATTGAAAAATGGCAAAAAAGAAAAAGTCCAATTCATTGGATAAATTTGAACGAATGATGTCGGAATAAAGTCCCAGTATGAACACAACCCGTGTACTAAGTCGTTGGTCTGATCACGCATGAGGAAGGATGGGAATATGTGCGAATAGAGAAAATTTTATTGGAAACCATAAATTCTCTCATAAACAAAATTCAAGATAAAACCACTTACATACAACATTAAATTCTCCAAGATAAAACCACTTACATACAACATTTATTGAGAAGTAGGCATGATGCAAAATAATTCATTTCCATGTATGTGACTCATAGATACATTATTTACAACATGGTATACCAGAAGCAATCCAAGGAAGAAATGAGCATAAATCCAGAGTAAGTGAATACCAGGTTAGCCTAAGGGTTAGCTCAATTGGTAAGACGTGCGGCACACTCTCTCGGTTTGGGAAGAGCTCACGGGTTCCAGCCTTGAGTCCTTTGGGGTTAGGCTTTCTGGGAGGATGGCCAGCGGTTTACCACCTTTACCATCCACTAATGTGGGGAAGTATTGCTGGGTTTCCCGTGAGATTCCCTTTGCAATTTATAGCAAAGGAGAAAATGAAAGCTTTTTGTTAGATCCAGGTTACTCTTTCATAAATTCTAAATAAACTTAAAAAAATTGGGTGGCAAACATGGTTCAATTTTACAAATTCAAATATCAGTTAAAAAATAGTGTTCATATACATCTTTACATCTTATGAAATGTCTTATGTTTACGTACGATCAAATAGGCCTTATAACAACTTTAGTGTAATTTTAAGCAAAGATGGCAGTGCATTTAAATTGTGTAATGTAAAGACCAGTATTCACGTCCCTTTGTCCTCTGGACTGGCATATTTAAAATAACGCAAAATAAGAAATGTGATATTTCAATACAGATGAATGGATCTCAACACATATGAATGGATTTTAATACTGATGAATGGATTTCAATACATGCACTTGTCAATCATTTCGTTTATTGAAATGACACGCATATGAACATCGCAAACTTCTAGCTAAACGTATCCGCAAATTTTCTCGGCGTCGTTCAGAATGTGTGCACCAACTTCCCAGCAAGCTACTGACTTAGTCAACCAAAAATTGTTAAATGTTATTGAAGGGCATAATATATATAATTGTAAAATGATTGAAGTTTACCAGGCACAGACATGAAGGAAGAACGCCATCGTGCATATGATCGCCGGAAGGGCCTGAACGTGAAGAGAGAGAGCACCTCCTCTTCTCCACTCCAATTATGTTAGATGGATCTTTGCACTTTTTACATGAGAGGCGGTGCTCTCTCTCTTCTCGTTCAGACTCTGGCAAGACCTCCATTATCTAATAATTGTACTCAGGCTTTATAGGCCTTGCAACTCAACGTGACATTAATGTAAGGAACTTGGTAAACATACCTTGCGTATATATAATACCTCAATTCAATGTACAGGATATTTTAGGTTAAAATGGCATTCCTCCCGTGTTCCAAATTTGCGTTTAATTCAAACATTTGTCGTTGCAAACTGGCATCTTCAACTGATTGGTGATTTTAATTCAACCTGATATGATGATATATCTTGAGAATGAGTGACATACAGCTAAAGAGTTACTGAGCATGAAAGACGTATCATCTTGAGAATGAGTGACATACAGCTAAAGAGTTACTGAGCATGAAAGACGTACAGCTAAAGAGTTGTTGAGAAGTCGATAGTAAGACATATTAAGAATTTAAAAGTCCACCAAGTCTTTGTTTGGGTCGGTTTGGATGACGGAAGCGTGGAAGACTACGCGGCTAACAGTAAGCTGAATTCAATGCCGACAAAATAGTGTTTATGGTGGGCTCTAAACTTGTTTCCTCCCACAGACACAGATTGCATTTGTGTCAACCAAACCCTTATGATGATTTGCACTTGTAAATTTTATTTCCTTTCCGCCTTTGCAAAGAAACCCTTTTAACATTTAGAATGAAGCTATTATTCAACTCCTTTAATTCCTGGTCGTGTTTTGACAGGGAATATAGTAACCGACATTTGCATTGGTTGGTCGGCATAAATTCCATGTATGGAACTTAGCATAGAGTAGTTGGTTTCATATATGAAACTTAGCGTAGGGTAACTTTTATTTATTTATTTTTAGAATTGTTTATTGAAGTTTTTATTGGTTCTCCTCGTTGATGGGCGTTGATATGCAATACTTATTGGGGTGTTGTCATTCTTTGTGTTAAAGATGAAGGAAAATAAGCACAAGATGGTGGAACACACACAAGTAACAGATTGATTTCCTTCTCATTATTAAGGAGTAGCATTTATAAGACTACATAAGAACAATATCATGGGCCAATACTATGGGTCACTAATCAAGATAATGTGACCAAATCAACTACTCAACCAACTAACCAATTAATGATGCATTTGACCATGGAGATTACATTCTTCAACACACCCCCTTAATCTCAATTGGTAGAACATCTTCAGCGATAAAAATTCCTAAGTGCTCTCTCTAATAGTCAAATGCAGTTGTTCCCAAAGGTTTGATGAACATATCACCTAACTGCTGATGGCAAGGAGATCAAGTGCGCAAGTTGCGACGAAGGAGATAGTGACAAGTGTCAAAGTGGGTTGCACAAGAGGAATTTACCGACAAGTGGGATCGGTCTCGTTGGAAGTAGTTAGAAGCTTGATCCAAGTTAGTTATATGTGGACCTTTTTGTAAAGACGCAATCCTATAAATAGAATTAGGAATGTAGTGGATAGATTTGGCATCTTTATCGTTTGGCTTGTGTGATCTTATGGTTGCAAACTCTTTTGTAATCTGCGAATGAATGAGTTTTGGTCTGAGGCTTTCGATTAAGGGATGTATTTTGATCTTCAAAGCTAATGTGAGATGATCATTGATGAAAAATATGTCTTTGTCTTAACTTGTTGTGATGTGATCTACGATGTTCTTCTTGTTTAAATGATGTGATATATTTATGATGTTCGTTATATCTGATGATGGGAAGTCTTTATGTGGTAAATGGGTTCTTACATGTAGAAATATTGATTAAGTTGATTTGAATCATGAAATGTTGCAATACTAGATCTTGCTACAAATAACAATACATAGCTTGGATAAATGATGTATTAAAATCTCCTTGATCTGTAAGTTGCATTGTGACAGAAAAAGATTAAGTGCACAAGTCCTATTCCCTTATGCGGAAACGTGGTTCCTACAACCCCTCTCAAACATCTAGGGTGAGACTGCATCTGCTTTGCAAGTGTTGTCAGATAGGGTAAAACCTGCCCTCGCCGGTGTTTAGGGAGATTGCATTGAAGGGCGTTGACAGTGAGTGAACCCCTACCGATTGAAGTGTGTCGACAAATGGTTCTATTGTTGGGACCTTAGTACGAGGAAGAAGAGAACATGTTGGATCACCCAACGAAACTGGAGATCCAGGAATGGTTCGATCAGAAGGCCCAAGAGTTTGCAATAGAAGAAACGCGGAGCTCGAGACTGACAACTGAAGAGTGATTGGGAAGACATATCTACTTTGATATTCACGAAATGTTCTTCGTTGAGTTCCTAATTATTTTGTAGTAGTCGTTGGTGCAAACTACTCTCGAGAAAATGAATTTCCAAGGAGACGAGCCTATTTACTTAACCTCTGAACTGATCCAATGGCTAAAAAGGTAAAGAACGAGGCATCAAGAGCTATCGAAGTTTGGTTCAATAGCATCTTGGAAGGCTATATCACTGAGTTTGTTGTCAAAACAGTTAAATATTATAGCGATGCAGAAAGGAATTCTTCCATGGACCAAGAGGGAGGTTTCTATTGTCTTTGCAATTGTGGATTAAGATTCTCATCCATGAAAAGGGAATATTAAAGATGAACTTTGACGAGTAAATCCCTGGAGTGAAGAGGTCACGAGTAGTGCGGAGACAAGGGTTGGATGGAATGATACAGGGCAGATGGATGGGATTTACGATGATACTGTGAGGGAAGTCGAGGAAGAGTGTGGTCTTCTGCGAAGTGGGGTGAGGTTCCAGCAAGAGAAGAGGAAGAGGACCAAGGGGAGTCTTGGTGCTACCAGAACAAGAAACTAGGAGAGGAGACCAAAAGGGACTAAGCAATCCTACAACGATAAAGCAGATGACTAGCCTACAACAGAGCTCAAGGAAGGACCAACCCAAAGAAACAATGTACCTACACCTCCGTACACTACACCGCATTCTGAAAGAAACATCAAATCATCATAAGACTGTCATGTGTGCCACCTTAGGAGTAATAGTAGTGGATCAGCAAATACACAAGGAGACTCTGAATGGAGGGTGATGACGTACAACTTCCTTTGTTCCATGGGAACGGGACTAAATATCCTTAGCAGTATTTGTTTCTCTGGGAAGTACTATGGATTGTGAAGCAAGTTCATGACGAAGATATCAAGAAAGGATTACTAGCGACAACATTTCAAAGCCGAGCATTGGATTGGTACATGAATTTTGTACAAGTGTCAACAGGGCATCAATAGAAGACACTAACACAGATTAGGACTATGTTAATTGAGTAGTTTCGAAAACCCAAATCCAAGTTGCAGCACATTACTGAGTTGAAGGAAATCAAACAATATCTAAATGAGTCGGTATGGTATTTTGATCAATGGTCCAAGATGTTGATGGCTAAGATCAGCTTCAGAATGAGCGACGTGCAACACACATAATGGTTCATTGGACCATTGGTGCCACACATCCGAATGCAATTAATGCAGTAGAATATTGTGACACAAACTGAGGCTTTGGAAATTGAAATGAAGGTGGAAGGTTCACAAGTTGGAGAAATGAGGGTTGGGATGAATCAGATCCAATCACAATTGGAAAATATTACTATTTAGTCGTAGGATATCAAGAAGGGAAAGGACATCCATGAAGAAGTATGGTGCACTCGATGTCACACGGAAGGACATCATAAGGATCAATGTCTGAACTTCCACAAATACTTACAGGATGGAGCCCCTAATCCATTAAGTCAAGGTGTTCTTCCATGGTTTCGTATATGTCAAACTAGAGGACATCGGTATGAGGTGTAATACCCCGGTTTTTACCCCAAGGGGGGGGGATGTGTAACTCGGTTTTGACCCCATGGTATTTTAATTATACATGATGAAATATTGTATGGAATCATGGAAAGGAGCTCATGGCCAAGGCCCTTCCATTGATTGATCTTTTGTGTGTAGGAGATCAAGGTTGATGACTATGGTTTATGGTGCTAAGTAAAGCATAGTAAATATTGTGAATATCGTGTAATTATGCAATTAATAAAAATAACACAACTAGCTATGTATTGTAAACATGAAAGAGATGGGGGCATGATCTCACAAGGAATAGGGTGGGGAGTGAGTCAACCTATGAGCCTTAGGGATAGGATAGATGCTAATAGGAGAACCTTGAACCCTCGGCTACCTTTTTTTCTCTGTCCTCAATCATCAATTTCATCTAGAAGTTTGTTGAGGTAGTTAATGCCTTAGGCAGAGTAAGGTATGTCAGCTTGATTTCTTGTTTGAGAAAGTCTACACAGACCTATAGTCTAGGAGGCCTTGTTTTACCTTTGAAGTAAGAAAACATGTGTTTTTGTGCCCAGTTGGTGAGGAAAGGCTATGGAACATCTTGGTCATTCATTCCGTCCATTTGGTCATTCAATCACTCACCCCGACATTCGGTTCAGTCACGGTGTGTTTTGTATGCTCATCGTTGTTCATCTAAACCTGCAAGGAGAACCATGGCTTGCTCTCATCTTTTTTTTCTTAATTATTATCCTTATCTGGCATTTTTTTCATGCGCACCATGCGTTCATCCCGCGAGAGGGAAAACCATGTTTTGTTCTGGGTGGTTCACCCGTTTTTTACCATCTGCAGCCTCGCAGAGGTCCAATGGTCTCCTTTTTTTGATGAGTGAATGAGCAGTGGATATCACTTGATTTGATGAGAAAGAGTGGTAATCTATGGTTTCCCCATTGTTGTTGTGCAATGGTCTCCTCTGTGACAGAGTGAGTGTAATCCTGATTTTTTGTGTTACATTGTGGTTTACTGTGTTGTGCATCATTGGTTTTAGGTTTGAACTATACATAAGGATTAGGAGTGGAAGAGATGAGGAAGGATCTTGATAAACCTAGTGTAGAAGGAACCTCAAGAAAAGATGGGAGTGGATGGTGACTCTACTATGCACATCTTGAAGGGAACTGGAAGGGAAGGAATAGCCCAAGGGACTGTGTAATAGAGAAGGGGATGCTTTCTTGTGTTGGGTGTGTAGGTGATGATATTGTGAGGCCAAATAGATCTTGTGAAGGTGTCCTTAGTTCTTGAATGACCCAGTAGCTTATCCATTCTACCTTTCACTACCTTAGAAGCCTCATAAACCCAACTTGAAGGATGGCTTGGTTGGTAGCCTAATAAACCCATCCATTGGCTTGGTTGTGTCTTGTAGTGCTTGGACTTGTGAGTAATCCTTGGTTGGAGAGCCTGATAAACCCAATTTGAATGATGGCTTGGATAATATCCCGATCAACCCATCTATTGTCTTGGCTAGTCCTTAAACCATTTGCTGGCTTGACTGTGAATAGTTTGATAAACCCAATGGTGTTTGGCTTGTATGCCTGCATCATGATAACCCAACTAAGTGGTTGCTTAGTTGGAGCATATGATAAACCTAACAGATTGTTGGATTGACTGTGTCTTATTTGATTTGACTATGTGTGAGTAAGTTGTTCCCTAGTTCCTTGTGGAATCATGCCCAACTTGAGAATGGAAGTGTGTTTATAGATTAATGAACACAATGGCCTATGGTTCGGTGGAACGTTGCAGTGACATAGCTAGTTGTGGGACAACTTCATCATCAAAGATAAGTATCCCCTCTTATTTGTTTCTTCCATGAATTTTCTTTTGAATTGTTATGTTCATGTTGAATGCTTATGGGTGATTTAAGTAGATGTTTACTTGTCTATATTTTCCTGCATTTTACTTCTATATATTCCATGTATGTTTTATGCATGTTTGGCCTAAGTCCTTGAAGGCTAGAATCTTGATCAAGGGTGAGAATGCTTATGTGTTAGTGTTTTCTACCCCTTTGAATTCACCTGTAGAAGAAGGAAGCAAATAGAAGGAAGTTGAGTAGGGAAAACAGGTTGTTTTTTATGCACCCTGAGATCATCCTATAGGAGGCGAAGGGAGAAATCGAAAAGGCACAGAAAAATACCAAGGAAAAAGTTTACTTTCCGACTTTTGAGGTCTGAGGATGGAAGGAAAAATTCAGAAGTGCAGAAAGTTATTTCTGTCGAAAATTAAGTCTTCTAGTTCCCGACTTCTGCACTGGAGTGAGAAAGGAGGAAGGCGGAAGAGCTGTTGAGGAAATCCATCAATCATTATGATTTTTGACTTTTGAGTTCCAAAGGAGGAAGGTTCAAGTGCTTAAGGAAGAAGATCCATTGAGGAACTTCATCGATCGTTGTGATTTTTGACTTACTAATTCTAAAGGTGGAAGGCAAAAGTGCGGAAAGAGGAAGGTGAAAGAGACATTCAATGTTTCCATAGCACATTGAGTTTTTTATTTCCGATTTCCAAGGTCAGAAGGGAGAAAAGTGGAAGTGCAAAAGGAAAAAGTTGGACCCTTCACTCTGTTAAACCTTGTAGTTTTGATTCTCATGTTTCGAGGTTAGAAATGCGGAAGCAGAAGTGGAGAAAGGGAAATGTTAGTGCAGAGATTACCATTATGGTTGCAGAATGGATGTCAAGGGTAGAATGACTATTACAGTAGTTTCTAAGCCTAAGGGAAAAGGTGGAAGAGTTTGTTAATTCCCATGGCTAGTGTTAGAAAGGAGAACAAAAGTTCCTAAAAAAAAAATTAATTATCCTCATTATGGGGTATGGGAACCTTACATTGTGGTATTAGAGATTGTGGTTGCAACATTGGGCCTGGATGGGCCAGAATGAGTAATTAAAAGATATAAGAGTATTCTCTAATACCAACATTATAGTACACTACATTGTGGTATCAGAGTTGTTGGTTGCAGCACTAGGGCCTAAACAGGCCAAGTGAATAATTGGTAATTGTTTTTGAATTCTTAGATTGTCTATCAGTGTGTTTGAGTAACACAATTTTGTAGATTTATAGTGTCGATTCGAAAAGTGGGTTATTGGCACAACCATGAGAGCCTACAGCATGAATGATGCACATGATCCCTATGAGCATGAGGAATATGCTATGGGAGAAAATGTCCAAGTTGGAGATGGTGATACAGAGTCTAATGGGAGGACATTTCAAGTTACACCGCCTGACATTGTAGCCACGATGAGGATCCTGATTAAAGCTCAGGAAGAGAAGCATCAGCTGAATGCCGCCATGTTGCAGAGTTTGACAAACATCCAAAGGAGGATGAACTATGAATGTTGTGCAGTAAAACTAGAAGGTAGCAAAATGAGTGCTAGAAGATGAAAGAGATCTTCTAGTAGATCATCCGACTATGAAGGATCCACTAAGGTTTCAATATCTTCATCTCACATGATGAGCTCAAGAAGGAAATACCTCCTACCTTTAATGGTGAGATAAAGACTGGTCAAGAAGATGAAGCTTGGCTTCTTGGGATGAGGGAATATTTACAAGTCCAACACTACTTTGGAAATATGAAAGCTATAGTAGACATCTTCAACATGAATGGAAGAGCATCCATTTGGTGGTCGCACCACAGGGAGGTAAAAAATACCAGTGAAATAAAGTTTACTTGAAAATAGTTCAATAAATACTTCAAGCAGAAGTACCTCTTTCACAGGTACTATGATGATAAGATCAAGGAATTCCATGAGCTAAAATTAGGGAAGCTGACCATGGAAGAGTATGCAAATAGGTTTTTGAAACTGCTGAGGTATGTCAAGTACATCAAATATGAAAAGGTGAAGAGCTAGCATTTCCTAAGTGGGTTACCTCAGTCCTATAAATAGAGGATTGAGTTTTATGAGCCTAGAACTCATGAAGAAGCAATAAGGAAAGATAAGTACTACTACAACCAGAACATAAGAAAATTTGACTACCATAATACATGGAAAGATAAGAATAATGAAAATTCTGATCAGAGAAAGAAAGGTTCCAAACCTCCTTACTTTAGAAATTAACAGAAGTAGCCATCGCAGGCCGTGAATAAGCCAGTCAGAGTGGTGGATGGAAAACCAAGAGATCGAAAGGAAATCAAAGAACCACTCCAATGTTGGAAATGTGTAAGACCCCACATGCGCAAGAATTGTCCACATGAATAAGGGTACGCAAGGCAAACAACATTCATGAAGTTGAAACTGTGGGTTAAGTGGAAAAATTCGTTCCTAGAATTTACGCAGCGTTAGAGGATTTTCAAGAAGACCATCAGTCAACTGTGGTTGAAGTTGAAGTTAAGATTGTTGAGCAGTCTATTTCTGTTTTGATTGACCTTGGTTGTACTATTAGTTATGTTAATCCTAGAGTAGTTGAGATTTGTGCTTTTAAGAAATCAAAGCATAGTAAGTCATGGTTAGTCCAATTAGCCACTGGAACCATGAGAAAAGTAAGTGAGGAGGTAGAGAAATGTCGATTGGTTATGGATGGGTTGGCCACTTATGTAGATCTAATTTTTTTGCTACTTGGTTCCTATGGGATTGCCGTTGGAATGGATTGGTTAGAAGCTCACAAAGTGAGGATTGACTGTTATAATAATACTTTTGAGTGAATGGATAAAGAGGGAAATGCAAGAGTGGTAAGAGGCATACCTAAAGTGATTTCTGTTAGGAATATTTCAGTAATGCACTTGAAGAAGTTCTAGAGGAAAGGTTCCCAGTTGTATGCAGCCCATATTTCAGAGGAAACTGAGAATGGAAATCCTATGTTGGAGTTCTTTCATGTGTTGCAGTAATTCAGGGATGTTTTTCTTGAAGAGATTCTAGGACTTCCTCCAAAGAGGGACATTGATTTTCCAATTGTATTAAATTTAGCACATAGATCTGTGGACAAACACACAACTCGCAAGATAGATCACACAATTTACTTAGTAATTAAAGAATGAAGCAGTGCAAAAATGGCTTGCAACTGTGAATTCTTTCATTAATAAAAAAGTAATTACATAATAATTACAAATAAGTACAATGGATAAATAGCCTCATGCAATTCGAATCCTATGTGAGGAAATTCGAATTGGTTTGACTCTACTTGACTGAATGATTAACTAAAATTATCTAAACCATTATCGGAGGACTGAATGGTTAACTCACCTTGTCTAAATCATTATCGGAGTTCTAAATCACAACTCAAGTGTCTAATTCAGTGTTAACAAATCCTAACTGGCTGTGGTAGGTGAGAAATTTTCCTCTCCTACATGCAACCATGCAAACCTAGTGCTAACTGAATGCAGAGGACTAGAACTTAATGTAACTAACTCCTAACTGAGCTTGACTAGTCACCAACTCAACTCAACTAACCTTTGTTGGTATATTCCCTCTCAGTGGCTCCTAATTTGTAGGGATTGATCTAAGACGCTCCTAAACCGATGCATGTAAGTGAAATCAGTGACAGTAGGCCTCAATTACTGTTCCCCACAATTTAGTAACTGAAACATGTGCCCCAATTAGGCCAGGTGGACCTAATGGTGGTAATGACTAAAAATAGATTGGAAGGACTCCCTATTTAGACATGACTCCTGATTTAGACATATGCCCGAATTGGACAAGGGATGATTAATAATCCTAACAAATTGAACTTGTTCCATGAGAAGTAGTAGTGTCCAAGAAACCCTACAGGATGAGTACACCAGAAATGCTAGAGTTGAAGATACAGCTACAAGAATTGTTGGAGAAGAAGTACATCAGGTCAAGCGTGTCTGCTTGGGGAGCACTAGTTCTATTTGTAAAGAAGAAACATGGTACACTTAATTTGTATATTAATTACATACAGCTGAACAAAGTCACTGTGAAGAATAAATATCCTTTTCCTAGGGTTCATGACCTCCTTGTCCAAATGAGAGGAGCAAAGGGATTTTCCAATATTGACTTAATATCTAGTTACCATCAGGTAAGAATATAGGATGAATACATTCATAAGAAATCCTTCAGAACAATGTATGGGAATTATGAGTTTGTAGCAGTACCATTTTGTCTCATAAATGCACCGGCTACATTTATGTTCCTTATGAATAGTTCCTTCAACACGTACTTGGACACGTTTGTTCTTGTATTTCTTGATGACATTATTATTTACTCCAAGAATGAAGAGGAACATGAAGAAAATTTAAAATTGGTTTCGCAATTTCTAAGGGAGCATAAGTTGTATACCAAGTTAAGAAAATGTGACTTTTATAAAGATAGAATTCATTACTTAGGTCACATTATTTAAAATGAAGGAATATCTGTGGACCTTGAGAATGTTGAGGCCATTATGAATTGGAATACTCCAAGAAATGTGACAGATGTAAGATCTTTTATGGGACTTGTTGGATGCTACAACAGATTCATTGAAGGATTCTCCAAAGTTTTCAAAAGAAGGGGATCAAGTTTGAATGGACACCAAGGTGTGAATAAATTTTCCAGCAGTTGAAGCATCTTCTCACAAGTGCACCCATTCTGAAAATTGTAGACCCAAAAAATGACTTTGTGGTCTATACTGATGCATGCGGTCAAGGACTTCGAGGAGTTCTTATGCAAGACAACCACGTGGTATGTTATGAGTCAAGGAAGTTGAATGGTCATGTGATGAACTATGCAACTCATGATCTAGAACTTGCAGCCATAGTACATGCTCTTAGGAGGTGGAGGAATTACTTAATGGGAAAAAAAATTGAGTTAAGAACATACCACTCTAGTCTGAAGTATTTTTTTGATCATCCTACTCTAAATTCTAAGGAAGCTAGAGGGATGGAGTTTTTATGTAAGTTTGATTTTGAAATAAAACACATAAAAGGGGAAAAAAATAAAATGGTTGATGCACTCAGTAGGAAAGTGCATGAAATGCATGTGGCATCTCTTAGTATTTGCCAATCATATTTGAGACAGCATATTGTTAATCATGTTGCTGAAGATGATTTGTATGCACACGTCAAGGAAAAATTACAGTAGCAAAGTCCTTAGAAGAGGTATGAAGGGTATAAGTTAGAAGAAGATGGAATTATTACCTTTAAAAACAGAATTTATATTCCAAGTGTAGAATATTTGAGGAGAATTGTGATGGATGAGATCCATCGAGATCCCTATTCCGGTAACCTAGGATATCATAAGACAATTACTACATTTAGAAAGGAGTATTTTTGGCCAGGAATGAAGAAGGACATTGCTGAGTATATTTCAAGACACATGAAATGTCAGCAGGTGAAGGTTGAGCATCAACACCCAGTAGGGTTTTTGCAACCTTTGGAAGTTCCATAATGGAAATGGGAATTTATTTCCATGGATTGTATTACATGATTACCAATGACTTGGAGACAACATGACTCCATCATGGTTGTGGTGGAGAAGTTGACAAAGGAAGCACATTTTATTCCGGTTAATTCCACACATAAGACATGTGACATTGCAAATATTTTCGTGAAGGAAATCTTTAGATTGCATGCAATTCCTAAGGTAATAGTTTCTGACTGAGAAGCTAAGTTCACTTCCAATTTTTGGAAGGGTTGGTTTGCAAATTTGGGGACTAAGTTGAACTTCAACACTTCCTACCATCCTCAGACTGATGGATAGATATAGAGAGTGAATCAATTTCTTGAAGACATGCTCTGGATGTATGTGATGGATAAGCAAACAAAGTGGGAATATTACTTACACTTGGTAGAGTTTTCATACAATAACGAACAACAAGCCTCCTTGGGGGTGAGTCCTTATGAAGCTTTGTATGGAAGAAGGTGTAGGACACCTATGACTTGGGATAATACAGTGAACATGATTGTTCTTGGTCCAGAATTGCTCAAGGAAATGGAGCATGAGGTTTCAAATATCAGGAAGAACTTGAAAGAAGCCCAATATAGACAGAAGAGCTATGGTGATAAGCATAAAATGCATAGAGAATTGTGTGCTAGGGATCATGTTTACCTCAGAGTGAGGGAAAGGGAGAGTTCCTTGAATATTGGAAATTGTGCCATGCTGCCACCTAGATTTTGTGGGCATTTTGAAGTGCTTGAAAGAATAGGACCAGTTTCATATAGACTTGCATTTCCTGCTAAAACTAGGGCTCATAATGTTTTTCATGTTTCTTTGATTAAGAAATATGTGCATGATGGTAACCACATGATTGATTGGGATGTGATTCAGGTAGAACTCGAGGGATAATTCCAATCTGAGCCATGGAGAATCCCTGACAGGAAGGTCACTGTTCAATGGAGGCACTATGAGCTGGAGGCTACATGGGAGATGGAGGATTCCATGCAACTAGAACATCCATTTTTGTTCAATTTTGTAGGGTACTAAAGTAGTGCCAATGCAACATTTTTTTTAGTTTTGATGAGCACTGAGGACAGTGCTTTTGAACGGGTGGGGGGGGGGATTGGATAACCCTAGTCTTGACCCCAAGGGAAAGTGGAATGTGTATCCCTATTTTGACCCCATGGTATTTTAATGATATATGATGTAAATATTGTATGGAATCATGACAAGGAGCTCAAGGCCAAGGACCTTGCATTGATTGATGTGTTGTGTATAGGCGATCAAGGCTAATGCCTATGGTTTATGATGCTAAGTAAAGCAACATAAATATTGTGAATATCATGTAATTATGTAATTAATAAAAATACCACAGCTAGTTATGTACTACAAGGATGGATTGGTTGATATCTTGATAAGCCGATATGTTGGATTGGTTGTCTCTTGTTGTGTTTGACCTTGTGATTAACCCTCTGCTAGATATCCTGATAAAACCAATTTGAATGATCATTTTTCTGGTATCTTGATAAACCCAATTTGAATTATCGTTTGGTTGGTATCCTAATAAACCCTTCTATTGGATTGGTTGGTCCTTCAATCATTTTCTAGCTTGACTGTGAATAGTCTAATAAAACCAGCCGTGTTTGGCTTATATGCCTACAGCCTGATAAACCCAACTGACTGTTGCCTTGGCTGAATAGCTTGATAAACCCAAGAGATTGTTGGCTTGACTGTGTGTTATTTGATCTAGTTATGTCTGAGTCTATTGTTCCCTAGTTCCTTATGGAATCATGCCCAGCTCAGGGCTGGTAGTGTGTTGATAGATTTATGAACACACTAGCCAATGGTTGGGTGGTGTTTATGCCAGAAATTTTTTCCAGACTACGAGAAAACAAGCCAACATAATATCAAATATATCAATAAAACAAAACAAGGTTTTTAGGGGTTTTCAAGGTTTTCTAGTTGTGAAGTTTGATGACAAGAGGGAATGCATTCATAACCCAAATAAAAACTAAATCACAAGCATATAAAAACTGACATGCATAAAATAATAACCATGTATCCAACAGAAAACAAGACTTAACTTCATCCACAAATGGCAAGGACTACAAGCATAAAAACTTTAAACCCGCAATGAAATTACCACTTGAGTAGCTAAAACAAGCTATAAATGAAGCCAGAGAACAAACTGAAGGGTAAATGGAGCATATATTTCATAATCAGTATTTCAGATACACATAAGAGTCATTTACTTAGCTTATGGACAAGTCTGAAGACCTCCTCTTTCCAACCAAAAAATTGAACCCTTAGTCCTCTTTGTGACATACATTAATACTATCCTTCAAAATTCGGTTAAAGACTAAACCCTAACTGCTTTTTAGCTTACTCAATGAAATAGTTCTATCAAATAATAATTACAAAAATGAAATATACTTCAAAACATAACTAATAACTGATTCTGTTAACAAGCTTCATAGATCTTTAGCTGCCTCTGCTAACAAGGCTATCCCTTCTAGGGCTTGGGCCTTTCTTCTAGCCTTCAGTTGCTCTGCTTCCATCTCTGCCATCTTTCTAGTGAGTTCTTCATATTGTTGATGTAGATATTTTATGGTTTGTTTTAACATTTTAAATTGAGACTCTGTATTTCTTTTCCCTTTTAATGCCTCTTTTGAGACTACAATCAGCTCTTGATAGTGGCTATTCACCTCATCCAGATCCTCTCTGAGTCTTCTATTGGCCATAACCAAACCATCATTTTTCTCCTGCATATATTCCACCTGATATTTATACTGTTTTACAACTCTCTGTAAATTCTCTTTTTCTGAATCAAATGCTTTATTTCTTGCTGTACTTTGCATCTCATTGGGAAGCCATGGAATGTTTAGTCTCTTATTGATTTCTTTATCTTCTGGCAACAATTCTGTAGGAGTTTCAGGAGAACTTATGTTTTATTTAGTATTAACTTCATAGGGAACATTTTCATCAACCATTAGCTTCTTTTCTGACTGTGAAAACTCTATCTTACCTTCTTTCTATTCCTACAACATTTGACTTCGTATCTCTAAGAATATATCAGATAGTCTGGTCTCAGTAAGGGTAGATTCTCTTTTTTATTTCATTGGCCTTTTTCCTTTACTGTCACCATTATCAACATTTAATTTTTCATTAGAGGAGGAGTCATCTATCACAGTTACTCCTTCTTTATTCAATTTAGGGTTTAGCAATTTCTTCATATTCAGCCTGAGCTTGTTTCTGGGTCTAGTCTTTGGTCTCCACCTAGGAGCAAGTTCCCCTAACATTTTCAAAGTTTTTCCCTGATGGATGACTAAGGAAAATTCAATGAATTTTCGCTTCTTTCTCTTTGGTACTACTACCTCATCTCCCTAACTGTGAAATTCCTTTTTAGTGCCCACTTTAGTTTCATCAATAACATGGAGTTTATCCTCCTCAAATAGGCATGCCTCATCCTCTGACAAGACTGTGATTGGACTTTGTTTTTGGGATTTAGTATCCTCTTCATCACTTGAAACTTTCTCTGTAAGTACAATCTTTTCAGCAACAAATGTCTCCGCTGGTGCATCATCCTGAACAGGCTCGGTCTCCTTATTATCAGACTACAAATCTTTGCTCTCAATGTCATTTAAATGTTGTTTAGACTCACAATCTTCTTTTGCAGGCTCTGCAACCTCCTCCAATTTAATACCATCTTTATCTCTAACCTTTATCTTCTGTATTAGCTTTCTGATCAAGGTCTATCCTTTAGCAACTTGTTTTCTATTAGACTGTCCACTTTGACTATTCTAAAACCCTGACCAAAAGAGGAAAAATTCCCAAGTTTTTCCTTTACTCTGCAAAAACACTGTTGATAATGAGTTTGATAAGCCGATGGTGAAAAATGGACTGTCTAGTATAATTCCGGTGTTCTTTGATTCTACAAGACATCTTTTGTAGGATCTTTAGCAAGAAGAAGAGCAGGTTCATCTTTGACTCATTACTGAGGTGTTGAAGAAACCTAAAATGATATTTAAAAATGAAGGCATACCTTCCTTCACATGTAATATAACTTTGTAAAACCTTAATAGGTTCTACACATTCAATCCTGAATTTATGGACGGGTACACCCTTACCCCAATCTGGAACTATACTAGGCATTAGGTACCTTTGTGCATTAAAAGTGAATGGCACTTTCTTAAACCATATATCTCCCTCATTTTTAACTCTTGTTGCCTCAGCTACCAACTCTTTGGTCAATTTGAATTTAAAAGTATCAAAAGATACAGTTTCTTTGTCATAGCACAGAGCAAACTTATGGGAGACCTCTGCATTGTATCCATCAATTTTCTTGAAAATATCAGCCATCCTACATTTTCAAATAGCTCAACACATTCTGGGAATTTATCTATCCAATTGAGATCAGTGGGATCATCCCTATTACTTTTTCCACTCTTCTTCATTTTCACTATGGTTTGCAGCACCTGTCAATAATCTCACAGTCTATTCAACTTCAAATTTGCATGGTTTTGACAGTCTATTTATCTTCAAACTCTCACAGTCTATTCAACTTCAAATTTGCACGGTTTTGACAGTCTATTTATCTTCAAACTCTCACAGTCTATCCTATCACCAGTTTAGGAAATGTTTTGTACCAAGTTTCAGCACTTTGACCTAATCATAGATTCAACGACCTCTAATAATTCTGCTCTGAACTTTACTAACTTAAATGATGAATACTTAGATATATTGATTAATATATCGTCATTCAAAGTCTATTGAGTGAGAAAATTCATGTATTTCCTTAGAATTTTTGACATTATAGGCATTATCAAAAAACCCCCAAATTTAATAAACCCTATTAAATGTCATGCGGGGTACCTGCTCAAAAGCTTAATACAAGCATTGTAAGTCGATCCCTTGAAAGGTTAGGTGTCGAATTGCACGTTCTAGTTGTCTTCAACTATCCAGATCACTTCGAACTGTCACCGCTGGGAAGCCCTAATTCTTCCTTCAACTTTCAAAACTCTGATTTCTTAGCAATATGTCTCCACCATGGCATTCAATGCATTTGTATTCTTCAGCTTAGGAACATATTCCCAAAAATTCTCCCTCTCTCCACTCACTATCATCATTTGCCATGAACTTGCATACAATTGCCACGATCTCCCTCACACGATGACCATACACCTGTTTCAATGATAAGCCTGGAAAGACATGTATCAAATATGATAATTGATGTGGTTAACACCTCAGGAATGAAACCCCTGAAAAAATTGGACTGAAAAGTGACTATTTTGGCACTTGCGACTTTCTTGTAGCGCGCTAGTGTATCAATTTTGCTCTTGCTCTACAAGAAAGTCCAAACACATAATTTCATGCATTTAATCACTAATCTAGTTTTAAGACTTGGTTTATATGATTATTATTGATCTTAGTGTCATTAATGAAACCATTAATTAATATACACCTTGTAGAACCCTTCAAGAATGAACTCTAAGCAAAATTTATAAAAGCAAGCTTAAAAATAGGAAAAATCAAAGTGATGAAAACTAAAAGGCATAAACTCAAAATTAACCTTTACACCAAAATTTCCTAAAAGAAAGAATATTAGCAAGTTTTAAAAAACATAAACAAAAGCATAAAACTGGGGAAGACAAAATCATGACCTAACATCTAGCTCCTGCAGCAGAATGAAGTCCTCCTTGTGAGGCTTAAAGAACCTATAGACCAGTTCCTTCTTTCCTACCACCTGCTAATCTGCAAAATTTCCATTGGGTTATGGAGTTCTTATTGTGTTTTACTCACACTGGTATATACAATGAAAAACTAAAATTCCCCTAAAAAACTATAGAAATGCTTTAGGAATTGCCCATTAACTCGACTTGACAATTCCTCACCTTCCAAGAGTCTGTAGGACAAAAGTGTTATTTTCCAAATACTTAGATACTAGGAAAGGCCCAAACTAGAGGTTGTCAAATTTGCCTTGTTTCCCTTTTTACTCTTTCCTGGCATCCCACCTTAGAACCATGTCACCAATTGAGAAATTGTTGTCTTTGATTTTCCTGTCAAATCTGTCTTTTATCTTCAATCTGTATAATTCTGCCTTTTCTTCCACTTTTTCTCTATTTTGTTGCAACTCTATCATCTCATAAATCCTTCTCTGCATATCCTTAGGTTCTTCCTGACAATTCTGAAAAAAATTCATCGCTGGAATGCCCAACTGAACGGGAAAAACTGCATCTGTACCATACACTAATTGGAAAGGAGAAGTTACAATCGCTTGCTTGACTATTAGTCTATCAGCCCATAATGCATATTTCAGCATAGAATCCCATGATCTCTTATTATGCTTCAGCAGTTTCCTGATACTCTGAATGATATTTTTATTTGAGGACTCAACTAAACCATTACCTTGGGGATAGTAAGAAGTTGAATGTTTCAACAAGATACCATTCTTTTCACGAAATGCTTCCATTTCCTTAGACCTAAAATCTTTTGCATTATCTGTTACTATTTTCTAAGGACATCCAAACCTACTGAGGATATTTTCTTCAATAAATTCCATAATCACCTTATCTGTGGCATTCCTAGTAGGAATAGCTTCCACCCATTTGGTAAAGAATTCTCTTGCAGTCAAAATCCACCTGCTTTTTCTTGAGGAAGATGGACTTATCTCTCCTATAAAGTCCAGACCCCATTGCTAGAAAGGGGCACTTACTGCAATTGGTTTTAAAGGTAATGACAACAATTTTTGTTTACCAACAAACTTTTGACAATGGATGAAAGCTCTTACCTGCTGATATACATCTGCAAACAAAGAGGGCCAATAGTACCCAGCTCTTAAGATCATGTATGCTGTTGCCTTCCAGTACTTGTGACCTCCACAAGCACCTCCATGAGATTCAGAAATCACTCCTTCAATTTCAGGTTTATCTAAGCATCTGAGTAGAATACCCCCTAGGTCCTTCCAAAATAACTACTGTTCTACTAAACAGTACTTAGTAGTTCTTAGCATCAAATAGCTAGTAGCTTTTCTATATAAATGTTCAGGACATTGCAAATACAACAAAAAATACACAATGTCTGCATACCATGTGGATGCTGAATAGAATTCCATAATATTCTCTTTCTCTAACTCTGCTTGATTTTCTTCCTGAGCTGGATCTTCTGCCATCACATGCAATCCTAAAGCTTGGCAATTTGATTCAGACAGCCGCTTGGCTAAACCTTGTCCCTTGACTAGTTTGTTAGGTCTGATATCTACATCATACTCCATGATTTTAGCAATCCATTTGCCTCCTTTCTCCTCACTGTGAGGCTGTGTCAAAACATATTTTACAACAACATTAGGCACATATGAAATAACTTTGGAATGCAAAACATAGATTTTGAAAAATTTCAAAGCTTTCACCAAAGAATAAGCTTGTTTTTCCAAGATATTGTATTTTAATTTAGAATCTCTAAGAGTTTTGCTGAAGAATGCAATAGGTTTCTCAAGACCATTCATATTCTTCTATAACAGAACAACTGCTAGTGTATCTTAAGATGCAAACGAAAATGTTAGAAATTCTTTGGTGAAATATGGACTTACTAGTATAGGGGATTCAATAAGAGGCATATTGATTTTTTCAAATGAATTCTTTGCTTCAGTGGTCCATTTGAATTCTTGATCCTTCTTTAGCATGGTTGTAATCTGCTTGATAGTCATAGCAAATTTTGGTATAAACCAACACAGAAAATTGATTTTACCAATGAAAGATTGGACATCTTTTTTACTTCTGGGAAGACTTATCTTCAATATTGATTTTACCCTTTCTGGGTCAATCCTTATACCATCAGTAGAAACTAAATGACCCAGCAATTTTCCTTCCTATACAAGAAAGTGTGACTTCTTTGGATTCAAGGACAAACCAAATTTTCTACACTTTAGAAAAGTCAGTTTCAAATGTTTTAGATGTTCATCATTTGATTGTGAAAATACATTAATATCATCTAAGTAAATTACGACAAACTTGTGCTTTTCCCCGACAAAAGCTATATCCATAGCCCTCTGAAAAGTTGCTCCAGCATTCATTAAACCAAAATCCATCTTATCATACATGAAAGTTCCCCAGGGAGTGGTAAAAGTTTTTTTTTCTTTATCATCAGGATGCATAGAAATCTGATTGTATCCTGAGAAACTATTGACCATAGAAATCCTCTGTGCCCCTACAACCTTCTGCAATATTTGCTCAATTTTAGGCAAGGGATAATTATCTTTTAGTGAAGATCTATTCAAGTTTCTAAAGTCAACACATAGTCTGATTTCTCCGTTATTTTTCCTAACAGGAACTAGATTAGCCACCCATGAAGATTACCTAAGAGGAACAATGATCTTGGCATCTAATAACTTCTTCACTTCTTTCTCAATAACAGGAAACAAGGCTGGATTAATCCTCCTGAATTTCTAACGAAAAGGTTTAACATTTGGTTTTAAAGGGACTTTATGTTGTATAATTCCAGTATCATATGTTCTCAATTCTTCATAAGACCATGAAAATACATCAACATGTTCTTTTAACAATTTTATGTACATGTTTCTCTGTTCAACTATGAGTGCTTTCGAAATTTTCACCATTCTAGGATGTTCTGCAGTGCCAATGTTACAATCCACCACATTATCTTCTGAAGACTGTACAATAGGTTTTAGGGTGTATCATCTTTCAAAAATATCCCTTCTAAAGGTACCAAACCTTTTGGGATGAAATTACCTTTTAGTTCAATAATATTGTGGCCAACAATTTCATTTTTAGCAATTTCTTCAACATCTCCATCCTCATCATCTTCCTCCTGATCAATCAGGGAATTGGAAAACTCATGTGTAAGCTCCAAAAATATTTTAATTTAAATTACATCTTCAAACACTCTCCATTGCTTTACATTATCAGGTATAGATGGTATGTACCTAACCTCAATGGGATACCTCAACTGTGTGGTTTTGGGAATTCTAAAACATGTAGCAGCTAAGGCCAATGAATTAGCAGTCTAATTATGGTCTCTTGGAAGATAGGTAATGTTAAAATCTACAAAATAATTATCAATCATGTCCCATACCTCATTTCGATAGACTTTCAGCAAATCCTATTTCACTTGAAATGTGTTCCTGACCTGTTGAACAACTAATTCGGAGTTGCCATATGCAGAAATCTGCTGAATGCCTAAATATTTGGTAGCCTTCAATCCTAACAACAAAGATTCATATTCACCACTATTGTTTGTAGTAATGAATTCTAATTTATACATTAGCTTTACTATTTCACCACCAGGGGATATGAGAAGAACCCGTGCTCCAGCACCTTCTTTGCAAGATGATCCATCAAAGTATAATTTCCAAACCTCATCTTCCTCTTCCTTGCTGCATTTAACTGGTTGTTCCTTTTCAACCTGTAACAAACCAACAATATTGTCATCATCACTAAAATGTAACATGCAAGTACCCAAATCTTCATCAATAGCATAGAGAGGATGGTTGGTAGGGTTCTTGTCATCTGTCACAATATAGGCAAACTGAAGCTATCTGTACAGCCTTCTGTTTTCTCCTCTAAACACAAGAATAGTAACATATGATAAAGCCATTTGTAAAGTTCTACCAACTTTCTTTTCCCAAGACCAAGAGAAAAGTAACCCAAATTTAGGTGTAATATCAGCTACCAAAACATCCATGATTACACTTTTCATTGGTAATTGAGCCAAACTGACAACCATGTCTTTAATCACACATAAACACTTTACAGCTCATGAATCAAATCATACAGATCATGATAGGGTTTGGTTATACTCAGACCTAAAGCCTCCATGACAGCCTTTGGCATTAAATTGTGTGATTCTCCTAAATCTAACAAACAGTTATGTATCATTTCTTCATGGACTATCAAAGTAATGTAAAATGGAGGTGAAGCACCTGCTTCATTCTCAGTTTTTTCAGCCAAGGCTAATCCAATAAAAATCTTAGGATTTTCTTCTTGCAAATTCACTGTATTAGAAATAGGTTGATTGTTTGCTGAACCGATCATTTTAAGAACTGATTCTTTGTAAGAAGGATTTTTCATTAGTTCAGTAAAAGGCATAGGAATATTTATTTTTTCCAATTCATTTTCCAGATGAAAATTCTCCACAGTTTTTTTTACCTCTTCAACCTCCATGTTCTTCTTTTGCTTTTTTGGAATTTGTTTTTCTCTAACACAAGATCAGATTGCTGTTTAGTAGGTACAACTACCTTCTTCTTTGGGTTCTGTACTACTTGTTTTGGGCGTGACCTCAAATTCAAAGTCTTCTTGGGTTCATGCTGACAGACATCAGTAGTTACAACAGACATTTTTAGATTCAAATCATCCTTTGTTTCAAACATATCAGCATCATAATATCCTGCATTTAAAAACTCTTCTTCAGTGACAAAACCCTCAATCAACCTTTCTCCAAAATAGTTCATATCCTGATCTATGTATTCAAATAACACTTCTTCATCAATCTCTTCTTCATAAACAACATTGTTCTGAAGAGGTGGAGGTACCCTTTGATCCTCAGTCTGTCTCCTTTCTCGCTGAATATCATTATTTCCTCCTTTTCTAGGTATGAATCGAGGAGAAAATTGTCTTCTGAATTGGTTTTGATTGTTAGGGTTTCTTTCAACTTCTTGAACAGGATTGCTTGAATTTCTTTCTAGTTCTAACTTGTTTAATTTTGGAGCTAAAATCTTCACCAACCTGGCCATCTCATCAATTTTGCCTTCTGAAGAATGAGATGTTGAAACCCCTAGAGCTGCTTCCTTCTTACCTTTCCTGTCATACATCTGTTGAGTTGTTTCATTCTTCAATCTATTGGAAGCCAATATGTTAGAATCCACCTCTAATGTTGCATCCTACATATTTAGTAAAGAAACAGATCTTCTCTCTCTTAGTAGTAAATAAAATGGATGATCGAAAGCATTTTCATATGTGAGTTTTGTAGATGTTTCTGAAGGTTTTATTTCTACAGGAATTCTGTTGTATATTTTATTGAATCATTTTGAAAAATATGCAATGGTTTCATCCTTCTTTCTCCTAAGGGCTCCAAACTCAGTTATATGATAAGTATAGTTTTTGGTGTCACCCCATTGTCTCATGAAGAGGTCATGAAGCTCTTCTATGATGGTGATAGAATTTGTAGGCAGCTCCCTAAACCATTTTCTGACATCTCCATCAAGGCTCTGCACAAACATCCTCATCCATATATCCTTAGCTTCAATGTTCTAGTTATCAGCATAACTGAGAAAAGCTTCCCAGTGCTCTTCAGCTATAGTTTCACCCTGTCCATTAAACCTAGGAAGGTATTTCTGATAGTCACCTCTAGGCAGTGCATTCAAAGGGTGAGGCAAAACTAATGGTTCACATCAGGCTGCAACCATTCGGTCTGTCATGTCTATAGGATGATTTTGGGCTGCCATTTTAGGGCTGACTAACTTTGGTGATGGAGAGATTTGGCTGGAACTTGGTTGAAAAGGGGTTTTACCTACTTTCAACTGAACTATAGGTATCTTACCAAGAGATACTATTTTATCTTTTCTGAAAGATTGAGGATCAGTGAAAACTTGAAAGTACTTAACATGAATTATAGGCTTTAACCAAGGTGAAGTTTCTTCTTCTTTTCTCAAATCGGATAAAGGTGATGAACCATCCAACTCATCAGGGTCACATAGGGCTAGTAATGAATCATACCTTCTAATCTTCCTTGTTGTTTTCAATATCTATTCTGGGTATGAAACACCCAGTTGCAAAGGTGAAATAGGTCTATTTCTAGTTCCAATTCCCCTAGTAGCCACTGTGACAAACTAGTGAAAAGTAGTCTTTAATATATGTTGGTTTAAATTCACCTCTTAAAACCAATGAAATGATAAGTATCCCAGGGAAAAATATGTTTTCAACTTCGTTCCCTGGCATCGGTGCCAAAGATGTTTATGCCAAAAATTGTTTCCAGACTAGGAGAAAACAAACCAACATAATCTCAAATATATCAATAAAACAAAACAGGGTTTTTAGGGTTTTTCAAGGTTTTTTTGGTTGTGAAGTTTGATGACAAGAGGGAATGAATTCATAACCCAAATAAAAACTAAATCACAAGCATAGAAAAACTGAGATACATAACATAATAACCATGTATCCAGCATAAAACAACACTGAAGTTCATCCACAAATGGCAAGCACTACAAGCATAAAAACTTTAAACCAACAATGAAATTACCACTTGAGTAGCTAAAACAAGCTATAATTGAAGCCAGAGAACAAACTGAAGGGTAAATGGGGCATATATTTCAGAATCAATATTTCAAATACACATAAGAGTCATTTACTTAGCTTATGGACAAGTCTAAAGACCTCCTCTTGCCAGCCAAAAAAATGAACCCTTAGTCATCTTTGTGACATACATTAATACTATCCTTCAAAATTCGATTAAAGACTAAACCATAACTACTTTTCAACTTACTCATCGAAATAGTTCTATCAAAATAATAATTACAAAAATGAAATATCCTTCAAAACATAACTAATAACTGATTGTGTTAACAAGCTTCATAGATCTTTAGCTACCTCTGCTAGCAAGGCTATCCCTTCTAGGGATTGGGCCTTTCTTCTAGCCTTCAGCTGCTCTGCTTCCATCTCTGCCATATTTCTAGTGAGTTCTTCATTTTGCTGTTGTATATCTTTTATGGTTTGTTTTAACATTGTAAATTGAGAATTTGTATTTATTTTCCTTTTTAATGGCTCTTTTGAGACTCCAATCAGCTCCTGATAGTGGCTATTCACCTCATCCGTATCCTCTCTGAGTCTTCTATTGGCCATAACCAAACCATAATTTGTCTCTTGCATATATTCGACTTGATATTTATACTGTTTTACATCTCTCCATAAATTCTCTTTTTCTGAATAAAATGCTTTATTTCCTGTTGTACTTTGCATCTCATTGGGAAGCCATGGAATGTTTAGTCTCGTATAGATTTCTTCATCTTCTGGCAGCAATTCTATAGGATTTTCAGGAGAACTTAGGTTTTCTTTAGTCTCAACTTCACAGGGAACATTTTCATCAACCACCAGCTTCTTTTCTGACTGTGAAACCTCTATCTTACCTTCTTGTTGTTCCTGCAACATTTGACTTCGTATCTCTAAGAATATATCAGATAGTTTAGTCTCAGTAAGGGTAGATTCGCTTTCTGATTTCATTGGCCTTTTTTCCTTTACGGTCACCCTTATCGGCATCTAATTTTTCATCAGAAGAGGAGTCATCTATCATAGTTACTCCTTCTTCATTCAATTTAGGGTTTAGCAATTTCTTCATATTTAGCTTGAGCTTGTTTTTGGGTCTAGTCTTTGGTCTCCACCTAGGAGCAAGTTCCCCTAACATTTTGAAAGTTTTTCCCTAATGGGTGACTGAGGAGAATTCAATGACTTTAATATTCTTTCACTTTGGTACTGCTACCTCATCTTCCCGACTGTGAAATTCCTTTTTAGTGCCAACTTTAATTTCATCAATAACAGGAAGTTTATCCTCCTCAAACAAGCATGTCTCATCCTCTGACAAGACTGTGATTGGACTTTGTTTTTGGGCTTTAGTATCCTCTTCATCACCTGAAACATTCTATGCAAGTACAATATTTTCAGCAACAAATGTCTCTGCTAGTGCATCATCCTCAGCAGGCTTGGTCTACTTATTATCAAATTGCAAATCTTTGCTCTCAATGTCATTTAAATGTTGTTTAGACTCACAATCTTCTTTTGCAGGCTCTGCAACAGCCTCCAATTTCATACCTTCTTTATCTTTAACCTTTATCTTCTGTCTTAGCTTTCTGATCAAGGTCTATCCTTTATCAACTTGTTTTCTATTAGACTTTCCTTCTTGACTATTTTGAAACCCTGGCCAAAAGAGGAAATATTCCCAAGTTTTTCCTTTACTCTGGAAAACACTGTGGATAATGAGTTTGATAAGCCCATGGTGAAAAATGGACTGTCTAGTATAATTTTGGTGTTCTTTTATTTTCCAAGACATTTTCTGCAGGTTCTTTAGCAAGAAGAAGGGTTGGTTCATCTTTGACTCATTACTGAGGTGTTGAAGAAACCTAAAATGGTATTTAAAAGTGAAGGCATACCTTCCTTCACATGTAATATAACTTTGTAAAACCTTAATAGGTTCTACCCATTTATGCCTGAAGTTATGGATGGGTACACCCTTACCCCAATCTGGAACTATACCAGGAAGTAGGTACCTTTGTGCATTAAAAGTGAATGGCACTTTCTTAAACCATAGATCTCCCTCATTTTTAACTCATGTTGCCTCAGCTACCAACTCTTTGGTCAATTTGAATTTCAAAGTATCAAAAGATACAGTTTCTTTGTCATAGCACTGAGAAAACTTATGGGAGACCTATGGATTGTATCCATCAATTTTCTTGAAAAATATCAACCATCCTGCATTTTCAAAAATCTCAGCACATTCTTGGAATTTATCTATCCAACTGAGATGAGTGGGCTTAGCCCTATCAGATTTTCCACTCTTCTTCATTTTCACTATGGTTTGCAGCACATGTCAATAATATCGCAGTCTATTTATCTTCAAATTCGCACAGTTTTGGCAGTCTATTTATCTTCAAACTCTCACAGTCTGCCCTATCACCAGTTTGGGAAATGTTTTGTACCAAGTTTCAGCAATTTGACCTAATCATAGATTCAGGGACCTCCAATAGTTCTGCTCTGAACTTTACTAACTTAAATGGTGAATACTTAGATATATTGATTAATATCTCATCATTCAAAGTCTATTGAGTGAGAAAATTCATGTATTTCCTTAGAATTTTTGACATTATAGGCTTTATCAGAAAACCGCCAAATTTAATAAATCCTATCAAATGTCACATGATGTACCTACTCAAATTAACAAGTGCTGGAAGTTGATCCCTTGAAAGGTTAGGTGTCGAATTGCACGTTCCAGCTGTCTTCAACTATCCAGATCACTTCGAACTGTTACTGCTGGGAAGCCCTAATTCTTCCTTCAATTGTCAAAACTCTGATTTCTCAGCAATATGTCTCCACCACGACTTTTAATGACTTTGTATTCTTCAGCTTAAGAACATATTCCTGAAAATTCTACCTCATTCCACTCACTCTCATCATTTGCCATGAACTTGCATACAATTGCCACGATCTCCCTCACAGGATGACCATACACCTGTTTCAATGATAAGCCTGGCAAGACACGTATCAAATGTGATAACTAATGTGGTTAACACCTCAAAAATGAAACCCTCAAAAAAATCGAACTGAAAAGTGACTATTTTGGCACTTGCGACTTTCTTGTAGCGCGGTAGTGTATTAATTTCACTCTTGCACTACAAGAAAGTCCAAATAGATAATTTCATGTCATTTAATCATTAATCCAGTTTTAAGACTCGGTTTATATGATTAATATTGATCTTAGTGTCATTAATGAAACCATTAATCAATATACACCTTGTAGAACCCTTAAAGAATGAACTATAAGCAAAATTTATAAAAGCAAGCTTAAAAATAAGAAAAATCAAAATGATGAAAACTAAAAGGCATAAACTCAAAATTAACCTTTACACCAAAATTTCCTAAAAGAAAGAATATTAGCAAGTTTTAAAAAACATAAACAAAAGCATAAAACTAGGGAAGATAAAATCATGACCTATCAGGTGGAACACAGGGATAATTTTAGGGGCGAATTTTAGCCCAATGGGCTATTTTTCCATGTTTTTCTCCCAAAAAAGATTTGTCATTTTGCATTTTTTGAATCCCTGTTTCGCCCAATTTTGATGGGGTAAAATTTTTTCACCCTAAAAATCGCCAAATTATTATGTAAACGATATAAAATCCTTGGAAATTGATTTTTTTTTTTTTAAATATCGCCAATCAGTTTATACTTAGTGTTTTAAGAATTGGTAATATTCACCAACATTTCTACACTTGTAAATAAGTATGGTTCCTTAAAATCATCCCTGGTGGAATGTTGCAATGACATGGCTAGTTATAGGACAACTTCATCATCAAAGATAAGTATTATCTATTATTTGTTTCTTCAATGAATTTGCTTATGAATTGTTATCTTCATGTTCAATGGTTATGGGTGTTTTAAGTAGATGTTTACATCTGTATTTTTTCCATAATTTTACTTCTGTATATGCCCTATATGTTTTATGCATGTTTGGACTATGTACTTGAATGTTGGAACCCTAATCAATGGTGAGAATGATTCTATGTTGGTTTTTTCTGCCCCGTAGAATCCGCTTGCAGAAGGTGGAAACCATCAAAAGGAAGATGAACAGGGAAGAAAGGTTGTGTTTTCCACACCCCAGTATCCTCCTACAGGAGGCAGAAGGTGAAAGCAGAAATGTGCAAAAAAATTTTAAGGAAAAAGTTGAATTCCCGACTTCTGAGGTCTAAGGTCAAAAGGCAAAAGTTGGAAGTGCAGAAAATTATTTTCGTCGAAAATTAAATATTCCTATTCTCATGTTCTGCAATGGAGTGTGGAAGGCGGAAGGAGGAAGAGTTGTTGAGAAACTTCATCGATCGCTATGATTTTTGACTTCTGAGTTTGGAAGATGGAAGGGGAAAGTGCAAAAAGAGAAATGCGTAAGATCTATTGAGGAACTCCGTCGATCATTATGATTTCCAACTTTCGAGTTCCGAAGGATGAAGCCGGAAGTGCAGAAAGAGAAAGGTAGAAGAGCCGTTGAATGTTTCCATCGCACATTGAGTTTTTTATTTCTGATTTCCAAGGTCGGAAGGGAGGAAAGTGGAAGTGCGGAAGGTGGAATTTGGACCCTTCACTATTTTGAAACCTTGTGCTTATTATTCTTGATTTCTGAGGTCAAAAGGCAGAAGAGGAAATGAAGAAAGGGAAAGGTTAGTGCAGAGATGACCATTCTAGTTGCAGAATGGATCTGTCAAGGGAGAAACAACTGTTAAAATTGTTTCTAATCTTGAGGAAAAAGGTGGAATAGTGTGTTAATGCTCATCCCTAGTGTTAGAAACGAGAACAAAGGTTCTTAAATGAAAATTTTAAATTATCCGCATTATGGGGTATGGAGACATTACATGAGGAATTCCTATACCTCCAAAAAGTTGTTTCAAAGTTGGTGAATCTGTTTTGCAAATTTTGTCAATTAGTTGGTCATGACAAGAAGGAATGCAGAGAATATGACTTGCTCCAAGAAATAACAATGGATATGTATGTCATGAAAGTAGAGGAACACTGACCAGTGGAAAGGTCGTAATCGTAGTAGCAACCATAGTTCATGTAACAACAACCATAGTTTTCTATGCTGCAACCGCAGTACAATCAAATGCAATATAATAAGCAACATCTGAAGTATACTCAACCGCAGTATACTCAACCATAGTATGCTCCACCGAAGCCTAATCAGTAGCAGCAATTTAACGAACCATAGTATCAAACACAAGGAGGATTCCGAGGAGTATTCCATGGAGGTTGCAACAAAGGATTCGAGTGAGGAGGTACTATGAGATGAGTTTGCAGACGAGTGACATATAATTGTGGAGTCTTGGGGAATTTCCAAAAGGAATTTTTGAACCTACAATCCAAATGTACATATTGCATCACCGAAGATCACACTGTTGAAGACTACGTACAGTTGATTGCAAAGTGGTAAGACAAGAAGCCACCAAAACCACACCTGAACTAGAATGGGAACCAGGATTGCATGAGACACCAGTAACGTAGTTGATGAAATAATTTTACAATGTGACAGGAGAACCTAACGATGAGGATGGTCCAAGGAACACTAATATCACAGAATTAGAAGGAATTCAGGATATCGCAACACCAAAGATATTGACTGATAAAGTCCAACAACCACTCAATATATAGAAAGTCAATATTGGGAAGAAGGAGGACCCAAAGGTCACCAACATAGGAGATAATTTGGATGAAGCAATTATGGTGAAGATCATTGATTTGTTTCACAAGTTCCAAGATTTTTTTCAGACTAAATTTGCTGAGATGAAAGGGATTTTAGGAGACTTGGGAGAAATGAAAATATCTCTAAATCTAGATGCAAAGCTAGTAAAGGAACATTCTTATCGATTAATCCCGTGATACAAGTAACATGTCAAAGATGATCTCGATAGGATGTTGGATTCCAACATCATCAAACCTATGGAAGAGTCATAATGGATTAGTCCAATGGTTGTTCAAGACAATAAGACAAGATAAATTTGGATATGTGTCAACCTTCAAAAGCTTAATGGTGCATGTCTTCATGATATGTTCCCAACTCCATTCAGTGACAAAGTATTGGAGGGATTCGGAGGATAAGAGATCTACTCATTCATAGACATATTTTTGGGTTACCATCAGATAAAAATTGTGAAGGAATATCGACACAAGACCAGTTTTGTGACTGAATGGTTATATTTCCAGTAAATGTGAATTAAAAAGTCCACCAATTCTTTATTTGGGTCAGTTTGGATGAAGGAAGCATGGAAGACTATGCGTCTAACACTAAGGTGAATAGAATGCTGAGAAATTAGTGTTTATGATGGGATGTAAATTTGTTTCCTCCTAGAGACAGATTGCATTTGTCTCAACCAATCCCATTATGATGATTTGCACTTATAAATTTTATTTCCTTTCTGCCTTTGCAAAGAGACCCTTTTAACATTTAGAATGAAGCTATTATTCGACTCCTTTAATTATTGGTCATGATTTGACAACGAATATATTAAACAACATTTGCATTGGTTAGTTGGCGTAAATTCCATGTATGGAACTTAGCATGGAGTAGTTGGTTTCATATATGAAACTTAGCTTAGGGTAACTTTCTTTTTATTTATTTTTAGAATTGTTTATCAAATTTTTTATTGGTTCTCCTCATTGATGGACGTTGATGGTGTGATATGAAATGCTTATTGGGGTGGTCGGTTCTTTGTGTTAGATATTAAAGAAAATAAAAACAAGATGGTGGAACACACACAACGAACATATTGATTGCCCTATCATTATTAAGGAGCATCGTATATAAGACTACATAACAAAAATACCATGGGCCAATACTATGGGTCTATAATCAAGATAAGGTGACCAAATCAACTACTCAACCAACTAACCAAATAATGATGCATTTAACCAAGGAGATTACATTTTTCAACACACCACCTTAATCTCAATTGGTAGAAGTTCTTCAACACTATAAATTCCTAAGTGCTCTCTCTAATATTCAAATGCAGTTGTTTCCAAAGGTTTGAGGAACATATCAGCTAAATGCTGCTAGCAAGGAGATCAAATGCACAAGTTGCGATGAAGGAGATAGTGACATGTGTGAAAGTGGGTTGCACAAGAGGAAGTTATTCATAAGTGTGTTCTCTTTGGTTGGAAGTAGTTAGAATCTTGGTACAAGTTAGTTATATGTGGACCTTTCTCTAAAGGTGAAAGCCTATCAATAGAATTAGGAATGTAGTGGATATATCATCTTGAATCAGGAATTTAGTATCTTTATCTTTTGGCTTGTGTGATCTTAGGGTTACTAACTATTTTGTAATATGTGGATGAATGGGTTTTGGTATGAGGCTTTTGACCAAGGGATGTATTTTGATCTTTGAAGCTAATATGAAATGAGCATTGGTGAAAAATATGTCTTTGTCTTAACCTATTATGATGCAATCTATGATGTTCTTCTTGACTGAATGATGTGATCTATTTATGATCTTCATTATATCTGATGATGTGAAGTGTTTATGTGGTTAATGGGTTCTTACATGTCAAGATATTTATTAAGTTCATTTGAATCATGAAATGTTGTCATCCTAGATCTTGCTACGAATAATGATAGATAGATTGGATACGTGATGTCTTAAAACCTCCTCGACGTTTAAGTTGCATTGCGATAGAGAAACATGGTTGTTTCAGCCCTCCATCAAACATCTCATCTAAGACTGCATCTGCTTCGTAGGTGTTGCTAGATAGGGTAAAACCTGTCTAGTATGATGTTCAGGGAGATATCATCAAAGGGTATCGACAGTGAGTGAACCCCTATCGACTAAAGTGTGTCAACAAATGGTTTTGTTTTTGGGACCTTAATATGAGGAATAAGAGGATATGTCTTGGCACATGATGAAAAAGGAGATCCAAGACTAGTTCAATTAGAAGGCCTGAGAGTTAGCAGTAGAAGAAAACTAGAGCTCTAGACTAACAGCAAAAGAATGGTTGGGAAGACATATTTACTTTGATATTCATGAAATTTTCTCTGTTGAATTCCCGATTATTTTCTATGAGTGGTTGGCATAGATTACCTTCTAGAAAAGGAATTTCCAAGGAGGTGAACCTACTTACTGGACCTCTGAACTAATCCAATAGATGAAAATGGTGCATAACAAGCCGTCAAGAGTTGTTGAAGTGTGGCTCAATAACATCTTGGAAGGATATATCACTGCTTTTGATGTCAACACAATAAAATCCCATAGTAATGCCAAAAGGGAATTATTCTAAGGACCGAGAGTGAGGTTTTTATTGTCTTTACAATTGTTGATTAAGATGCTCATCTACGAAAGCCAAATATCAAAAACGAACTCCTACGAGTAAATACCTGGTCTTGGGAGGTAATGTTTATTGTGGAAACAAGGGTTAGATGGAATGATATGGGGTAGATGGATGGGAATTACGATGAGACTGTGAGGGAATTCAAGGGAGAGTGTGGTATTCTGTGAATTGGTGTGAGGTTCCAACAAGAGAAGAGGTATAGGACTGAGGAGAGTCTTGGTGTGATCAAAACAAGAAACTAAGAGAGGAGACCAAAAGGGAATAATATAACCTACCACGACGAAGGAGATGACCATGTTATGATCGAGCATGGGGAATGACTGCTCGGGGAACGACTAACCCAAAGAAATAGCATACCTACACCTTCATGCACTATACCACATTCAGAAAGAAACACAAGATCATCATAAGGCTGTCATGTGTGCCACCTTAGGAGTAATAGTAGTGGATCAGTGAATACCAAAATAAGACCCAAAATGGAGGGTGGCGATGTAAAACTACCTTGGTTCCATGGGAATGGGACTGAATATATTCAGCAGTATTGGTTTCTATACAAAGAACTATGGAGTGTGAAGCAAGTGCAAGATGAGGATATCAAGAAAGGACAACTAGTGACAAGAAATTTAGGCCGAGCATTGGATTGGTACATAAATTTTGTATAAGCGTCGACAGGGAATCAACAGAAGACACTAGCTCACATTAGGGCCGGGTTAATTGAGGAATTCTGATAACCCAAACACGAGTTGTAGTACATTACTAAGTTCAAGGAAATAAATCAATATCTAAATGATTTGGTATGGTATTTTGATCAGTATTTGAAGACATTGATGGCTAAGGTCATCTTTAGAATGAGCGATGTGCAAGAAAAAGAATGGTTCATTGTAGCATTAGTGCCATAATTGTGAATGCCATTAATACAACAGACGATTGAAACACCAACTGAGGATATGGAAATTGCAATGAATTTATAATATTCACTAGTTGGAGAAACGAGGTTTGGGATGACACAGATCCAATCACAATTGGAAAATATTACTATTCAGTTGTAGGATATCAAGAAGGGAAAGAAATTTTGTGAAGAAGTATGGTGTACTAGATGTCGCATGGAAGGACATCATAAGGATCAATGTCCTGACTTCCATGAATACTTACAGGATGGAGCACATCATACACTATGTCAAGGCAGTATTCCATGGTGTTGGATTTGTCAAACTAGAGGACATTGGTCTGAGGAATGTGTATACCTACAAAACATTGTGTCAAAGCCAGTGAATCTGTTTTTCAATTTTTTTCGATCAGTTGGTCATGAAGAGAAGGTTTATAGAGCTGTCAAGGAAGTCTTCCATGGTGTTGGATTTGTCAAACTAGAGGACATTGGTCTGAGGAATGTGTATACCTACAAAACATTGTGTCAAAGCTAGTGAATCTATTTTTCAATTTTTTTTTATCAGCTAGTCATGAAGAGAAGGTTTATAGAGCATATGAATTTCTCCAAGAAAGAACAATAGATACATATTTCATGAAAGGAGAGGAACACCAATAGATGGAAATACTGTAACCATAGCAACAATGATAATTCATGCAACAACAACCATAGTTTGCTCTCACATAGCTGCATTACAATCAGATGCAGTACAATCAGCAAAAGAAATAGTATACTCAACCGTAGTATACTCAACCACTGTTTGCTCCATCGTAGCCTAATCAACATCAACAATTTAACCTACCACAGTATCAACCACAAGGAGGATTCCCTGGAGGTCACAATGGAGGCTTCGGTTGAGGTGTTATGGGACAAGGTCACAAACCAGTGATGTGTTATAATTGTGGAGTCTTCAGGAATTACCATAGGGAACTCCCAAACCTACAATCCCAATGTAAGTATTGCATTGCTGCAGATCACAGTGTTGAAAACTGCTCATAGTTGATTGCGAAGTGCTAAGCCAAGAATCCACCACAACCACAACTTAACCAGAATGCGAACCAAGACATGACCCATAATGAAAACCAAAATGGGAATCATTCACAAAATGAGAATTAAGGACCAACTATAGGAAAAAATTTGGTGAAACCCATGACTCAACTCCTAGATGTTGGAGCCATAACTCGAGGAGGCATGACAACAGGAGATGATGGACCACTCCAACAGATTCAATTGGTGGCTCGAAAGAAGGTACAATTCAATGTCAATGTTAAGAAAGAAAATGTTCTTTGATGCAAGAAACATAATAAAAAATGACATGGTTAATTTACATATATATGAGATGTGCCCTGCATTTGATTCGACCTTTGTATCAAGACCATCCCAGAAGGTTGGAACGTTGCAAAATTTTCTAGAAAGCTATGTGACCTTAGCAAAATATCATAATCCATTAGCATAAATAGAAATTTTGTTATACCAATAAGGAAAAGGGCCACAGGACCATGCTGTGAACTATTTTCATAATAGGAAAACTAGAAGGGAGATGAGAATGAATGTCCAAATTAATGACTATGATGTCAATTTGATCATATTGGATCCAGGATCATATGTAAACATCTTGGAAAAGCAAACTTGGGAAAGCATTGGGAAAGAACAGTTGGTTTGATCCCCTATACAATTGTGACAATAAAATCAGGACAAAGTGTCGCCAATTGGCCGAGTACCACACCTACTCATCTAAGTAGAAGTGCTGAAGGCTTATGCAAACTTCGATGTTATTGAAATTGTCGACAAAAGTATCTCATATCTCACATTTATAGGGATTGGATGGGCTAATGACAATCCAATGGTTATCAACTTCAAGAAGTCAATGATGAATTTTGAGAATCATAACATGCAGATCATTGCCCCATTGAATCCAAGTGAAGGCAGAGGATACATGGAACCATTAAAGAAGGAAGTCATACAAGGATGGGATCATGAATACAATATTTCAGATGATGACATCCATCCCACCGCATATGGGGAGCTAGGCTAGTGAAGCACTATATTTGCATCATCAAACTATGACAATGCACCGAAGAATTGGAAGAACAGACTACATGAAGTATATGTCAATGTATTTGTAACTTAGAAATGCATTCACTTGTATATTTCCTATTATATTTCATCATACCTATATGGAGATGTTTTTTCCTCCAATTGGGATAGTACTTAATATAATAAAGCCATGTAAAGTCATTAAGGTTAACCCTCTATTGTAAGTAGGGGCAGTAGTCCCCACAATTGAGTTGAGGTTAACCCTCCATTGTAAGTTGGGGCAATAGTCCCCACAGTTGAGGGGTATTAGGGCTATTAGACTCTCCTAGTGAGGTCATCCCTGTAGAGTAATTGTCAAGTGGAAAACTAGTATAAATAGAGAGTGAGACTCTCTATTCGGAACACACACTCACTCAACAGTAGTGCATGAGTAAGAGAGAAGTAGATCGCACAAGTGAGAGAGAGAACAACCATCGAAGATCATATTTGTGTCTTTGGGTTTCACTTTTGCTATTGGTTCTCATTCTATCTTTGAGGAAGTTGTAGGGTTTTCTCCTTTATGGTTTCCTCGAGGAATATTCTTTGTGTCTCTTATCTCTTGTGATTATTGTTTTGCATGTTATTCTTTTAGATAAGATCCTATATCATATTGATTAAATAATAAAATCTAACATGGTATCAGAGCCTCTCTAAAAGAAGGAACTATGCATCTACGCGAACTAGGGATTCCTAGTTGAAGGTGTTCTCTATCCACAGATCATCAACAAAAGGAGGTTAGGAGAACTCTCCATTGAAGGGTGCATCTTTATGTCGAAGCATAATTTGATTCTAGGCATTTTTCAGGTTTTTACCTGTCACTACTGCGGGAAATTAGGGCCTTTCACAAAAGAGGAATATTTTAGTGAGCCCAGAATAGGATTTCTCTCTTCCTAAAAATAGAAATTTAGAGACCAATATAGAATTTTTTAGTTGCGTAGAACTCCAGGAAAGTCAAACCCTAAAAGACTAAAACTAGTCATTTTGGTGCATTTGCTATATCTTGATATTAGAGAAGGAGAAGAAGCCGAAATGTTTATAGTATGAAGATACATTCCTGGTGAACCCTATTTAAATGTTTCAGCCTCATATTCGCTATATTCTATGAGATATGATTTTTCCAATTCAGAGTTCCACCCTCTCCCAAGCTTCATCCTTAAACAGGTAATGTAGGGAGAATTGCTAGATCTCGGGCTACAAATGTCCAAATTAAATTTATGAAAATGTTCCAGATAGGACACAGACTATACTTACTATGGTAAACGTTTCATACCCTGAAGGTGAAACAATGACACGTGTAAGTCTGTACAAGTTATCTATTCTAAATAGTTCTAAAATAAGTCACCTTGGGAAAATGAGCATAAGTCTGAATTGGGGAAACCAATTATGCTCTAATATGCTGTGTTAGAAATAGGATAGACAAGGCTACCTCAGTGAGAATTTTCAAACATAGAGGAGAAGTAATTTCAGAGAAACTGCAGAAATAATATTTGGCATTTCTGTAGAAGAAATTGGAAAACTAGGGCTTTTTGTTCCAGGAGCTTCCCTCCACTTTTTTTAGAAAATGCATACATTGGACAGCTCGCCTTGAATAGTCCCATATTTCTATCCAATCATAAGTTTGAAATTCCAATTTTTTTAAATTAGGGTTTCTCTAACAAACTCTAGATCAGCAAGCTCCAAAACCGGGACGAACACCTCAAATCATAAGAAAGGTCTAGGAGCCAGAGGGAGATGAGACTAAGGCTAGAGTAAAGAGAATCAGTGTATATTCTATTAAATATTGTCTCATACCTCATGTTTCATTATTGAATACACCAAAAGGATGTGTTCGATGCTATGACAAAGCAATCAAAGAAGAATAAGATATTGTTATAACCACCTTGAATGGCCTCCCAACACCATGGGATTCATTCATTCGAGAAATGTGTGCCAGAAGGAAGTGATTACCTTCAGCAGACTCTAGGAAAAGTGCACATAAGAAGAAGCTCAAATCATAATAAGAGAAGAGAATATTGGAGAAACTAAAGATCAATCTCTCACGATTCAAAGAAAATCTCTTAACCGATGAGGAATACGAAGGACTCAATTCTTGAAGAACCTCTTGTCCATCTTAGAATTTGGATAAGAGAAAGGGAATGAAGAAGAAGTGGAAGATGAAGGCTCAAGAAGGAGTATACCCACAAAACAAATAAATATAAGTATTTGAATTGAATTTTCCTATATACCTAGTTGTTTATATGACAATATTTAGTTGTGAAATGTATTATGCAAGACAAAATCTCTGCACTAATAAACGATATACTACTATGCATGTTATGGGTACGTAGCCTTTAGTGCTATACAACACTCCATTTCTACTTATCTAGGGTGAAACCTCTTTGTTGGCATATTGGGATTAGTGCACAATCTCAATAATGTTATGGTAGAGATGGAAGGAATATAGAAAGTTTATGTATATACCAAATATGGATGAATGTTGTATTGGTTAAAATAGATGCATGATTATATATTTATGCATACAAATTTTCCATTATGAATATTGCTTATGAAATGTTTCTAACCATATGACTGGTTCATTTGACTTGTAGGAAAGATCATGTAGAATCCCCTACAAGAAAATAAGGATGAGACTTGTTCCGAAGAACAAGTGAGGACAATTCAAGAAATAATCCAGAATGAAGAATAATATGATGAGACTTCAAGATGCTTTAGACACACTCTAGTTATGTGACACTATTGAGCAACATCATTTATGTAGAGCCTTCCAACTATGAATAAGTGGCCAAGAAGAAATGGAGGAGAGTACTAGTTCAAGAAGAATGATGTCTAGGATGCGATATCGAGACCTGAAGGGAAGTCCGTAGTGTCTTCCATATGGATTTACAAGATCCATCATGCAATACATGGAAACATAATCGGATACAAGGCAAGATTCGCAGCACGAGGATTCTCACAGAAAAAAGGCATAGACTACAAAGATACATTTGCAGCCACTGGAAATTAAAACACATGACAATAAGACTCATGTGTGCAAATTAAAGAAGAACTTGTACGAGCTTAGAAGGAACCCATGGGATAACACATACATCAGGAGCTTGAATATCACCTAGAGTGATGAAGATTTTAACCTTTTCGACAAGTTTGAATATGAAAGCCTATAGAGGATGACAAGCTCACATATGGGTACGAGAAGAAATTTTGAAAAGGTTCAAGATAGAGGATCTTGGTATCTACTAACCTTAGATAGATACATAGAATATTAGTAGCAAAGGAAGCTACTTGTCACTCCAGTACATAATGTTTCAATGCATAGAGTACGAAAGGCAAGGGGAGAATGATGCTCCACTTCAAAGGGAGTGACTACAGAAGATATCAAGGTTTGACATGACACTATAGTATGGAAAACTTATTGATGGCTCTAGGCTTTATTGAGAGTAAAGCAGATTCCAACCCTTACTTCAAGGTTGAAGGTGGAAGACCAGTGATTCTCTTGTTATATGTTGATGACTTCTTCCTGACAATAAAAGAGGAACTCATTAAAGTTACAAGAAGGAGACTTGCTGCCAAGTTTGATATGAAGGACTTGGATATGATGCACTACTTTCTAGTCATGGAGGTGTGGAAGAATGCAGATGGAATCTCCTTTGGATAAGGGAAGTATGCAGTGGAGATCCCGAAGAGGTCCGGGATGATGGACTACAAGGCCATGACCACACCTATGGCATCAAACCTAAATATATTGAGTGATGCTTCATCAAAGTCATTTGATGTTGCCATCTATCGTCAGATGATTGGGTCATTGATGTACCTGCCAAATATGAGACCAGATATTTTCTTTGCTATGAACACATTGAGCCAATTCATGATGGATCTAAGACATGCTCACCTAGTTGCAAAGCATGCAATGAGGTACCTAAAGTGTATAATTGAGTGTGGGATCAATTATGATACGAATTAGAAGACTAACCTGCATGGTTATGGTGATTTAGATTGGTAGCACAAATGAGAAGAAGAGCACCTTAGAATGCTTCTTTAGTTTGATATCTAGTATCGGTTACTTGTTTGGCAGGATGGAGTTCTGTATGGCACTGAGTACAGCCGAGCAAAAATATGTTGCCACTTTCTCAGCTATTTAGGAGGTAGTATGTTTCTTTTGAAAGCCATTATTTGATTTGATTGATATAACTTGCATTTTTGTATTATGCAAAGAGGAGGAGTGACTCTCTATTTTGTGATCTAGATTGAGATCTCTCAAAAAAGGGAGTTCTAGCATAGCTAGTGAGACAATTTTTATGAGCATAAAATCCTGGCAAAGCTCGTAGGTGTTGGAGACATTTACCACCATACACACTTATTTTAGTCAATTTGGCCTAGTTAAACAACTATCCTAAGTTTCAATGACTTAATTGGCATCAGAGGAGAACTATATGACATCAACATGAGCACACCCATGCCTACAATTAGTCAAGGAGGCAAACTAAGCCTTCTCCTTCATTCGGGGAGGCTAACTGGAGAACTCCAGGGGTGATATGAGTGTCATAAATGCACCTAATTGATAATTAATGGTTACAATCAGTTAATTTAAGTGGTGAAGGAGACTCCATTCATTATTGAATTATTTTTAATGATTATTTGTGAACTGGAGCTAAAACAGGCACCTACAACAACTTCTGATGACCAGTTTGACTTCAGTTAACCTCATCGTGGTTCATTGGAGTTATTGATGCGCTACCACTTGTTGGTTGGAATGCAGTGACATGTGTGTGAGCTAGTTTCAGTTAGACATAGTCATTCATTACACTCTGAATTCAGTTAGGACTCAGTTGAGTCAATTGGTAGTTGATCAGTTGGTTAACTAGTGTGTTTACTGTGGCTTACAGTCAGTTAAGCTATACCCATTCATTTAATTCGAATGAACTCCTTGGGAATTCAAATTGTATTGGAATTCATGCACCTTGCATGATCATTGTATTGTATCATCATTCTTTTATTTGATTGTACAGAGATGCTACTTCCATTGCAGCACCATTTTGCCAATTTTATGCATATTTGTATGTATTCTTTGTGAGACTGTGTTTTCAGTTCCTAGACCACTGTGAAAAATTAATATGGTATCAGAGCTCAGGATGGGATGAAGCTCAGATCTCTCAAAAACAAGTTTTTTGATAGATCTTGCATGAAAAATTGAGCAAAAGCTCAAAAATCCAGCACTGCACCAGAAGCCAAGGCTTACCACTTAATACCCCATGTTAAAGAATTGTTGGTCAAGCTTGCTTCATCAACTATGCTGGGTGTGATGAAAGCCTAAAACGTATAGGATTTTTGACCTTACAGTGCCCCTTTTGTTGTGATTTGCAGGTTTTAATAGGTTAAAGCATTCGCTCTAGTAGTTTCATATGGCTTCTTTCGTAGAAATATTGACTCCGTTCAATTTCCATTCATGGAAAGGAGACATGAAGATCTAGCTACGTGCTAGAGGACTCTATAGGGTCACTATGGAAAATGAAGAATATCCTACTTCTGTGACAGACAAAGCTATATTATTGAACAAGAAAGATGAAGCATTCAAATTCTTACGCCTCTCTGTTTCCCGGGATCTTATTTTCCATCTCACGGGATTGAAGACTCCAAAGGAAATCTGGGACAAATTCAAAACCCTATATGGAAAATAGGATGATTTGAGAGTATACCAGCTTCAAAATGAGTTGATGTCTCTCCAGCCTTCCAATTTTGAGACCTCAAATTATTTCTCCACAAATTTCAAGCACATTGTCTTATAGTTGAAGCAATGTAAGGTGAAGAAGGAGGATGATCAGCTCATCCTCTCCATACTCCCCAAACTTGGACCTGATTATTCAATGTTTGTCTCTACATTCCATGTGGGGAAGCTCACAACCCTTGGATGGAATATGCCTTCTCTCAATGCCTTCATTGAGTGCCTAATAATTGAACATGATAAGCTTGTCCATATGGGGATCATCAGATCCTCTCATGATCAAGCCCTCTATGTCTCAGAGACCAAATATATGAAGGGTAAAGGAAAGCAGCAAAAGAACCCAAAGATCAAATTCAAACCTCCTAAGCCTAAAGTTAAAAAATAGTAGCATGAAGAGCCTTCCAGCTCAAAGAAGAGCAAAGGAAAAGGGCATCATGGGAAGGAAAAAGTCAAGTGTTCATACTGCGGGAAGGGCTTCCAACCTGAACATGCCTACATGAAAAATAAAGTTGATGAAGCTGCTTCTCTTCTTGAGAAAAATCACATCAATCTTTTGAAAATATTTCGGAGGAGAGATTAGCAAGATTGGGAACCACAACATGAAAGAGGTCATGCCCTCATGGAAAGCACTTCTAAGTCGAAAGAACTCTTGATATATTCTAGAGCTTCAAACCACATGATGGCTAAAAGAGACTCCTTCTCATCTTTGGATACTGGAAAATCCATTCCCATCCACATGGGAGATGAATCCACAATCACATCCGAAGGACAAGGTACTTTAGATATTGAGCATGGTTATTTTTCCAATGTTCTGTATGTACCATCTCTTGCATCAAACCTCCTAAGTGTTTATCAAATGACACATATGGGAGTTCCCAAGAGATTCTCCTTTATCCCGGATGATGTAGAGATCACATAACTTGCATCAAAAAAACTTTTAGCAAAAGGCCTTGCAAACCATCATGCAAAATCCTATGAGTTCTCCCACTTTGTGGCGGATGCAAATCCCACCGCATTGCTAACCCATGGAAATGAAGTTAGTAGAATGTGTCATGAGAGGTCTGGCCATATCAACTTCAAATAATTGCAGCAATTACAGAATAAATATATGGTTGAAGGCCTCCCGATCATCAAAGCTACCACTGGAATTTGCAAGGGCTATTTTGTTGGAAAGCACCCTGAACATAAGTTCGATCGGGGGAAAGCAAGCCAAGAATCATGAATCTTAGGAATGATACATTCAGATATCAGTGGTCCCATGCCTATCACATCCATGAATGGATCAAGGTACATTTTGAATTTCATTGATGACTTTTTCAGATACACATGGGTCTTTTTTATCAAAAAGAAGTCGGAAGTCTTTGAAACATTCACTGAATTGAAGGCCTTGATTGAGAATGCATCTGCTCAAAAGATCAAGATCTTGAGATATGATAATGGTGGGGGGTATGTTAGTAATTAGTTATTACATATATGTTCCCAAATTTGTATTCATATCCAACATTCAGTCCCCTACACTCCCCAGCAAAACAGTGTAGCGGAGAGGAAGAATCAGTCTCTTAAGGAGATGACCACTTGTAAGTTGGAATCAAAGAAGTTGGATACAAATTTGTGGGCTGAAGCCATGCATGCTGTAGCATATATTTAGTACAGAGTGCCACACTCATTCATGAAAGGGAAGACCACTTTCAAGGCATACTTCGGATACAAGCTGGATGTGTCGAATCTGCGGGTGTTTGGGTCCACTGTATGGGGCCGAATTCCACTTGATAAAAGGAGGGATTTGCAACCGCAAAGAATCGAATGTTTGTTTATCAGATATCCTAATGAATCTAAAGTTTCCAAGCTGATAGATATAAAAACAAAATATATCATCATTGAAAGGAGTGTCAAGTTCGATGAGCCTCTTCAGGAGGTGGAACTAGTGAAGGAGAAAACTGTTGAATTTCCTTCCTATTCTACTGAATATTTAGATTCTGTAATTTGGGGTGATGACCCTGATTTCGATCCTTTGATTTCTGATATCGATGTGTAGAAAACATCAGATGCTGAATTAGAACCTAAAGTACAAAATCATCTCCCAACTTGGGCCCGATAGATAGTCTCCTCCGCAAGAGATAACATTGGAAATCCGGATGATCCAAGGAGAACCTGGTCCGATATCCAAAGAGCAGGTATTGCACTCTCTTGTCCCAATAATTTGCTGTATGAATATTTTTATTTGATGATAATTTCAGACCCTAAGTCTTACTATCATTCTTGGAAGGATCCAATATGGCAAGTTGCCATGGATGAAGAGATGAATTCTCTTAAGAAAAACACTAGTTGGGAGCTAGTTTCTCTTCCTCCAGGGAGGAAATTGGTTCAATGCAAGGGGGTGTTTCAGAATAAGTCTATTGCTAATGGAAGAACCTAAAAGTATAGGGCAAGGCTGGTAGCAAAAGGTTTCTCCCAGGTCCAAGGTGTGGACTACCATGAGACTTTTGCACCGGTTGCAAAAATGGACTCCATCCGCCTAGTTTTGGCAATTCCAGCATCTAAGCACTGGGAAGTGCATCATATGGATGTTAAGTCAACCTTTATGCATGGAGATATTCATGAAGAAGCCTTAGGTCTACATTTATGATCCATATTTGGTTTTCAAGCTAAAGAAGTCACTATACAAGTTAAAATATGCCCCAAGAGAGTGGTATTCCAAGATGGATTCCTTCCTTCTCTCGCAAAACTTTCAAATGTGTAAATCAGATCCAAATGTGTATATACAGAAGGCTGATGGTAATTTGATTATTATTGTTTTATATTTTGATGACTTACTGATTACAGGTAGCACAGTTACTTGTATTTCAGTAATCAAATCTGCTCTCCACAATGCATTTGAAATGAGCGATTTGGGGCTCTTAAAGCAATTTCTTGCGCTCAAAATTGAGCAAAATTCTGACAGGATAATGGTCACTCAGTCCAAATGCATATCAGACCTATTAGTCAAGTTTAATATGGCTGAATTTAGATCTGATCCATTCCCTTTCCTTTCAGGGATTGGCATTGAAGAAGGAAAAAACACACCTCCCATGGACTGCACTATTTATCGATAGCTGATTGGTAGCTTGTTGTAATTGACTCATTATCGACCTGATATATGTTATTTCATGAATATTGTATCTAGACACATGCAGCAGCCACATGATATCCATTGGAAGGCAGACAATAGGATCCTCCAGTATATTCAGGGAACTAGGACCTATGGCATTCACTATGTTGCAGACTCCAAGCTAGAACTGGTTGGTTACACGGATTCCGATTGGGCAGGTGATTCTATTGATTGGAAGTCTACTTACGGATATGTATTCATGTTTGGTGCTGGCCCCATTTTATGGTATAGAAAAAATCATGCTGCCATAGTGTTGTCTTCAGTAGAGGCCGAGCACTGAGGAGCGGTGAATGCTTGCATCCAAGCTGTTTGGTTGCAAGGCATTCTTTCAGAGTTTGATCTTGGTAGTACTTTGTCCAATGTCCTCTTTTATGAAAATAAAATTTCTATTAATATATCCACAGATCCTATTACCAGGTAGAGGACCAAGCCTGTAGAGATACACATGCACCATATAAGGGAGCTAGTGCATGACAGGACCATCATTCTGCAATATTGCCTGACTGATGAGCAGATTGCAGACATCTTCACCAAGAGTTTTTCAAAAAAGAATTTCACTTACTGCCATTCACTATTGGGGGTGAGTTCATCAAGGTGATCAGAACACTTTCAGTGTTCAGCTTAAGGGGGAGGGGTTTCACACTGGGTTTTCCCTCTTTTCCTCACTTAGTTTGTTTTGAGCATTGTTTGAGTTTCATTATTGTATAGGGTGACCTATGGCCTTTATTTCTAGGGCCCTAGCATTCTTATGCATTTTATGTTTTCTACTTCTCATGAGTATAGCTTAAGGGGGGGTGTTCGAGACATTTACCACCATACACACTTATTTTGGTCAATTTGGCCTAGTTAAACAACCATCCTATTTTCTATTGACTTAATTGGCATAAGAAGATAACTATATGACATCACAATGAGCACACCCACGCCTACATTCAGTCAAGGAGGCCAACTAAGCCTTCTCCTTCATTCGGAGAGGATAATTGGAGCACTCCGGGGGTGATCTGAGTGTCATAAATGAACCTAATTGATAACTAATGGTTACAATCAATTACGTTAAGTGGTGAAGGAACCTCCATTCATTATTTAATTATTTTTAATGATTGTTTATGAACTGGAGCTAACACAGGAACCTACAACCACTTCTGATGACCAGTTTGACTTTAGTTAACCTCGTCGGGTCCATTGGAGTTATTGATGCACTACCACTTGTTTGTTAGCATGTAGTGACATGTGTATAAGCTACTCTTAGTTAGAATTAGTCATTCATTGCACTCCAACTTCAGTTAGGACTCAATTGAGTCAATCAGCACTTGATCAGTTGGTTAACTAGTGTGTTTATTGTGGCTTACAGTCAGTTAAGCTACACCCATTCATTCAATTCGAATGACCTCCTTGGAAATTTGAATTGTCTTTGAATTCATGCACCTTGCATGATCATTTTATTGTATCATAATTCTTTCATTTGATTATACAGAGCTGCTACTTCCATTGTAGCACCATTTTTCCAATTTTATGCATATTTGTCTATATTCTTTGTGAGACTGTGTTTTCAGTTCCTAGACCACTGTGACAAATTAATAGTAGGTTGCTCAGATGTAATCAGTCCTATAGGTTGTCCTCAGATGTAATCATTCTTGGTGAAGCTCACAGGTTATCCTCGAACATTATCCACCCTGATACGTTTCTATGCTAGAAATGTCCAGAGTGAGTTTTGAATACTTCATAGAGAGAAGCTTGGTGCTCTCCAGATCAAGGTTCCTTCCAAGGGGAAGTGATGAGTCCATGAGCCTTTTTGACATGGTGGCAGGCTGGACATGCCATGGTCGGTTATAAGTGTTGATCCTTTCTGACATGGTTGAAGGCTGGGCCACCCATGGTCATATTTAAGTACAGATCCTTTCCCCAGATGGTAGATGGTGTGTCCCACCATGCTTATGGATGTAAGTGCAGAGCCTTTCCCTAAATGGTATATGGTGTGTCCTACCATGCTAGTGGATGTAAGTGTAGATACTTTCCCTAGATAGTAGATGGTGTGTCCTACCATGCTGGTGGCTGTAAGTGCAGAGCCTTTCCCTAGATAGTAGACGGTGTGTCCTACCATGCCGATGGATGTAGGTACAGAGAATTTTCCCGGATGGTAAATGGTGTGTCTTACCATGCCAATGGATGTAAGTGTTGGTCCTTTTTGACATGGTGGCAGGTTGTGCCTCCCATGGTCATATGTAAGTGCTGGACCTTTCTGACATGGTGACAAGATGGGATTTCCATGGTCATATGTAAGAACTGGGCCTTTCCAACATGGTGGCAGGATGGGCCTCCCATGGTCTGATATAAGTGTTGAGACCTACATCCAACGTAAAAAAGGGTTGGCTATGCAGAACTTCCTATGATGTGTAGAACTGAGAGATAGCACCATTTGCTCAATATAGTTTGAGCGATGATGATGATGATGATCCAGCCTGATGATGATCAAGCTTGATGATGATCTAGCCTTGATGAGGATCTAGCTTTGATGATGATCCAGATTTGATGATGATCTAGCTTTGATGATGATCCAAATTTAATGATCTAGCTTTGATGATGATCTAGCTTTGATGATGATCCATCTTTGATGACGATCCAGTGACGAAGACTTGTGTTGATGAACTATGTCAAGAGAATACCTTCCTAGTTAAGAGGGAGTACTAATGTATTTGTAACTTTGGAATGTATTCACTTGTATATTTCTTTTTGTATTTCATTGTACCCCAATGGAGATGTTTGTTCCTTTGATTGGGGAATCATTAATTTAATAAAGTCATGTAAAGTCATTGAGGTTAACCCTCCATTGTCAGTTAGGGAAATAGTCCCCACAATTGAGTTGAGATTAACCCTCCATTGTAAGTTGGGCAATAGTCCCCACAGTTGAGGGGTATTAGGGTTATTAGACTCTCCTAGTGAGGTCGGCCATGTAGATTAATTACCAAGTGGAAAACTAGTATAAATAGAGAGTGAGACTCTCTATTTGGAACACACACTCACTCAACAGTAGCGCATGAGTGGGAGAGAAGTAGCTTGCACAAGTGAGACAGAGAAAAACTATTGAATATCATGTTTGTGTCTTTGGTTTTTACTTTTTCTATTGGTGCTCATTCTATCTCTGAGGAAATTGCAAGGTTTTCTCCTTTATGGTTTCCATGAGGAATGTGTCTCTTATCTCTTATGATTATTTTTTTTCATTTTATTCTTTCAGATAAGATCATAGATCATATTGATTAAACGATAAAATCTAACCGTATCGGTCCGAAAATGTGGGCGAGTCACTCAGTATCTGTGCTGGGTTGCAAAAGAAGTTATCAAGCTACCAACATATGAAGGGATATCTAAATTGACTAATTTTATTGATGATTTTGAGGATAAAGTATCATAGCTTTAGCAATTGTTGGCGCTGAAGGAAGCACTAAAGGCTACTCCAATGAGATGGTGGGAAATGCATAAGAGATTTATCAAAGGTTGGTCAATATGTCGTAGGCTAATGGAAGTTTGATTCAGGGAAATAGAGCACTACTAAGGAGAGAAGTATGATGGAAGGAACGATCCTGATGATAATATAGTTTCATGTCAGAATGCATGGGTGTCAAGACCGAAAAATGAATGGGTACATGATTTTTTCCATACGTTGGATGAAATGCTGCAAAAATGGTACATATCAGTGGAATTGCGAAGGGAGATTACAACATGGGAAAACTTGGCTGTCTGATTCAGTCACACTTTCATCTTTGTGAATGTTGATTCAGTAATACATAGTGCACTTCAGCACATCCACTAGATCATCTTGGAAATAGTTCCAGTGGTGTTATCAATAGGATGGCATGAGATACCAGTAAAACAGTTGATGACAAAATGTTACAATGTGACATGAGAACCTGACGATAGGGATGATCCAAGGAACATTAATATCACAGAATCAGAATAAATTCAGGATATTGCAACACCAGAGATATAGATCGACAAAGTACAACAACCACTCAAGATACATAAGTTCAATATTGGGACGATAGAGGACTCGAGGTTTTCCAACATAGGATATTAGTGGGATGAAGCAACTATGGAAATGATCACTGATCTACTACACAAGTTCAAGGATTTGTTTTTGACTAAATTTGCTAAGATGAAATGGATTTTAGGAGACTTGGGAGAATTGAAAATATCACTAAAGCGATATGTAAATCTAGTAAAGAAAAGTTCTTATCCATTAAACTTGCGGTACAAGGAATGAGTCAAAGTTGAGCTTGATAGGATGCTGGATGTTGGTATCATCGAACCTGGTAAAGTAAGAGGTCGACCCATCAATGATAGAAGGAATGGATTCGAAAACATGAATAGGGTTGATGGTTGACAAAATTACAAGTTATGTACCATCCTGAAAGGCAAGTGCACCAATGGTTTGACATTCTAGTGTATCCAGAATGCACTGCAGATCCCTTTGAGAAGCAACAACAAGGAGAAGGAGTTCCAGTCACTAGGGTGTCAGCACAATGGGCCATGGGTTTGCAGTAGTTAGTACTATTACAAATTACTCATATGCCACATTTTAGTCACTCCATGGAGGTAAATTCATGTGTGAATAAACTATTATCATGCTTCCATGGTGGATTCCTTTGGTTGGACAACAAAGTACCTGTTACGGTGGACCTCATTTCCCATATAACCAGAATGCAAATGGAAAGGGTTTATCTATGGCAGCATTTCCAAGACAAGGATAGTAACGAAATGTTGGATATGAATATCAAGACGAATTATGATTTCATTCAGTACAAGCTAACATATCTTCTCAGGACTACCAATGACAAGGTCGTTTGAGTCACAACAAAAATACTGGCTATGAAATTGTACGAAAAAATAGACCGAAACAATGTACATTACAGGTGATTTCATGTGTCAAGCAATGCGTAGAAGGGGTTCAAATGAAATGGTATTTTTTCTTATTGAGCCAACTGATGAAAGATGCCCCGGTGGCATAGGAGTGGAAGATGCCATTCACTTATTCATGGATTTTGATATTGATCGCACTTGTGGGTTGGATGGAACCCAATTTCTACCAGGGGTTGTACTTTGAGATAGTAAAAACATGCAAAGGAGCACGGTATCAAAACCTTTGGATGCTTAAAGCTAAGGAGCAGAAAATTGACTGTAGTATCAAATTTTACTTATATTATGATGGAATTCGAGATGCAGCAGGAAAGGTTTCATGTCTCACCAAGAAATCCATGAAAAAGTGTAGATGGGTGGCATGACTTGCGATACGAACACATGGAATACACATTCGAGCAAGGAGAGAAGTGTACTACCAATGGATCGCAGTGACATACAAATTGAAAGATGAGTAATTATATGCCATTATCAATGATTGGTCGGTAGAATGAAAGGATCCTATCAATATCGATCAGATGTCAAATACCGAGGCACGATTACCACCCATTATTCCAGTTAATCAAGAGAAATAAAAAGAAAAAGGTTTCGAATAAGAGTTGCAAGAAGAGTCATCAGCCACTTGGATGGATTTAGAGCTGGAAAGGAAACTCGAAGAAGGGATGAGAAAGAGAATATTTGAGCAAGGGGAACCAAGGAACACACCAAATATGGTGAAGGATAAAGTAAGTTGGATACTGGCCACAATTACTACTACGACTAGTGAAATCCAAGCCAAGGTAAATCAGCATTAAACTAATTTCTTTCACCAATTCAATTGATTGTTGCCATCCCCAATGAATGGAATTCTAGAGAAGGTGTCGCAGACTGATGTGCTACAAAGAGCGACATAAATAAGTACTGGAAAAAGGGTGCAGCTAGTGCATATTTGATCGCACACCCTAGTGAGAGGAAGTAAATATGGCAATGCATCCATCCAACAATTCGATGGGATTATCCTTGACATCAATGAGATCCTGATGCAGACACTAGCATGTCTATAGAAGGTAGTAATTCAAGAGATCACAGACCATGAGGATATTATGCATGATTAGTTAGTGAAATAGTAGGAGCATATAGCACACAAAAAAGAGGAGATAGGAGGGAGAAAAAATGGATAGGAAGCATAGGTGATGGAAAGAACCAAGGACTTTGAAAATAGGAAGTAGTAGGAGAGGGCCATCTCAAGCTCCTATGAATGAATTCCTGACATCACTACGAAGTAAAGGTAGTGCAACTAGGCCAAATAGACGCATACTTGAAGAAAGAGAATGAGGAGTTGTAGGAATGCGGGATACAAAGTATGCCACCTGAATAGGTAGTATAGCATAGAAACAATATTAAGGAAGTGACAACACATCTAAAAGAGTTCAAAAAAACAACCAACTCCATTGTCAAAGAAATGACGCAGTTCTGGACACAAGTGGTTCAGGATGACCAACTACAATAATTAGGTGCACAAATCAATGAGACAGAGAAAAAGTTACAAGCGATGCAGGATTACTAATAATGATGGCCCTAATAATGAAAGTAACAAAGGAATCATAATTTAAAGCACTATAAAAGAGAGTCACCAAGGTGAGAGAACGACATCGATGTAGGGCGATGTAGTTAGATCAGTTCTAGGAGGACAAAGAAATTGGCACTAAAGGCGATGGAAATACTTATGACCACATAGAATGAACGAACTAAAGTGTCGCAAGTATATGAAGATAATCCTATAGAAAAAGAAGTCGAAGAATGCATGATGTTGAATAAAAGAATCGAAGAAGAGGTCGAGTATATGTGAACGGAACATGGTAGTTCCAAATCCAAAGTAACTGAACAAACAATATCCAGTTAACATGGATCGAGGATGAGATATACATTTTTATTGGGGTCTACTGGAAAGGATATCTAGTAGGTAAGGTGCAATGGAGGAGATAATTAAAAGTGCCAAAGTTGGTTGTGCAAGAGGAAGTTACCGACAAGTGTGGTTTGTCACTTCAAAAGTAGTTAGAATCTTAGTCCAACTTAGTTATATTTGGAGCTTTTTGTAAAGGTGCAAACCTATAAATAGAATTAGAAATGTAGTTGATAGATCATCTTGAATCAGGGATTTGGTATCTTTATCTTTTGGCTTGTGTGATCTTATGGTTGTGAAATGTTTTGGTCTAAGGCTTATGACCAAGGGATGCATTCTGATCTTCAAGGCTGATATGAGATGAGCATTGATGAAAACTTTGTCTTTGTCTTAACCTATTATGATACGATATATCATGTTCTTCTTTTCTAAATGATGCAATGTATTTATGATGTTCCTTAAATCTGATGATGCAAATTATTTATGTGCTTAATGGGTTCTTCCATGTCCTCATCTTTATTAAGTTGATTTGAATCATGAAATGTTGCGATACTAGATCTTGCTGCAAATAATGATAGATAGATTGGATAAATGAGATATTAAAAACTCATGGATCTGTAAGTTCCATTACAAAAGAGAAAGATTAAGTGCGCAAGTCCTCTTCACTTCTATGGAAATGTGGTTCCTATAGCCCTCCATCAAACATATTAGGTGAGACTACATCTACTTTGCATGTGTTTCCAAATAGGGTAATACCTATTTGGGTCGGTGTTTAGGGAGATTGCGTCGAAGGGTGTTGATAGTGAGTGAACCCATCTATACTGAAGTGTGTCAACAACTTCTCCTTAGAGCCATAAAATTGTAAAGAAATTTGTCCATCATTGACTAACTCACAAATGAAATGATCCCGAGTGTCAATGTGTTTTTTTTCTAGGAAATACATTATTTTTGGACAACTGTATTGCAGAGATATTATCACATAAAATAGAATTTGGATCTTTTTCAATGTCTCCCATATTCTTTAAAATTCTCCTTTTCCAAAATGCGTGGCAAGTTGTTGTTGTGGCTACTACATATTTTTCTTATGCAGAAGACATAGCGACAATGGGTTTTTTCTGAGATTCCCAAGAGATCATATTTGTACCAAAATGGAAAGAATGAATAGATGTTATTTTCCTATCAACAATACTTCTTCCAAAATCACTGTTAGTGTACCCTTTGAGAGTATTGTCTAGTGTATGAGTGTACCAAAATCCATATCCAAGTGTTCCTACAACATATCTCATAATTCTTTTTCCAACTTTCTAGTGAGAGACTTTGGCAGACACCATAAATCTAGAAAGAAGACTGACAATATACATCAAATAAGCTCTAGCTTCATTTAAATACATTAAAATGACTACCATTCCTTTATATATCATAGTATTTACTGCAAGGCCATCATTAGTTTTTGTTAAATTGGTGCCTAACTGAACGGGGATTTCTGCTCGTTTACATTTATCGATTATGAATCACTGAAAACTATCAGTAGCATAATTATGTTGAGAAATGAAAATACCTTGATCAGTGTGAGTAACTTCCAGACTAAGGAAGTACTTCATCAGTCCTAGATCAGTCATTTAAAACTCCTTTTTCATGTCTGTCCTGAATTCTTCAAGCATCAAATGACCAGTGTAAATCATGTCATCAACATAAATACATGCAATAAACATTTTACCTTGTTGATATTTTTTTACAAACATAGTGGGATTATTGTTGCTTCTGCTAAACCCATTGTTGATGAGGTAGGATCCAATTATGCTATACCAAGCTGATGGAGCTTGTTTTAGACCATACAAGGCATTTTTTAGCTTAAGAACTATGTCCTCATGTCCTTTGATAGTATATCTATGTGGCTTATCTGCATAAACTTTTTCTTCAAGAATACCATTGAGAAAGGAATATTTCACGTCCATTTGATAAACATGCCATTGATTTTTTGTTGCAATGGAAAGTACAACTCTATTGGTATCCACCATTGTTACAGGAGCATATATTTCATCATAATCTACACCATATTGTTATGCATATCATTCAGTAACCAACCTTTCCTTGTGTTTTTCAAGTTCTTCATTTTCACCTACTTTGGTCTTATAGACCCATTTGACTCCAGTGTTGGTTTTATCTGCAGAGATATCAACAAGATCCCAAGTCTGGTTTTTCTCAATAGAATCAATCTATTCATTCATTGCATTTACCCACTATGCATTATTTATTGCTTCATCAAAAGATGAGGGATGGCAGGAAAATAGAGCATACTAATGTTTCTCATCAATAATCAGAGTTTTCTCATATAACTCTCTCAAACTTGTAGTTTTCGAGTTCTGAGATGAACTATCTTCTCATGTTTCTTAGTGTTGTTTTACTTCTAATCTTGGACGAATAATAGGTATATCTGACAGATCTAAACTTTCTTGTTTTTGTATGTCTGAAGGATCACTCTAGCCTTTGTCTTCAACAAATTTCATGTCTCTGCTCACCACAATATTTTTGGTGACATGATTATACAACTTGTAAGCCTTCTTTTGTTCACCATAACCAGTAAAAATACACTTCTTACTCTTCTTATCCATATTTTTTCTAAGTTCATCAGGTACAGGAGAAAATGCAAAAGAACACAAAACTCTTAGATGTGCAACACTAGTCTTACTGCCACTCCATGCTTCTTCAGGAATCTTGTCCTTGATAGGAATCGTGGGTGATCTGTTCAAAAAGTAGACTGAGCATGCAAGAGATCCAACCCAATATTCATATGAATCTCCTTGTATGACAGTATGCTATGATCCATGTTCATGATGGTCATGTTCTTTCATTTAACAACTCCATTTTGTCGTGGAGTGTATCTGGTGGTGAAATTTATTTGGATTCCATGTTTCTTGTAGAAGTACAAAAAATCATTTGAATCATATTCACCTTCACCATTTGACCTAAGAACTTTCATGAACTTTCCAGAGTTCCTCGATGTCAGGGCCTTGAAGTCTTTGAACCTAGAAAACATCTCGGATTTCTTCTTGATGAAATAAATCCAAATTTTCTTGCTAAAATCATAAATAAAAGATACCTCCTATGGATTGGGATTGAATGGATCCACAAAGGTCTGTATGAACTATCTTAATATTTTTTTTGGATCGATATGTGGAACAAGGTAAGTTGTCCCTTTCATGTTTCCCAATTATACAATCCTCACAAGAGATGGATTTTTCATGTATAACTTGTAACCCCTTGACCATGGATTGTTTTTGCAGGAGATTAAGACTCTTGAAGTGAAGATGATAGAGCCTACAATGCCATATACACAGGTTTGATACGGACTAGAAACAATATGGGCTAGAGACTGTGGAAGGTTAACACTTCTGAGACTGAGAGGAAATATTATGTTATTGGTCATTTCAAATTTGGCTATGAGTCTCTTACTAAGGGGTTTATCATAAATGGCATATTATGTATCATAAAATATAATATCATACTGGTTATGAAGTAATTGACCTATACTGATCAAATTTACTTTGAGATGTGGTACGTAGAAAACATCATGAATAAAATTCTTTTCATTCTTCTTTAAAAATACAGGAACAATACCTTTTCCTTTTACAGGAACTACAAATTCATCTCCTAGCTTGATATTCATGACTGTAACATAGGAATCCAAACTATAGAATAGTGACTTGTTACCTCTCATGTGATTGCTGCAGACACTATCTAGTAGCAATAGATCTGAGCTGCAATATTCTTTCGTAGCTTGATGAGACATGAACATGACCTCTAATGAGCCTTCTTCTTATTTAGAGACATTGGGTAAGCCACTGTTTTGGTCTTCCTGATTATTTTTGTATCCTTGTTCATAGTGGTCATACTTCTTGCAGTAGTTACATTGAATATTGAACTTATTGGTCCATCTCTTGCCTATCCCCCTCTAACCCTGGGAGTTGTAATAGTTCTCTTAGTGGTCTAGATGTTCATGGTTGGTTCTATCCTCTATATGAGGAGACACTCGACCTCTTATTCCTCTACCTTGTTCTCCTCTTCCTCTACCTCTATGGAGGGAATCCTGGGTGCTAAAAGAATTAGTCAATGACTCTTCTTCTTGATTGAGTTGAGCTTCATGAGATACAAGGGACCCAATAAAATATTCTAGGATGAACTAAGACAAATCATTCTCTTCTTCTATTACAATCACTACCATATGAAAATTCTTGGAAAGAGACCTTAGAATATTCTAAACAACTAAATTTTATTCTACAGGTTTAGAATAGGCTTAAAATTGGGTTACAATACCCGAAAACTTAGTCATAAACTGATCTACAGTTTCTATTTCCTTCATTTTACAACATTCAAACTGAAGTAGAAGCGATTGAAATCGTAGCATTTTTAATTGGTATGTTCCCTTGTAGGTGGATGTGAGCATATTCCAAGCTTCATGTCCTCTAGTAGCTCTCAATATTCACAAGAAAATTGACTACTTGATGCAACTTTGGATCAACCATTTGGTTGTGAGATCTTGCTCTCAATGAGCTTCTAAGAAATTATTCTGGGAATTATTCATTGTGGCAAGAGCATTTGTATCAGGCCCTTTGAACTCGGTTTCAACCATATCTTAGCATTTTTTGAGATGGAAAAATGTATTCATCTTAATAAACCAAAAATCATAGTAGGTAGTGTTTAGTACAAGTCCATAGATATACTTCAAATTTGAGGTTCTTGTGCTTGTAGTATCCATGTTCTTATGACTATTTTGTCGATAAAAAAGGAGTTGGAGATCTGATAGAAGAGCCGGTCCTTTAACTTAGTGATGCTACTTTTATAGCTAGCATAGGGCATCAGACGGGTGCGTCAATCAAAATGATTGTAAGTAAGGAGTTGCCAGTGCACTTTTCCTTTGGACAAGGTGTGTCACCAACACACTTTTCCTTTGGACAAGGTGTGTCAATAGTGTTAGTGACACTCTTTACCTTCATGCAAGCAGTGTGATTTACACGCATTCTCTTCAGGTAGGGTGGACCATCGACACACTTTTCCTTTAGGAAGGGTGCGTTAGTGGGTCACTAAAACTCTTTTCCTTCAGGAAAGGTCTGTTAACACTCCAAGAGGGAACAAAACTAAAAAATACATCTGATTCCCCGATGTGTAATGCATTTAGTCATAACCTTTGTATGTATGTGCTTTCCACTATGTGAAAATGCTTACCAAAGACAAAAGGAATGGATCAGGCCATACACTCTGATACCATGTTAAAGATTAAATAAACATAGAAGAAGAAGATGTTGGAGTAGACACAATGGGCATATTGATTTCCTTCTCATTATTAATAAGAAACATATATAGGACTACATAACAACAATACCATGGGCCAATACTATGGGCCAGAAAATACTATGGATCACTAGTCAAGATAAGGTAACCAAATAAACTACTCAACTAACTAACCAATTAATGATGTATTTGACCAGGGAGATGACATTCTTCAACACTTTGATGGTCTTGTGGATACATGGTTGATAGACACCTATATGCACTCAAAGGCCATGTACATGGTTTTCTCTCATCGATTTGTAATTTTATTCAATGGTTCTGTGCACATGACATGAAGTTATGCATTGACAAACTCTAGAAGCCCTCATTCTTCCCAATTCTTAATATAGGCTCATTGTTTGGTGGTGAGCCATTTTTATCATGTTTCTATGTTGATTGAGACACTATTGATGGTTTGAGAGATTGGTAAAAATAATCTAGAAGAATTGCAACTCAACACAAACTATTACCTAGAAAAGGAATTTGAGGTAGGTAGGAATATGTGTATTGTTTTGGTTTCTCTTCTATTAGTTTTTTATGAATTTAGACAATATTATCTTAGGATATTTAACTCAGAGAATAACAAGCACAACAATCAAACACAAGAGACAATAGTCACAAAGAATTTCCTCGGGGAAACCATAAAGGAGAAAACCCCACAACTTCCTCAGAGATAGAATCAGCACCATAAGTAAATACCAAAAATAGTAATGTGCTGCAATTGAGTGTGAGTGAATGTGTGATGAATAGAGAGGCTCACTCTCTATTTATACTAATTCCTAACTAGACAATAACTCACTAGGGCTGAATTCTCTAGGAAAGTCTAATAACCCTAGGGCCCCTTAAATACCCAGACTTTAACCCTTAAACAATAGGGAGGGTTACCCTCTATGACTTTGCATGACTTTTTTACATTATTGAATCTCTCGATTGGAACATCATAGTATGACATGACTCAATTACATTACAGATACTTCCCGGAATAAACATCGTGGTATAATACATAAGATATACAAGTGAATACATTCTGAAGTTACAATTACATCAACACTCCCTCTTAACTAGGAAGGTATTCTCTCAACACAATTTATC
>LPNX011137414.1:394840-536506 GCA_001517045.1 Pseudotsuga menziesii
CTAAATGATCATCAAGTCATCTTCATCTTCAAGTCTGAATCATGAGTGGATCTGGATCATCACTAGATATGAATAATCACTGGATCTTGATCATCATTGGATCTGGATCATCATTGTTGGATCATTACTAGGTCTACATCATCACTAGATCATCACTAATGTTATCTTAATTCTACTCATCACAAGAAGTTCTACAGAGCCAACCCTTTTTCATGTTGGTTGTAGGCATAGCCTCCATGTAGGTATTCATATTCTTCAACACTTAAATATGAACCAGTCAAAAAGTCCCACCCAACACTTACATCCAATCATGAGAGGAACACATCCACTATCAGGTCAGAAAGGCACGCCCAACACTCACATCTGACCATGTGAGGAACACATCCACCACCATGTCAAAAAGGCCCAACACTCACATCCAATGGCATGATAGGACACACCATCTATCATCCAAGGAAAGGCTCAACACTTATATCTACTAGAATAGCAGGACGCAGCATCTACTATCCAGAGAAAGGAACAGCACTTACATCTTTCAGTCTCAAAGAATGGCTCTCAGCTCTAGGCTGAGTGGGAGTCCCAGACTGAATCAAATTCCTGGAAACTGACCAGGTGCCTCCATTCTCCTAGAGAATGGCCTCTCGGCGCTAAGATGAGCTTCAGTCCAAGACTGAATCAATTTCCTAGTAACTGACCAGGTGCCTCCATTCTCCCAGAGAATGGCTTCTCAACACTAAGCTAAGCTTAAGTCTTGGACTAAATAAAATTTATTGGTAACTGACCAGGTGCCTCCATTCTCCCAGATAATGGCTTCTCAGCACTAAGTTGAGCTTCATTCCTAGGCTGAATCAATTTCCTAGTAACTGACTAGGTGCCTCGATTCTCCCAGAGAATGGCTTATCAACACTAAGCTGAGCTTCAGTACCAGATTGAATCGATTTCCTGGTAACTAATTAGGTGCCTCCATTCTCCTAGATAATGGCTTCTCAGCACTAAGATGAGATTCAGTCCTAGATTGAATAAATTTTATGGTAATTGACCAGGTGCCTCCATTCTCCCGAGAATTGCTTCTCAACACTAAGCTAAGCTTCAGTCCCAGACTCAATCAATTTCCTAGTAACTGACCAGGTTCCTCCATTCTCCTAGAGAATGGCCTTCAACACTTATATTTACTAGCATGATAGGACACACCACATATCATCCAAGGAAAGGGCTCTGCACTTATATCTGACCATGGGAGGCCCAACCTGCCACCATGTCAGAAAGGACCACAGACGCATCACTTCCCTTTGGAGGGAACCTCGATCTGGAGAACACCAAGCTTCTCCCAGAAGTACTCAGGTGAACATGTTTTGGTTCCGTCAAGAACTGGCTAAATGTGTTCATAGCAAAGAAAATATCTGGTCTCGTATTCATCAAGTATAGAAAGAACCCAATCATCTAACAATACATCATAGAATCAACAGTCTCTAATTAAGCATCACTTAATAGCTTTAGGTTCGATGCCATAGGTGTGGTAATGCCATTGCAGTCCATCATCTCGAACCTCTTTAGGATCTCTACTACATATTTCCCTTGTCCTAGGGAGATTCCATCTGCATTCTGCCACACATCTATGCCTAGAAAGTAGTGCATCATACCCAAGTCCTTCATCTCGAACTCAGCAGCAGTATTTCTCTTTGTATTAGAAATCAACCCATCCACACCTATTACAAACAGATCATCTACATAGAATAGGAGTATCACTGGATTCCCTTCTTCAACCTTGTAGTAAAGGATGGAATCTGCTTTACTCTTGGTAAATCCCAAACTAGATAAGAAGCTGTCCATTTGTTCATACCATGTCCTGGGTGTTAGTTTCAAACCATACAAGGATTTCTTTAATTTACACACATGAGTCTCCCTGTCATGTGTCTCAAAACTGAGTGGCAGCTCCACATACACTTCCTCTTCTAGCACACCATTCAAGAAAGTGGTCTTTACATCCATCTGGTGTATCTTCCATTTCATCACTACAACTGGAGAAAGTACTGATCTGATGAAAGCGTATCTGGATACAGGTGCAAAATCTTCTTCATAATCTTTTCTTCTCCTTGGGAGAATCCATGAGCCACAAATATTGCTTTATATTTCTCTATGATGCCATCTGCAGCATGCTTAATCTTGTAGATCCACTTGGAATTCACAACAGACTTCCCGTTTTGTCTAGGAACAAAATCCCATACATCATTCTTCATGATTGACTGATTCTCTTTGATCATAGTTGTATCTTGAATTCTGGGTACTTCTGTTTCTTTAGAGTCTTCAACTAGTCTCTTTCTAGATTTTTTGTAAGTTGAATCTTCGTCAAATGTTATGTCTCTGCTTATGTCGATCTTCTTGAATTTTGGGAAGTATATTCTGTAAGCTTTTGAGATTTCACTATATCCCACAAATATACCCTTCTTTCCAGAAGGATCTAACTTTGTCCTCTTTTCTTTTGGAATGTGTATGTATACTGGACAACCGAATATTCTAAGATGGTTCACCTCTGGCATCTTGCTGGAAAATACTTCTTTAAATGTATTGTTCTCTAGTACTCTATGTGGAGTACAGTTCTATACATACACTACTGTTCTGGAAGCTTCTTCCCATAGATGCATAGGAATATCTTGAACATGAATCATTGCCCCTGCAGCTTCCACCATTTGTTCTATTCTTCCTTTCTACAACTCCATTCTGCTGTGGATTATATGGAGTGGTTAACTCCCTCTTAATCCCTGAATCTCTACATAACTCTTTGAATTCATTTGATGTGAATTCTCCACCATTGTCTGATCGAAAATTTTTGATCTTCTTTTCTGTGTGGTTCTTGATCAAGGCTTTGAATTACTTGAACTTGTTGAATACTTCATCTTTGTTTTTCAAGAAGTATATCCATGTCTTCCTAGAAAAATCATCAATGAAAGAAACTTAGTATACATACCCACTTAATGAACTATATGACATCGATCCACATACATCGGAGTGAATGATTTCCAAGATCCCTTTTTCCTTTCTCTCGCTACTTGGAAATGTCTTCTTTGTGTTATTTCCTTTCACACATCCATTGCAGAGACCTTCATGTTTTGTGTGTATTTCTGGAAAACCTTCAACAACTTTTCTTGCAAGTGGTAGTGCTCTATAGTGCACATGTGCAAGCCTTCTATGCCAAAGTTCATTTGGTTCTACTGAGTCATGGAAAAAAGCTTGTTTTGGTTGGACCTTCAATTTGTATAGTCCTCCTTATTTTTCCCCAATCACTACTACATCATCCATAGTCTTTCCCTTTGGCCACATAAGAACTTGGCCATCTACAAATGAAACCCTTATGCCTTTTGAATCCAATGTAACTATGGAGAGGAGATTATTCTTTAGTCCTGGTACAAACAAGACATCCTTCATCTTCATAGATTTTCCAGAGTCTAGCTTATAGGAGGATTCACCACTACCTTTAATTGGATACTAGTAGTCATCCCCAAGTTTCACCTTGTGAGGTGACTCATATTCAGATAGTTTCATAAAGTATTCTTTGAATCTCATCATATGTTTGGAAGCCCCACTATCTATAATCCAAACATTGATTCCATGTGTCGTAGTTCTTGTAAGAGCATAAATCAGAACATATTCTTCATCACTTGAAGAATCATCACTTTTTTGTTTGATTCTCTTTGTGGAAGGTTCATCATCCTCTGCAGCATGAGCATGATGCCTTCTCTTATTTCTCTTCTTCTTGTGAGAGCTATTTATATTCCTAGGACAATCTCTGGCATAGTGTCTTGTCTCATCACAAGTAAAACATCTGAGTTTAGATAAATCTTTGTTTGGTTTTCTTGAGTTACCTTTCTAGTGAGAATGCTTACCTTTGCGGTGATGAAAGTCTCTTCTGCTTTTCTTGGAGTGTATTGTGAGAGCTTGATCTTCACCTCCCATTTTTTCTTCTTGGGCTGTTATTCAAGCTTCTTCTTGTGAGAATTCTTCCCACAACCTACTAAACTTGAATAGCTTCTTTCTTACACAAATCCCTTAAATGAAGTAGTCCCATGATCTAGGGAGACCATTCAAGGTAGTCATCATAATTTCTACATTCTCCACTTCTTCATCCATTGCTTCAAGTTGTTATTTGATCCAGGAGACTCTTGTGAAGTATGACTGTACGGTCTCTGCATTCTGGATCTTCACATTCTTCAACTAGTTCCTTAAACTCATCTTCCAATTTATGTTCTTTCCTTCAACATTTTCGTCAAGGAATCAAACATACCGTCAGGTGTATTTAGGGAGGACACTTGTGGTATGAGGTGATCCTTGATTGAATAAGCAATAATCCTCTTAGCCATGACCAATTTCATTTTTTGTAAGGCCATAGCCTCATCTCCCTTTGGAACTAGAACCTCTTCATTGATGTAAGAGTCTAGCTCATTTTCTTCTAAAACCATGGAGATCCTATATTTCCAGGCTCAGAAGTTATCAGCTCCCTCAACCTTTTCATCAAGCTTGGTATTTGTTCCAGGAGCTTCCCTCCAGTTTTTTTAGAAAATGAGTACATTGGACAGCTTGCCTTGAATAGTCCCATATTTCTATCCAAACATAAGTTTGAAATTCCAATTTTCTAAAATTAGGGTTTCTCTAACAAACTCTAGATCAGCAAGCTCCAAAACCAGGACAGACACCTCAAATCATAAGAAAGGTCTAGGAGCCAGAGGGAGATGAGACTAAGGCTAGAGTTAAGAGAATCATTGCAGATTCTATTAAATATCATCTCATACCTCATGTTTCATTATTGAATACACCAAAAGGATGTGTTTGATGCTATGAAAAAGCAATCAAAGAAGAATAAGATATTGTTATAACCACCTTGAATGGCCTCCCAACATCATGGGATTCATTCATTTGAGAAATGTGTGCCAGAAGGAAGTGATTACCTTCAGCAGACTCTGGGAAAAGTGCACATAAGAAGAAGCTCAAATCATAATAAGAGAAGAGAATATGGGAGAAACTAAATATCAATCTCTCACGATTGAAAGAAAATCTCTTAACCGATGAGGAATACGAAGGACTCAATTCTTGAAGAACCTCTTGTCCATCTTAGAATTTGGATAAGAGAAAGGGAATGAAGAAGAAGATGAAGCTGAAGGCTCAAGAAGGAGTATACCCACAAAAAAAATATATATATATATAAGTATTTGAATTGAATTTTCCTATATACCCAGTTGTTTATATGACATTATTTAGTTGTGAAATGTACCAGCCTAGATCCAAATCCTAGGCTGTATCAAGCGCCGAGAGGGATCAAATCTCCCGAGGTGCAAACCTCCTTTACTGGAATACCCGAGAAGAGCTTTGCACCTCGAGATATTTGATCCCTCTCGGTGCTTGATAGAGCCTAGGATTTGGATCTAGGCTGGTTTCAGTGGTGGGAGGTGACACAAAACTGGAGTATATCCATGTAAGCTTAGTATCTTTAGTTTATGTAGTGAAATAATACATTTTAAATACCTAGACACAATTAGCAATCACAATATCTCAAGTAGATTACATGATAATCAATTAAAATAATAAGTTACTGTCATTAGAGGGAGGGATCATCCACTTGGGGATTAGAGGGATTTTCCTACCAATCATTCTCAAGAGTGAATTGTGCAATTAAATTTTTTCATTGTCTCTGTAGGAATTAGAGGGATCCGGAGAAAAAAGATAATTTGAAGACTTTGGCAACAAAAAAAATAACAAGGATTTTATGACCCAATATGTACCACACCCTGAAAATAAGGATCTATATCTATTTATCCAGTAACTATAATCTTTTTAGAAATTTTAAAGTATAATAATGAATACACAATTTAAGCATATCTTCATTTGTTTCATTATGATTCACCAATAGATGGTACAATGTTCATTAAAAGGAAATCTTGGGAAATGAAGCTATTGATTAGTGTTTGAAATAATATATTTTTTATTTTTTATTTTTTTTTAAGGAGTTGTTTATTTTTTTATTTTCATTTTTAATTGAAACTTGGTAAAAAAAATTAACAAATCTCCTTAAGTGATATTTACCATGGATTGTTTAAGAAGCCTTGCATGGTTGTTTAGGAGGCCTTGCACATGGTTTTAAAACCATGTGCAAGGCCAAATTTTTGCGGAATGTGTAGAGGGAATATATACATGTAAGCTTACTATCTTTAGTTTTCCATAATTAGAATTAAATCCACTTCCATGTAAGCTTACTATCTTTAGTTTTCCATAATTAGAATTAAATCCACTTCCATGTAAGCTTACTATCTTTAGTTTCCAGTAATTAGAATCAAATCCACTTAGGAATTAGAGGGATTTCCCTACCAATCATTCTCAAGAGTGAAATGTGTAATTAATTTTTTTAAATGTCTCTGTAGGAATTAGAGGGATCAAATCCACTTTGAACTTTACGAATTCAAACCCAAAATTATGATTGGTTTATTTCTTTTTAGTTAACATTTAGATTAAAATAATGGATCAATAGATTTTGTTCAAAGCAATTTATTTAGTCTAAATTTGGGTTTTTTTTTGACTTTTTAATAAAAAAATTTGGGAATTTGTTTTGGACCTTTTAATAAGATTTTTTTAGACTTTTTAATAAAAAATTTTGGGAATTTGTTTTGGACCTTTTAATAAGATTTTTTTAGGCTTTTTAATAAATTTGGATTAGAATATTTTTTTTTGTTAAAATCTAACTTTGTAAATGTTTAAATTATATTTTTCTATTTGTAAATAAATTCAGTACGAAACATATTATCTAAAAAACAATTAAAAACTTAAATGAGTTGGAATAAATATTGTTTAAACTAAATTGCTTCATAAGACTGAATTGTTTATAACCATAAAACACAGAGAACAGAACGGAACATGAATATTCATTATTATCCATATCATTCATGGATTTACTACGTAAGTCTGCATTGAAATCATGAATGATTCATTCAAAATCGATATAAATTTTAAGAAAAAGAAACATGCCACTTCTTGGTGGACAATCTGATAATAGAGAATATGATGCGAGCCCAACATACTATCAGATATAATAATGCCAATAGCTTTTCGCAGTTATTGTTTGTTGCTTTTAAACTTTTAAACCTGCACCCAAGATACTAAAATGAAATTTGCTGATAAATTTATAACGTTTAGATAAAAACAAAAAATGCCAACTTAATATAAAATTTAGAAATATTTGTGTTGTAATTGGATTTTGGTAATTTGAATATCAATTTCAATAAGCTAGTGTGGTATTCTAACCTCCTTGGGATTGGTAAAATTTAAAAAAAATGAAAACAATAAATTTTATTAAAACTTATATCACAACAATATATATTTTTTCAGTTTATTTGTTAAAGACAAGATGAATTTTATTAAAGATATCTTGGTCTTAAGCTTGCAGCCGTTGAGGCCTGATATGGCTGCAAGATGACTCCAGGTGCCGATCAAGTGCAATTTGCTCCAGGGTTTCAAAATGTTCCAATTATTTTATTTCATCTTGAAGCGCTAACAAAGAGATTTCATAAAATAATTGGAACATTTTGGTTATGAAATCTCTTTGTTAGCGCTTCATCCAAAAGATAGAGCCTAGGATTTGGAGTCATCTTGCAGCCATATCAGGCCTCAACGGATGCAAAATTAAGACCAAGATATATTTAATAAAATTCATATTAACAAATAAACTGAAAATAAATAAACTTCATTGTTAGCGCGTACCTCAAGAAATAAAATAATTGGAACATTTTGGTTATGAAATCTCTTTGTTAGCGCTTCATCCAAAACTGTCTAAATAATTGCACCATCTGAGTAGAGGAGTGCATCTTATTGCAGCACAATGCGAGGATTTGATCGAACTGTTATCTCAAATGCCTGCGGATAGTGCTCCCAATTAACATTGGCATTATTGCTCATACATTGGATTTTTTGGAGACAATCTGCAGAATTTGAACAGGTTTAGAGTACATGCTGCATTGAAATAAAATTTTAACTAATGTTGGTACTATCAATATAAACACTCTCCATAGGATATTATTCAGCAGGAATTTGGTGTTGACATCTTGATGCAGGAGCCTCCCTAGCTTCTTGGCTATCCTACACAACCAAAAGAATTTTTGTTTATAATTATGTCGATTTTGTTCGGAAGATATGTTTGTGGTTTATTTTTCTATTTAGAACGAATCATGAGAGAATTCACATGAACCCACAAGAGCCGCAGCAGGTCGCATCCTATTTCTCTTCCACCTAATTCAATCAACCTCAGCCATTACTAGGCACTGAATTCGTCTCTTGAAAAGGTGCCATTTTGTGAAATATGTGGCCGGAATGTTGAGCAATTAGCCTTGTTGCCCCAACCATCAACCAATTTCAAGATATACCAATGTTGAAAAGCATGGATATCCAGCTGTGTATGTCCCACTGCCATAGAGGTGATCATTGTTATCAAGGAAAACCATAGAAGATGAGGAAACCATGGCTATTAATTGAAGATAAGGAATCGTTGTCTCCGACAAACCTTGTTAACGGGATGTTGAAAGGAGAAAATGGGCAACGAATTGATTGCAGATGGCAAGGTTGTTGAAGCATGGGTCATTTACTGCTCTACTGAATTAATAAAAATGAGGAGAAATCGTATCGCTGGAAGTGGAGATCACGGTTGGAATGGAAGGAAATCAATTTGCTGGGCGTTGATAACTGTGTGAGAGATGGGCCATTTTCTGGGTGCTGGACAGAGCTCCATCCAACTGTGTGAAGCATTGATCAAGGGGGAAATCACTTTGTTTTTCATTTTAAAAAAATTTGCTCAAAATAATACAGCAGAAATTTTGCAATAATTTCTTCGTTTCATGAGACTCTCCTCCATTGGAAAAATAGAGGCATTCCTAGCAAATTTATCAGTCATTGTCTGAATTCTAGTCCACATTATTTTCAATATACAGTAGAAATATTTCCTTGCTACATTCTTTCGGAGATGCAAGCAGAATATATAATGAATCATTCTACAGTGTTAGCTACTATATTTTGAGTTTGTAGAATGAAAATGACTAACCAGAGTCGGCTACATTATCTATTTCTGTTTGCTGAAATAAACTGCCTTCAAATCCTCGCTTCAAAATGTTCAGCAGCAAAAACTCAGGGAATGTTGGATAGTGTCAAAGCAGACAGGGCAAATAAATCTTCTTTTTCGTAGAGAATCATGAGGAAGTAGCTAAAATGATGAAACTATCAATGCATCTTGGACTTCAATGCCTCTGCCTTCAACTGTTCATGATAAGCTAGATTAATTGAAATATCATCCATAGTGTCTTACCTCCTGTTGAAATATGATGCCTCTGGCTGTTCATGGTAATCTTAACCAAATTAAATATGATCCATCACAATTGGCAAGCCTCTGTTTGTTCATTTTCCAGTTTCAGTCACAGCGCCAACTATCGATTGGATCATTGATATTTTTGTAGCATGCAAATTTTATAAGTTTGAGACGTGCAGTGTGAGGACGCACAGTGGAAAGACAGTGGGAGGACGCGCGATGGGAGGAGGAGAGGAGGATGTTGGAGGGGAGGAGGACGCGGTGGAGGAGGAGGAGGCAGCTACGTAGGGGGAAGGATGCGGTGGAGTAGGGATGCCGTGTGGGAGGAGGAAGAGGGCTGCACAGTGGGAGGAGCATGGGGTGCACTGGGAGGAGAGCTGTGAGCTACGAGTAGAGCTGGAGCTAGAGTTGCGGAGGAGGGAAGGCTGATTTGGATTTTCCATTGAGGAGGTCTGTAGAGCTACTAATAGATTACTTGATTATATTAGTTACTTCAATATTGCAAAATTTACATCACATTACAAGATCTCTCCCATAAGATTCACTTTCACTATTAATTTTTTCCGACATGTTAGTAACGTTACATCATGTGACAAGATCTCCCCATAATATTCACTTTCACTATTATTTTTTGCCGACATGTTAGTAACGTTACATCACGTGACAAGATCTCCCCCATAATATTCACTTTCACTATTATTTTTTGTCGACATGTTAGTAACGTTACATCACGTGACAAGATCTCCCCCATAATATTCACTTTCACTATTATTTTTTGCCGACATGTTAGCAATGTTACATCACATGACAAGATCTCCCCCATACTGGGATGTACAGCGCAATTACCTGATCAGATTACCTGATTATATTAGTTACTTCAATATTGCAAAATTTACATCACGTTACAAGATCTCTCCCATAAGATTCACTTTCATTATTATTTTTTGCCGACATGTTAGTAACGTTACATCACGTGACAAGATCTCCCCATAATATTCACTTTCACTATTATTTTTTGCCGACATGTTAGTAATGTTACATCACGTGACAAGATCTCCCCCATAATATTCACTTTCACTATTATTTTTTGCCTACATGTTAGCAACGTTACATCACGTGACAAGATCTCCCCTATACTGGGTTGTAGAGCGCCTCTCGGCGCAATTATGCAAGACAAAATCTCTGCATTAATAAACGATATACTACTATGCATGTTATGGGTAAGTAGCCTATAGTGCTATACAACACTCCATTTCTACTTATCTAGGGCGAAACCTCTTTGTTGACATATTGGGATCAGTGCACAATCTCAATAATGTTATGGTAGAGATGGAAGGAATCTAGAAAGTTTATGTGTATACCAAATATGGATGAATGTTGTATTGGTTAAAATAGCTGCATGATTATATATTTATGCATACAAATTTTCCATTATGAATATTCCTTATGAAATGTTTCTAACCATATGACTGGTTCATTTGACTTGTAGGAAAGATCATGTAGAATCCCCTACAAGAAAAGAAGGATGAGACTTGTTCCGAAGAACAAGTGAGGACAATTCAAGAAATAATCCGGAATGAAGAATAATATGATGAGACTTCAAGATGCCTCAGACACACTCTAGTTATGTGACATTGTTGAGCAACATCATTTATGTAGAGCCTTCCTACTATGAATAAGTGGCCAAGAAGAAATGGAGGAGAGTAGTAGTTCAAGAAGAATGATGTCTAGGATGCGATATCGAGACCTGAAGGGAAGTCCATAGTGTCTTCCATATGGATTTACAAGATCCATCATGCAATATATGGAAACATCATGGGATACAAGGCAAGATTCGTAGCACGAGGATTCTCACAGGAAAAAGCCATAGACTACAAAGATACATTCGCAGCCACTGGAAATTAAAACACATGACAATAGGACTCATGTGTGCAAATTAAAAAAGAACTTGTACGAGCTTAGAAGGCACCCACGGGATAACACATACATCAGGAGCTTGAATATCACCTAGAGTGGTGAAGATTTTAACCTTTTCTACAAGTTTGAATATGAAAGCCTATAGAGGATGACAAGCTCACATATGGGTACGAGAATAAATTTTGAAAAGGTTCAAGATAGAGGATCTTGGTATCTACTAACCTTAGATAGATACATATAATATTAGTAGCAAAGGAAGCTACTTGTCACTCCAGTACATAATGTTTTAATGCATAGAGTATGAAAGGTAAGGGGAGAATGATGCTCCACTTCAGAGGGAGTGACTGCAGAAGATATGAAGGTTTGGCATGACACTATAGTATGGACAGCTTATTGATGGCTCTAGGCTTTATTGAGAGTAAAGCGGATTCCAACCCTTACTTCAACATTGAAGGCGGAAGACCAGTGATTCTCTTGCTATATGTTGATGACTTGTTCCTGACAATAAAAGAGGAACTCATTAACGTTACAAGAAGGAGACTTGCTACCAAGTTCAAGATGAAGGACTTGGATATGATGCACTACTTTCTAGGCATGGAGGTGTGGAAGAATGCAGATGGAATCTCCTTTGGATAAGGGAAGTATGTAGTGGAGATCCCGAAGAGGTTCGGGATGATGGACTGCAAGGCCATGACAACACCTATGGCATCAAACCTAAATATATTGAGTGATGCTTCATCAAAGTCATTTGATGTTGCGATGTATCATCAGATGATTGGGTCATTGATGTACCTGACAAATATGAGACCAGAGATTTTCTTTGCTGTGAACACATTGAGCCAATTCATGACGGATCTAATACATGCTCACCTGGTTGCAAAGAATGCAATGAGGTACCTGAAGTGTATAATTGAGTGTGGGATCAATTATGATATGAATTAGAAGACTAACCTGCATGGTTATGTTGATTTGGATTGGTAGCACAAATGAGAAGAAGAGCACCTTAGAATGCTTATTTAGTTTGAGATCTAGTACGGGTTACTTGTTTGGCAGGATGGAGTTCTGCATGGCACTGAGTACAGCTAAGGAAAAATATGTTGCCACTTTCTCGGCTATTTAGGAGGTAGTATGTTTCTTTTGAAAGCCATTATTTGATTTGATTGATATAACTTGCATTTTTGTATGATGCAGAGAGGAGGAGTGATGCTCTAGTTTGTGATCTAGATCGAGATCTCCCAAAAAAGGGAGTTCTAGCATAGAGAGTGAGACAATTTTTATGAGCATAAAATCCTAGAAAATCTCGTAGGTGTTGGAGACATTTACCACCATACACACTTATTTTAGTCAATTTGGCCTAGCTAAACCACTATCCTAAGTTTTAATGACTTAATTGGCATTAGAGGAGCACTATATGACATCAACATGAGCACACCCATTCCTACATTCAGTTAAGGAGGCAAACTAAGCCTTCTCCTTCATTCAGGGAGGCTAACTGGAGAAATCCAGGGGTTATATGAGTGTCATAAATGCACCTAATTGATAATTAATGGTTACAATCAGTTAATTTAAGTGGTGAAGGAGCCTCCATTCATTATGGAATTATTTTTAATGATTATTTATGAACTGGAGCTAACACAGGCACCTACAACAACTTCTAATGACCAATTTGACTTAAGTTAACCTCATCGGGGTTCATTGGAGTTAGTGATGCACTACCACTTGTTGGTTGGAATGCAGTGACATGTGTCTGAGCTACTTTCAGTTAGACATAGTCATTCATTGCACTCCGAATTCAGTTAGGACTCAGTTGAGTCAATTGGCACTTGATCAGTTGGTTAACTAGTGTGTTTACTGTGGCTTACAGTCAGTTAAGCTACACCCATTCATTCAATTTGAATGACTTCCTTGGGAATTCAAATTGTATTGGAATTCATGCACCTTTCATGATCATTGTATTGTATCATCATTCTTTTATTTGATTATACAGAGATGCTACTTCCATTGCAGCACCATTTTTGCCAATTTTATGCATATTTGTATGTATTCTTTGTGAGACTGTGTTTTCAGTTCCTAGACCACTGTGAAAAATTAATATGGTATCAGAGCTCATGATGGGATGAAGCTCAGATCTCTCAAAAACAAGCTTTTTGATAGATCTTGCATGAAAAATTGAGCAAAAGCTCAAAAATCCAGCACTGCACCAGAAGCCAAGGCTTACCACTTAATACCCCATGTTAAGGAATTGTTGGTCAAGCTTGCTTCATCAACTATGCTGGGTGTGATGAAAGCCTAAAATGTATAGGATTTTTGACCTTATGGTGCCCCTTTTGTTGTGATTTGTAGGTTTTAATAGGTGAAAGCATTCGCTCTAGTAGTTTCAGATGGCTTCTTTCGTAGAACTCTTGACTTTGTTCAATTTCCATTCATGGAAAGGAGACATGAAGATCGAGCTACATGCTAGAGGACTCTATAGGGTCACTATGGACATTGAAGAAGATCCTAATTCTGTGACAGATAAAGCTATATTCTTGAACAATAAAGATGAAGCATTCATATTCTTATGCCTCTCTGTTTCCCGGGATCTTATTTTCCATCTCACGGGATTGAAGACTCCAAAGGAAATTTGGGACAAATTGGAAACCCTATATGGAAAACAGGATGATTTGAGAGTATACCAGCTTCAAAATGAGTTGATGTCTCTCCAGCCTTCCAATTTTGAGACCTCAAATTATTTTTCCACAAATTTCAAGCACATTGTCTTATAGTTGAAGCAATGTAAGGTGGAGAAGGAGGATGATCAGCTCATCCTCTCCATACTCTCCAAACTTGGAGCTGATTATTCAGTGTTTGTGTCTACATTCCATGTGGGGAAGCTCACAACCCTTGGATGGAATATGCCTTCTCTCAATTTCTTCATTGAGTGCCTAATAATTGAACATGATAAGCTTGTCCAGATGGGGATCATCAGATCCTCTCGTGATCAAGCCCTCTATGTCTCGGGGCAAAAATATCTGAAGGGTAAAGGAAAGCCACAAAAGAACCCAAAAATCAAATTCAAACCTCCTAAGCCTAAAGTTGAAAAGCAGCAGCATGAAGAGCCTTCCAGCTCAAATAAGAGCAAAGGAAAAGGGCATCATGGGAAGGAAAAAGTCAATTGTTCATACTGCAGGAAGGGCTTCCAACCTGAACATGCCTACATGAAAAATAAAATTGATGAAGCTACTTCTCTTCTTGAGAAAAATCACATCAATCTTCTGAAAATATTTCAGAGTAGAGATCAGCAAGATTGGGAACCACAACATGAAAGAGTTCATGCCCTCATGGAAATAACTTCTAAGTCCAAAGCACTCTTGATATATTCTAGAGCTTCGAACCACATGATGGATAAAAGAGACTCCTTCTCATATTTGGATACTGGAAAATCCATTCCCATCCACATGGGAGATGAATCCACAATCACATCCGAAAGACAAGGTACTGTAGATATTGAGCATGGTTATTTTTCCAATGTTCTGTATGTACCATCTCTTGCATATAACCTCTTAAGTGTTTATCAAATGACACATATGGGAGTTCCCAAGAGATTCTCCTTTATCTCGGATGATGTAGAGATCACATAACTTGCATCAAAAAAACTTGTAGCAAAAGGCCTTGCAAACCATCATGCAATATCCTATGAGTTCTCCCATTTTGTGGCAGATGCAAATCCCACCGCATTGCTAACTCATGGAAATGAAGTTAGTAGAATGTGTCATGATAGGTTTGGCCATATCAACTTCAAATACTTGTAGCAATTATAGAATAATTCTATGGTTGAAGGCCTCCCGATCATCAAAGCTACTACTGGAATTTGCAAGGGCTATTTTGTTGGAAAGCACCCTGAACATAAGTTCAATCGGGGGAAGGCAAGCCAAGCATCATTCATCTTAGGAATGATACATTCAGATATCAATGGTCCCATGCCTATCACATCCATGAATGGATCAAGGTACGTTTTGAATTTCGTTGATGACTTTTTCAGATACACATGGGTCTTTTTTATCAAAAAGAAGATGGAAGTCTTGGAAACATTCACTGAATTGAAGGCCTTGATTGAGAATGCATCTGGACAAAAGATCAAGATCTTGAGATATGATAATGGTGGGGAGTATGTCAGTAATTAGTTACTACATATATGTTCCCAAAGTGGTATTCAGATCCAGCATTCAGTCCCCTACACTCCCCAGCAAAACAGTGTAGCGGAGAGGAAGAATCAGTCTCTTAAGGAGATGACCACCTGTAAGTTGGAATCAAAGAAGTTGGCTACAAATTTGCGGGCTGAAGGAATGCATGATGCAGCATATATTCAGAATAGAGTGACACACTCATTCATGAAAGGGAATACCCCTTTCAAGGAATACTTCGGATCCAAGCTGGATGTGTCAAATCTGCGGGTGTTTGGGTCCACCGCAAGGGCCTGAATTCCACTTGATAAAAGGAGGGATTTGCAACCGCAAAGAATCGAATGTTTGTTTATTAGATATCCTGATGAATCTAAAGTTTTCAAGCCACTAGATATAAAAATAAAATAGATCATCATTGAAAGGAGTGTCAATTTCGATGAGCCTCTTCAGGAGGTGGAACTAGTGAAGGAGAAAACTGTTGAATTTCCTTCCTATTCTACTGAATATTTAGATGATGTAATTGTGGGTGATGGCCCTGATTTGGATCCTTTGATTTCTGATATCGATGTATAGAAAACATCAGATGCTGAATCATAACCTAAAGTACAAAATCATCTCCCAACTTGGGCCCGACAGACACTCTCCTCCGCAAGAGATAACATTGGAAATCCGGATGATCCAAGGAGAACCCGGTCCGATTTCCAAAGAGCAGGTATTACGCTCTCTTGTCCCAATAATTTGCTGTATGAATATTGTTATTTGATGATAATTTCATACCCTAATTCTTACTATCATTCTTGGAAGGATCCAAGATGGCAAGTTGCCATGGATGAAGAGATGAATAAGTAAAACACTAGTTGGGAGCTAGTTTCTCTTCCTCTGGGGAGGAAATTGGTTCAATGCAAGGGGGTGTTTCAGAATAAGGCTACTGCTATTGGAAGAACCTAAAAATATAGGGCAAGGATGGTAGAAAAAGGTTTCTCCCAGTTCCAAGGTGTGGACTACCATGAGACTTTTGAACCGGTTGCAAAAATGGACTCCATCCGCCTAGTTTTGGCAATTCCAGCATCTAAGCATTCGGAATTGATCATATGTATGTTAATTCAACCTTTATGCATGGAGATATTCATGAGGAGATATACATGAAGCAGCCTTAGGTATACATTTCTGATCCATCTTTGTTTTGCAAGCTAAACAAGTCACTATACGGGTTAAAATATGCCCCAAGAGAGTCGTATTCCAAGATGGATTCCTTCCTTCTCTCGCAAAACTTTCAAATATGTAAATCAGATCCAAATGTGTATATACAGAATCCTGATGGTCATTTGATTATTATTGTTTTATATTTTCATGACTTACTGATTACAGGTAGCACAGTTACTTCTATTTCAGTCATCAAAACTGCTCTCCACAATGCATTTGAAATGAGCGATTTGGGGCTCTTAAAGCAATTTCTTGAGCTCAAAATTGAGCAAAATTCTGACAGGATAATGGTCACTCAGTAAAAATTCATATCAGACCTATTAGTCAAGTTTAACATGGCTGAATATAGATCTGATCCATTCCCTTTCCTTTCAGGGATTCGCCTTGAAGAAGGAAAAAACACGCCTCCCATGGACTACACTATTTATTGATAACTGATTGGTAGCTTGTTGTAATTGACTCATTATCGACCTGATATATGTTATTTCATGAATGTTGTATCAAGACAAATCTATCAACCACATGATATCCATTGGAACGAATAAAATAGGATCCTCCAGTATATTCAGGGAACTAGGACTTACGTCATTCACTATGTTGCAGACTCCAAGCTAGAACTGGTTGGTTACACAGATTCCGATTGGGTGGGTGATTTTATTGATTGGAAGTCTAATTCTGGATATGTATTCATGTTTGGTGGTGGCCCCATTTTCTGGTATAGCAAAAAGCATGCTGCCATAGCGTTGTCTTCAGTAAAGGCCGAGCACCGAGGAGCGGTGAATGCTTGCATCCAAGCTGTTTGGTTGCAAGGCATTCTTTCAGAGTTTGATATTCGTATTAATTTTTCCAATGTCCTATTTTATGACAATCAAAGTGCTATTAAGATATCCACAGATCCTATTACCAGGAAGAGGACCAAGCCTGTAGAGATACACATGCACTATATCAGGGAGCTAGTGCATGACAAGACCATCATTCTGCAATATTGCCCGACTGATGAGAAGATTGCAGACATATTCACCAAGAGATTTTCAAAAAAGAGTTTCACTTACCACCATTCACTGTTGGGGGTGAGTTCATCAGGGTGATCAGAATACTTTCAGTGTTCAGCTTAAGGAGGGGGTTTTCCCACTGGGTTTTCCCTCTTTTCCTCACTTAGTTTGTTTTGAGCATTGTTTGAGTTTCAGTAATATACAGGGTGACCTATGGCCTTTGTTTCCAGGTCCCTAGCATTATTATGCACTTTATGTTTTGTACTTCTCCTGAGTATAGCTTAAGGGGGGGTGTTGGAAACATTTACCACCATACACTCTTATTTTGGTCAATTTGGCCTAGTTAAACCACTATCCTAAGTTTTATTGACTTAATTGGCATAAGAAGAGAACTATATGACATCACCATGAGCACACCCACACCTACATTCAGTCAAAGAGGCCAACTAAGCCTTCTCCTTCATTCGGAGAGGCTAACTAGAGCACTCTGGGGGTGATCTGAGTGTCATAAATGCACCTAATTGATAACTAATGGTTACAATCAATTACGTTAAGTGGTGAAGGCACCTCCATTCATTATTTGATTATTTTTAATGATTATTTATGAACTAGAGCTAACACAGGCACCTACAACCACTTCTGATGACCAGTTTGACTTTAGTTAACCTCATCGGGGTTCATTGGAGTTATTGATGCACTACCACTTGTTTGTTAGCATGCAGTGACATGTGTCTAAGCTACTTTCAGTCAGACTTAGTCATTCATTGCACTCCGACTTCAGTTAGGACTCAGTTGAGTCAATCGACACTTGATCAGTTGGTTAACTAGTGTGTTTATTATGTCTTACAGTCAGTTAAGCTACACCCATTCATTCAATTCGAATGACCTCCTTGGAAATTTGAATTGTCTTGGAATTCATGCACCTTGCATGATCATTTTATTGTATCATCATTATTTCATTTGATTATACATATCTGCTACTTCCATTGTAGCACCATTTTTCCAATTTTATGCATATTTGTCTATATTCTTTGTGAGACTATGTTTTCAGTTCCTAGACCACTGTGACAAATTAATAGTAGGTTGCTCAAATGTAATCAGTCCTATAGGTTGTCCTCAGATGTAATCATTCTTGGTGAAGCTCATAGGTTATCCTCGAACATTATCCGCCCTGATACGATTCTATGCTAGAAATGGCCAGAGTGAGTTTTGAATACTTCATAGAGAGAAGCTTGGTGATCTCTAGCTCAAGGTTCCTTCCAAGGGGAAGTGATGAGTCCATGAGGATTTTTGACATGGTGGTAGGCTGGGCCTCCCATGGTCGGTTATAAGTGTTGATCCTTTCTAACATGGTTGAAGGCTGGGCCACTCATGGTCATATTTAAGTACAGATCCTTTCCCCAGATGGTAGATGGTGTGTCCCACCATGCTTATGGATGTAAGTGCAGAGCATTTCCCTAAATGGTAGATGGTGTGTCCTACCATGCTAGTGGATGTAAGTGTAGAGACTTTCCCTAGATAGTAGATGGTATGTCCTACCATGCCGGTGGATGTAAGTGCAGAGCCTTTCCCCAGATAGTAGACGATGTGTCCTACCATGCTGATGGATGTAGGTACAAAGAATTTCCCTGGATGGTAAATGGTGTGTCTTACCATGCCAGTGGATGTAGTGTTGGACCTTTTTAACATGCTGGCAGGTTGTGCCTCCCATGGTCATATGTAAGTGCTAGACCTTTCTGACATGGTGACAAGATGGGCCTTCCATGGTCATATGTAAGAACTGGGCCTTTCCAACATGGTGGCAGGATGGGCCTCCCATGGTCTGATATAAGTGTTGAGGCCTACATCCAACATAAAAAAGGGCTAGCTCTGCAGAACTTCCTATGATGAGTAGAACTGAGAGATAGCACCATTTGCTCAATATAGTTGGATTGATGATGATGATGATGATCCAGCCTGATGATGATCAAGCTTGATGATGATCCAGATTTGATGAGGATCTAGCTTTGATGATGATCCAGATTTGATGATGATCTACCTTTGATGATGATCCAACTTTGATGATCTAGCTTTGATGATGATCCATCTTTGATGATGATCCATCTTTGATGATGATCCAGTGATGAAGACTTGTGTTGATGAACTATGTCAAGAGAATACCTTCCTAGTTAAGAGGGAGTACTAATGTATTTGTAACTTTGTAATGTATTCACTTGTATCTTTCTTTTTGTATTTCATTGTACCCCAATGGAGATGTTTGTTCCTCTGATCGGGGAATCATTAATTTAATAAAGTCATGTAAAGTCATTGAGGTTAACCCTCCATTGTTAGTTAGGGAAATAGTCCCCACAATTGAGTTGAGATTAACCCTCCATTGTAAGTTAGGCAATAGTCCCCACAGTTGAGGGGTATTAGGGTTATTAGACTCTCCTAGTGAGGTCGGCCATGTAGAGTAATTACCAAGTGGAAAACTAGTATAAATAGAGAGTGAGACTCTCTATTTGGAACACACACTCACTCAACAGTAGCGCATGAGTGAGAGAGAAGTAGCTCGCACAAGTGAGACAGAGAAAAACTATCGAATATCATGTTTGTGTCTTTGGGTTTTACTTTTTCTATTGGTGCTCATTCTATCTCTGAGGAAATTGCAAGGTTTTTTCCTTTATGGTTTCCATGAGGAATGTGTCTCTTATCTCTTGTGATTATTGTTGTTCATTTTATTCTTTTAGATAAGATCATAGATCATAGTGATTAAATGATAAAATATAACCGTATCGGTCTGAAAATGTGGGCAAGTCACTCAGTATCTGTGCTGGGTTGCAAAAGAAGTTATCAAGCTACCAACATATGAAGGGATACCTAAATCGACTAATTTTATTGGTGATTTTGAGGATAAAGTATCAGAGCTTTAGCGATTGTTAGCGCTAAAGGAAGCACTAAAGGCTACTCCAACGAGATGGTGGGAAATGCATAAGAGCTTTATCAAAGGTTGGTCAATATGTCGTAGGCTAATGGAAGTTTGATTCATGGAAATAGAGCACTAGTAAGGAGAGAAGTATGATGGAAGGAATGATCCCGATGATAATATAGTTGCATGTCAAACTGCATGGGTGTCAATACCAAAAAATTAATGGGTACATGATTTTTTCCATACGTTGGATGAAATGCCGCAAAAATGGTACGTATCAGTGGAATTGCGAAGGGAGATTACAACATGGGAAGACTTGGCTGTCCGATTCAGTCACACTTTCATCTTTGTGAATGTTGATTCAGTAATACATAGTGCACTTCAACACATCCAATAGATCATCTTGAAAATAGTTCCAGTGGCGTTATCAATAGGATGGCATGAGATACCAGTAAAACAGTTGATGACAAAATGTTACAATGTGACATGAGAACCTGATGATAGCGATGATCCAAGGAACATTAATATCACAGAATCAGAAGAAATTCAGGATATTGCAACACGAGAGATATATATCGACAAAGTACAACAACCACTCAAGATACATAAGTTCAATATTGGGACGATAGAGGACTCTAAGTTTTCCAACATAGGAGATTATTGGGATGAAGCGACTATGGAAATGATCACTGATATGCTACACGAGTTCAAGGATTTGTTTTTGAATAAATTTGTTGTGATGAAATGGATTTCAGGAGAATTGGGAGAATTGAAAATATCACTAAAGCGATATGTAAAGATAGTAAAGAAAAGTTCTTATCCATTAAACTTGCGGTACAAGGAATGAGTCAAAGTTGAGCTTGATAGGATGCTAGATGTTGGTATCATCGAACTTGGTAAAGGAAGAGGTCGACCCATCAATGACAGAAGGATTGGATTCGAAAACATGAATAGGGTTGATGGTTGACAAAATTACAAGTCATGTACCAACCCGAAAGGCAAGTGCACCAATGGTTTGACATTCTAGTGTATCCAGAATGCACCACAGATCCGTTTGAGAAGCAACAACAAGGAGAAGGAGTTCCAGTCACTAGGGTGTTAGCACAATGGGCCATGGGTTTGCAGTAGTCAGTACTATTATAAATTACCCGTATGCCACATTTCAGTCACTCCACGGAGGTAAATTCATGTGTGAATAAACTATTATCATGCTTCCATGGTGGATTCCTTTGGTTGGACAACAAAGTACCTGTTACGTTGAACCTCATTTCCCATATAACCAGAATGCAAATGGAAAGGGTTTATCCATCGCAGTATTTCCAAGACAAGGATACTGACGAAATGTTGGATATGAATATTAAGACGAATTATGATTTCATTCAGTACAAGCTAACATATTTCCTCAGGACTATCAATGACAAGGTCATTTGAGTCGCAACAAAAATACTGGCTATGAAATTGTACGAAAAAATAGACCGAAACAATGTACATTACGGGTGATTTCATGTGTCAAGCAATTCGTAGAAGGGGTTCAAATGAAATGGTATTTTTTCTTATTGAACCAACTGATGAAGGATGCCCCGGTGGCATAGGAGTGGAAGATGCCATTTACTTATTCATGGATTTTGATATTGATCGCACTTGTTGGTTGGATGGAACCCAAGTTCTACTAGGGGTTGTACTTTGAGGTAGTCAAAACATGCAAAGGAGCACAGTATCAGAACCTTTGGATGCTTAAAGCTAAGGAGCAAAAAATTTACTGTAGTATCAAATTTTACTTATATTATGATGGACTTCGAGATGCAGCAGGAAAGGTTTCGTGTCTCACCAAGAAATCCATGAAAAAGTGTAGATGGGTGGCATGACTTGCGATACGAACACATGAAATACACATTCGAGCAAGGAGAGAAGTGGATCACACCGACATACAAATTGAAAGATGAGTAATTATATGCCATTATCAATGATTGGTCAGTAGAATGACAGGATCCTATCAGTGTCGATGAGATGTCAGATACCAAGGCACGATTACCACCCATTATTCCAGCTAATCAAGAGAAATAAAAAGAAAAAGGTTTCGAATAAGAGTTGCAAGAAGAGTCATCAGCCACTTGGATGGATTTAGAGCTGGAAAGGAAACTCGAAGAAGGGATGAAAAAGAGAAGATTTGAGCAAGGGGAACCAAGAAACACACCCAATATGGTGAAGGATAAAGTAAGTTAGATACTAGCCACAATTACTACTACGACTAGTGAAATCCAAGCCAAGGTAATATTGCTTTCACCAATTCAAGTGATTGTTGCAATCCCCAACGAATGCAATTCTAGAGAAGGTGTCACAGATTGATGTGCTACAAAGAGCGACATAAATAAGTACTAGAAAAAGGGTGCAGCTAGTGCATATTTGATCACACACCCTAGTGAGAGGAAGCAAATATGTCGATGCATCCATCCAACAATTCGATGGGATTATCCTCGATATCAATGAGATCCCAATGCAGACAGTAGGACGTCTATAGAAGGTAGGAATTCAAGAGATCACGGACCATGAGGAGATTATGCATTATTAGTTAGTGAAATAGTAGGAGCATATAGCACGCAAAAAAGAGGAGATAGGAGGGAGAAAAAAGGAATAGGAAGAATAGGTGATGGAAAGAAACAAGGACTTTGAAAGTAGGGAGTAGTAGGAGAGGGCCATCTCAACCACCTATGAATGAATTCCTGACATCACTATGTATATTTTCGTGGAAGTAAAGGTAGTGCGACTAGGCCAAATAGACACATACTTGAAGAAAGAGAATGAGGAGTTGTAGGAATGCGGAATACAAAGTATGCCACTTGAATAGGTAGTAAAGCATAGAAACAAGATTGAGGAAGTGACAACACATCTAAAAGAGTTGGAAAAAACAACCAACTCCATTGTCAAAGCAATGACGTAGTTCTGGACACAAGTGGTTCAGGATGACCAGCTACAATAATTAGGTGCACAAATCAATGAGACAGAGACAAAGTTACAAGTGATGCAAGATTACTAAGAATGATGGCCCTAATAATGAAAGTAACAAAGGAATCATAAATGAAAGCACTATAAAAAAGAGTCACCAAGGTGAGAGAACGACATCAACGTAGGACGATGTAGTTAGATCAATTCTAGGAGGACAAAGAAATTGGCACTAAAGGCGATGGAAATACTTATGACCACATAGGATGAACGAACTAAAGTGTCGCAAGTATATGAAGATAATCCTATAGAGAAATAAGTCGAAGAATGCATGATGTTGAACACAAGAATCAAAGAAGAGGTCGAGTATATGTGAACGGAACATGGTAGTTCCAAATCCAAAGTAACTGAACAAACAATATCAAGTGAATGTGGATCGAGGATGAGATACACATTTTTATTGGGGTCTACTGGCAAGGATATCAAGTGCGTAAGGTGCAATGGAGGAGATAATGACAAGTGCCAAAGTTGGTTGTGCAAGAGGAAGTTACCGACCAGTGTGGTTTGTCATTTCAAAAGTAGTTAGAATCTTAGTCCAACTTAGTTATATATGGAGCTTTTTGTAAAGGTGCAAAACTATAAATAGAATTAGAAATGTAGTTGATAGATCATCTTCAATCAGGGATTTGGTATCTTTATCTTTTGGCTTGTGTGATCTTATGGTTGTGAAATGTTTTGGTCTAAGGTTTGTGACCAAGGGATGCATTATGATCTTCAAAGCTGATATGAAATGAGCATTGATGAAAACTATGTCTTTTTCTTAACCTATTATGATGCGATCTATCATGTTCTTCTTTTCTAAATGATGCAATATATTTATGATGTTCCTTATATCTGATGATGCGAAGTATTTATGTGTTTAATGGGTTCTTATATGTCGTCATCTTTATTAAGTTGATTTGAATCATGAAATGTTGTGATACTAGATCTTGCTGCAAATAATGATAGATAGATTGGATAAATGAGATATTAAAACCTCATGGATTTGTAAGTTCCATTACAAAAGAGAAATATTAATTGCACAAGTCCTCTTCACTTCTATGGAAATGTGGTTCCTATAGCCCTCCTTCAAACATATTAGGTGAGACTACATCTACTTTGCAGGTGTTTCCAGATAGGGTAAGACCTATTTGGGTCGGTGTTTAGGGAGATTGCGTCGAAGGGTGTCGATAGTGAGTGAACCCATCTATACTAAATTGTGTCAACAACTTCTCCTTAGAGCCATAAAATTGTAAAGAAATATGTCCATCATTGACTAACTCACAAATGAAATGATCTCGAGTGCCAATGTGTTTTTTTTCTGGGAAATACATTGTGTTTGGACAACTGTATTGTAGAGATATTATCGCATAAAATAGAATTTGGATCTTTTTCAATGTCTCCCATATCCTTTAAAATTATCCTTATCCAAAATGCATGGCAAGATGTTGTTGTGGCTACTACATATTTTTCTTATGCAGAAGACACACCGACAATGGGTTTTTTCTTAGATTCCCAAGAGATCATATTTGTACCCAAATGGAAAGAATAAATAGATGTTCTTTTCCTATCAACAATACTTCTTGCAAAATCATTGTTAGAATACCCTTTGAGAGTACTGTCTAGTGTATGACTGTACCAAAATCCATATCCAAGTGTTCCTACAACATATCTCATAATTATTTTTCCAACTTCCTAGCGAGAGTCTTTGGCAAACACCATAAATCTAGAAATAAGACTGACAACATACATCAAATAAGCTCTAGCTTCATTTAAATACATTAAAATGACTACCATTCCTTTATATAGCGTAGTATTTACTGCAAGGCCATCATTAGTTTTTGTTAAATTGGTGCCTAACTGAATGGGGATTTCTGCAGGTTTACATTTATCGATTCTAAATCACTGAAAACTATTAATAGCATACTTATGTTGAGAAATGAAAATACCTTGATCAGTTTGAGTAACTTCCAGACTAAGGAAGTACTTCGTCAGTCCTAGATCAGTCATTTCAAATTCCTTTTTCATGTCTGTCCTGAATTATTCAACCATCAAATGACCAGTGTAAATCATGTCATCAACATAAATACATGCAATAAACATTTTAACTTGTTGATATTTTTTTACAAACATAGTGGGATTATTGTTGCTTCTGCTAAACCCATTGTTGATGAGGTAGGATCCAATTATGCTATACCAAGCTCATGGAGCTTGTTTTAGACCATACAAGGCATTTTTTATCTTAAGAACTATGTCTTCATGTCCTTTGATAGTATATCTAGGTGGCTCATCTGCATAAAATTTTTCTTCAAGAATACCATTGAGAAAGGCATATTTCACGTCCATTTGATAAACATGCCCTTGATTTTTTTTTGCAATGGAAAGTACAAGTCTATTGGTATCCGCCATTTTTATAGGAGCATATATTTCATCATAATCTACACCATATTGTTATGCATATCCTTCAGTAACCAACCTTGCCTTGTGTTTTCAAAGTTCTTCATTTTCACCTACTTTGGTCTTATAGACCAATTTGACTCGAGTGTTGGTTTTATCTGCAGGGATATCAACAAGATCCCAAGTCTAGTTTTTCTCAATAGAATCAATCTATTCATTCATTGCATGTACCCACTATGCATTCTTTATTGCTTCATCAAAAGATGAGGGATGGCAGGAAAACAGAGCATACTAATGTTTCTCATCAATAATTAGAGTTTTCTCATATAACTCTCTCAAACTTCTGGTTTTCAAGTTCTAAGATGAACTGTCTTCTCATGTTTCTTATTGTTGTTTTACTTCCAATCTTGGAAGAATAATAGGTATATCTGTCAGATCTAAACTTTCTTGTTTTTGTATGTCTGAAGGATCACTCTAGCATTTGTCTTCAACAAATTTCATGTCTCTGCTCACCACAATATTTTTGGTGACATGATTATATAGCTTGTAAGACTTATTTTGTTCACCATAACCAGTAAAAATACACTTCTTACTCTTCTTATCCATATTTTTCTAAGCTCATCAGGTAAATGAGAAAATGCACAAAAGAACAAAAAACTCTTAGATGTGCAACACTAGTCTTACTACCACTCCATGCTTCTTCAGAAATATTGTCCTTGATAGGCATCGTGGGTGATCTATTCAGAAAGTAGACTGAGCATGCAAGAGATCCAACCCAATATTCATATGAATCTTCTTGTGTGACAGTATGCTACGATCCATGTTCATGATGGTCATGTTCTTTCATTTAACAACTCCATTTTGTCGTGGAGTGTATCTGGTGGTGAAATTTATTTGGATTCCATGTTTCTTGTAGAAGTACAAAAAATCATTTGAATCATATTCACCTTCACCATTTGACCTAAGCACTTTCATGAACTTTCCAGAGTTCCTCTATGCCAGGGCCTTGAAGTCTTTGAACCTAGAAAACATCTCAGATTTCTTCTTGATGAAATAAATCCAAATTTTCTTTCTAAAATCATAAATAAAAGTTAGAAAATAAAAGATACCTCCTATGGATTGGGATTGAATGGATCCACAAAGGTCTGTATGAACTATCTCAAGATGTTTTTTGGATCGATATGTGGAACAAGGGAAGTTGTCCCTTTGATGTTTTCTAATTATACAATCCTCACAAGAGATGGATTTTTCATGTATAACTTGTAACCCATTGACCATGGATTGTTTTTGCAGGAGATTAAGACTCTTGAAGTGAAGATGATAGAGCCTACAATTCCATATACACAGGTTTGATACAGATTAGAAACAATATGGGCTAGAGACTGTGGAAGGTTAACACTTCTGAGACTGAGAGGAAATATTATGTTATTGGTCATTTCAAATTTGGCTATGAGTCTCCTACTAAGGGGTTTATCATAAATGGCATATTATGTATCATAAAATATAATATCATACTAGTTATGAAGTAATTGACCTATACTGATCAAATTTACTTTTAGATGTGGTACATAGAAAACATCATGAATAAAATTCTTTTCATTCTGCTTTAAAAATACAGGAACAATACCTTTTCCTTTTACAGGAACTAGAAATTCATCTCCTAGCTTGATATTCATGACTTTAACATAGGAATCCAAACTATAGAATAGTGACTTGTGACCTCTCATGTGATTGATGCAACCACTATCTAGTAGCTATAGATCTGAGCTGCAATATTCTTTCGTAGCTTGATGAGACATGAACATGACCTGTAATGAGCCTTCTTCTTATTTAGAGACATTGGGTAAGCCACTGTTTTGGTCTTCCTGATTATTTTTGTATCCTTGTTCATAGTGGACATACTTCTTGTAGTAGTTACATTGAATATTGAACTTATTGGTCCATCTCTTGCCTATCCCCCTCTAACCCTGGGAGTTGTAATAGTTCTCTTAGTGGTATGGATGTTCATGGTTGGTTCTATCCTCTATATGAGGAGACCCTCAACCTCTTATTCCTCTACCTTTTTCTTCTCTTCATCTACCTCTATGGAGGGAATCCTGGGTGCTAAAAGAATTAGTCAATGACTCTTCTTCTTGATTGAGTTGAGCTTCATGAGATAGAAGGGACCCAATAAAATATTCTAGGGTGAACTAAGACAAATCATTCTCTTCTTCTATGAAAATCACTACCATATGAAAATTATTAGAAAGAGACCTTTGAATATTCTAAACAAATACCTTTTAGTCTACAGGTTTAGAATAGGTTTAAAATTGGGTTACAATACCGAAAAACCTAGTCATAAACTGATCTACAGCTTCTATTTCCTTCATTTTAAAACATTCAAACTGAAGTCGAAGCGTTTGCAATTGTAGAATTTTTAATTGGTATGTTCCCTTGTAGGTGGATGTGAGCATATTCCAAGCTTCATGTCCGCTAGTAGCTCTCGATATTCGCGAGAAAATTGACTACTTGATGCAACTTTGGATCAACCATTTGGTTGTGAGATCTTGCTCTCAACGAGCTTCTAAGAAATTCTTCTGGGAATTATTCATTGTGGCAAGAGCATTTGTATCAGGCTCTTTGAACTCAGTTTCAACCATATCTCAGCATTTTTTGAGATGGAGAAATGTATTCATCTTAATAAACCAAAAATCATAGTAGGTAGCGTTCAGTACAAGTCCATAGATATACTTCAAATTTGAGGTTCTTGTTCTTGTAGTATCCATGTTCTTATGACTATTTTCTCGATAAAATAGGAGTCGGAGATCTAATAGAAGATCCAGTCCTTTAACTTAGTGATGCTACTTTTATAGCTAGCATAGGGCATCAGACGGGCGCGTCAATCAAAATGATTGTAAGTAAAGAGTTGCTAGTGCACTTTTCCTTTGGACAAGGTGTGTCAATAGTGTTAGTGACACTCTTTACCTTCATGCAAGTAGCGTGATTTACATGCATTCTCTTTAGGTAGGGTGTGCCATCGACGCACTTTTCCTTTAGGAAGGGTGCATTAGTGGGTCACTAACACTCTCTTCCTTCAGGAAAGGTGTGTTAACACTCCAAGAGGGAACAAAACTAAAAAATACATCTGATTCCTCAATGTGTCATGCCTTTAGTCATAACCTTTGTATGTATGTGCTTTTCACTATGTGAAAAGGATTACCAAAGACAAAAGGAATGGATCAGGCCATACACTCTGATACCATGTTAAAGATTAAATAAACATAGAAGAAGAAGATGTTGGAGCAAACACAATAGGAATATTGATTTCCTTCTCATTATTAATAAGAAACATATATAGGACTACATAACAACAATACCATGGGCCAATTCTATGGGCCAGAAAATACTATGGATCACTAGTCAAGATAAGGTGACCAAATAAACTACTAAACTAACTAACCAATTAATGATGCACTTGACCAGGGAAATGACATCCTTCAACACTTTGATGGTCTGGTGGATACATGGTTGATAGACACCTTTATGCACTGAAATTCCATGTACATGGTTTTCTCTCATCGATTCGTAATTTTATTCAATGGCTCTGTGCACATGATGTGAAGTTATGCATTGACAAACTCTAGAAGCCCTCATTCTTCCCAATTCTTAATCTAAGTTCATTGTTTGGTGGTGAGCCATTTTTATCATGTTTATATGTTGATTGAGACACTATTGATGGTTTGAGAGATTGGTAAAAATAATCTAGAAGAATTGCGACTCAACACAAACTATTACCTAGAAAAGGAATTTGAGGTAGGTAGGAATATGTGTATTTTTTTGGTTTCTCTTCTATTAGTTTTTTATGAATTTAGACAATATTATCTAGGATCTTTAACTGAGAGAATAACAAGCACAACAATCAAACAAAAGAGACAATAGTCACAAAGATTTTCCTTAGGGAAAACATAAAGGAGAAAACCCCACAACTTCCTCACAGATAGAATCAGCACCATAAGTAAATCCCAAAAATAGCAATGTGCTGCAACTGAGTGCGAGTGAATGTCTGATGAATAGAGAGGCTCACTCTCTATTTATACTGATTCCTAACTTGACAATAACTCACTAGGGATGAATTCTCTAGGAGAGTCTAATAACCCTAGGGCCCCTTAAATACCCAGACTTTAACCATTAAACAATAGGGAGGGTTACCCTCTATGACTTTGCATGACTTTTTTACATTATTGAATCTCTCGATTGGAACATCGTAGTATGACATAACTCAATTACATTACAGATACTTCCCGCAATAAACATCGGGGTATAATACATAAGATATACAAGTGAATACATTCCGAAGTTACAAATACATCAACACTCCCTGTTAACTAGGAAGGTATTCTCTCGACACAATTTATCAGCACAAGTCTTCTTCTTTGTATCATCTAGATGATCATCAAGTCATCTTCATCTTCAAGTCTGAATCATGAGTGGATCTGGATCATCACTGGATTTGAATAATCATTGGATCTTGATCATCATTGGATCTAGATCATCACTGTTGGATCATTACTAGGTCTACATCATCACTAGATCATCACTAGTGTTATCTTAATTCTACTCATCACAGGAAGTTCTACAAAGCCAACCCTTTTTCATGTTGGTTGTAGGCATAGCCTCCATGTGGGTCTTCATATTCTTCATCACTTAAATATGAACTAGTCAAAAACTCCCACCCAACACTTACATCCAATCATGAGAGGAACACATCCACCATCATGTCAGAAAGGCACGCCCAACACTCACATCTGACCATGTGAGGAACACATCCACCACCATGTCAGAAAGGCCCAACACTCACATCCAATGGCATGATAGGACACACCATATATCATCCAAGGAAAGGCTCAACACTTATATCTACTAGAATAGAAGGACACAACATCTACTATCCAGATAAAGACACAGCACTTACATCTTTCATTCTCAAAGAATGGCTCTCAGCTCTAGGCTGAGTGGGAGTCCCAGACTTAAACAAATTCTTGGTAACTGACCAGGTGCCTCCATTCTCCTAGAGAATGGCCTCTCAGCACTAAGATGAGCTTCAGTCCAAGACTGAATCAATTTCCTGGTAAATGACCAGGTGCCTCCATTCTCCTAGAGAATGGCTTCTCAACACTAAGCTAAGATTAAGTCCTGGACTAAATCAAATTTATTGGTAAATGACCAGGTGCCTCCATTCTCCCAGATAATGGCTTCTCAGCACTAAGTTGAGCTTCAGTCCCAGGCTGAATCAATTTCCTGGTAACTGAATAGGTGCTTCGATTCTCCCAGAGAATGTCTTATCAGCACTAAGCTGAGCTTCAGTACCAGATTGAATCGATTTCCCGGTAACTGACCAGGTGCCTCCATTCTCCTAGAGAATGGCTTCTCAGCACTAAGATGAGATTCAGTTCTAGATTGAATCAATTTCCTGGTAATTGACCAGGTGCCTCCATTCTCCCGAGAATTGCTTCTCAACACTAAGCTAAGCTTCAGTCCGAGACTCAATCAATTTCCTAGTAACTGACCAGGTTCCTCTATTCTCCTAGAGAATGGCCTTCAACACTTATATTTACTAGCATGATACGACACACCATATATCGTCCAAGGAAAGTAATCTGCACTTATATCTGACCATGGGAGGCCCAACGTGCCACCATGTCAGAAAGGCTCATAGACGCATCACTTCCCTTTGGAGGGAACCTCGATCTGGAGAACACCAAGATTCTCCCAGAAGTACTCAAACTTTACTCTAGCTAATGGTTTGGCCAACACATCATCTATCTTCTCTTCCATTGCAACATATTGGAGCTTCACTGCTCCTTTGTGCACCATATGCCTGATATAGTGATATTTGATCTCGATATGCTTCAACTTCTCATGGAACACCAGGTTCTCTAACAACTTCACACAACTCTGGTTATCACAATATATACAAGTAGCATCCAACTAAAGATCAAATAAATCATATAGTAGCTTCCTTATCCACACTGCCTCACAACTAACCAAACAAGCTATGACATAATTTACTTCGGTTGTACTCAGTGCCACACAGGACTGCTTACTGCTAAACCAAAAGATCACACCTAATCCCATACTGAAGGAGCATCCCAAAGTGCTCTTCCTATCAATGGCACTTCCTGCCCAATCTGAATCAACATAAACTTCCAGGTTAATCTTCTGATCCGCCTTATACTTGAGCACATAATCAACTGTATCCTTCAGGTACCTCGGAATATGCTTTGCAGTAATCAGGTGAACATTTTTTGGATCCGTCAAGAACTAGCTGAATGTGTTCATAGAAAAGAAAATATCTGGGCTCGTATTCGTCAAGTACAGCAAGGACCCAATCATCTAACGATACATCATAGCATCAACTGTCTCTGATTAAGCATCACTTAATAGCTTTAGGTTCGATGCCATAGGTGTGGTAATTCCATTGCAGTCCATCATCTCGAACCTCTTTAGGATCTCTACTACATATTTCCCTTGTCCTAGGGAGATTCCATCTGCATTCTGCCACACATCCATGCCTAGAAAGTAGTGCATCATACCCAAGTCCTTCATCTCAAACTCAGCATCAGGATTTCTCTTTGTATTAGCAATCAACCCATCCAAACCTGTTACAAATAGATCATCTACATATAATAGGAGTATCATTGGGTTCCCTTCTTCAACATCGTAGTAAAGGCTGGAATCCGCTTTACTCTTGGTAAAGCCCAAACTAGATAAGAAGCTGTCAATTTTGTCATACCATGTCCTAGGTGTTTGTTTCAAACCATACAGGGATTTCTTAAATTTACACACATGAGTCTCCCTGTCATGTGTCTCAAAACCGAGTGGCAACTCCACATACACTTCCTCTTCTACCACACCATTCAAGAAAGTGGTCTTTACATCCATATGGTGTATCTTCCATTTCATCACTACAACTAGAGAAAGTACTGATCTGATGAAAGTGTATTTGGCTACAGGTGCAAAATCTTCTTCATAATCTTTTCTTCTCTTTGGGATAAGCCATGATCCACAAATCTTGCTTTATATTTCTCTATGATGCCATCCGCAGCATGCTTAATCTTGTAGATCCACTTGGAAGTCACAACAGACTTCCCCTTTGGTCTAGGAACAACATCCCAGACATCATTCTTCATGATCGACTGATTCTCTTTGACCATAGCATCCTTCCATTCTTTCTTCTCTGACGCTTCTTCATAGTTGCAAGGTTCTTTATCAATGAAGTCACATAATAGGGATACATAACTGGAACTGAACCTAGTTCTTTTCCTATCTCTGTGTATTTCTTCTAGAGCCCCATATCTTTCTGCACCTTGGATAGCCTCTCGTACCCATGAAGGTTTCCTCTTGTGAGGATTCTTCTCTTGGGGTGGATCTACAGGTTCCTCGAGTTCTTCTATTTCTCGATCTTGATCTTGATTTTCATCATTCATAGTTGTATCTTGAATTCTAGGTACTTCTGTTTCTTTAGAGTCTTCAACTAGTCTCTTTCTAGATTTTTTGTAAGTTGAATCTTCGTCAAATGTTACGTCTCTGCTTATGTCGATCTTCTTGAATTTTGGGAAGTATATTCTATAAGCTTTTGAGCTTTCACTATATCCCACAAATATACCCTTCTTTCCAGAAGGATCTAACTTTGTCCTCTTTTCTTTTGGAATGTGTATGTATACTGGACAACCGAATATTCTAAGATGGTTCACCTCTGGCTTCTTGCTGGAAAATACTTCTTTGAATGTCTTTTTCTCTAGTACTCTATGTGGAGTACAGTTCTGTACATACACTACTGTTCTGGAAGCTTCTTCCCATAGATGCATAGGAAGATCTTGATCATAAATCATTGCCCCTGCAGCTTCCATCATTTGTTCTATTCTTCCTTTCTACAACTCCATTCTGCTGTGGATTATATGGAGTGGTTAACTCCCTCTTAATCCCTGAATCTCTACTTAAATATTTGAATTCATTTGATGTGAATTCTCTGCCATTGTCTGATCGAAAAGTTTTGATCTTCTTTTCTGTTTGGTTCTCGATCAAGGCTTTGAATTCCTTGAACTTGTTGAATACTTCATCTTTGTTTTCCAAGAAGTATATCCATGTCTTCCTAGAAAAATCATCGATGAAATAAACTTAGTATACATACCCACTTAATGAACTATATGACATCGGTCCACATACATTGGAGTGAATTATTTCCAAGATCCCTTTTTCCTTTCTCTCACTACTTGGAAATGTCTTCTTTGTGTTCTTTCCTTTCACACATCCATTGCAGAGACCATCATGTTTTGTGTGTATTTCTAGAAAACCTTCAACAACTTTTCTTGCAAGTGGTAGTGCTCTATAGTGCACATGTGCAAGCCTTCTATGCCAAAGTTCATTTGGTTCTACTAAGTCATTGAAAAAAGCTTGTTTTGGTTGGACCTTCAATTTGTATAGTCCTCCTTCTTTTTCCCCAATCACTACTGCATCATCCATAGTCTTTCCCTTTGGCCACATAAGAACTTGGCCATCTACAAATGAAACCCTTATGCCTTTTGCATCCAATGTAACTATGGAGAGGAGATTATTCTTTAGTCTTGGTACAAACAAGACATCCTTCATCTTCATAGATTTTCCAGAGTCTAGCTTATAGGAGGATTCACCACTACCTTTAATTGGATACTAGTAGTCATCCCCAAGTTTCACCTTGTGAGGTGACTCATATTCGGATAGTTTCATAAAGGATTCTTTGAATCTTGTCATATGTTTGGAAGCCCCACTATCTATAATCCAATCATTTATTCCATGTGTCGTAGTTCCCGTAAGAGCATAAATCAAAACATATTCTTCATCACTTGAAGAATCATCACTTTCTTTTTTGATTCTCGTTGTGGAAGGTTCATCATCCTCTACAGCATGAGCATGATGTCTTCTCTTATTTCCCTTCTTCTTGTGAGAGCTATTTCTATTCCTAGGACAATCTTTGGCATAGTGTCCTATCTCATCACAAGTAAAACATCTGAGTTTAGATAAATCTCTGTTTGGTTTTCTTGAGTTACCTTTTTGGTGAGAATGCTTCCCTTTGCGGTGATGAAAGTGTCTTCTGCTTTTCTTGGAGTGTATTGTGAGAGCTTGATCTTCACTTCCCATCTTTTCTTCTTGGGCTGTTATTCAAGCTTCTTCTTGTGAGAATTATTCCCACAACCTACTAAACTTGAATAGCTTCTTTCTTACACAAATCCCTTCAAGGGAGACCATTCAAGGTAGTCATCATAATTTCTGCATTCTCCACTTCTTCATCCACTGCTTCAAGTTGTTCTTTGATCTATGAGACTCTTGTGAAGTATGAATGTACGGTCTCTGCATTATGGATCTTCACATTCTTCAACTAGTTCCTCAAACTCATCTTCCAATTTATGTTCTTTCCTTCAATAGTTTGGTCAAGGAATCAAACATACCTTTAGGTGTCTTTAGGGAGGACACTTGTTGTATGAGGTGATCCTTGATTGAATAAGAAATAATCCTCTTAGCCATGAACAATTTCATTTTGTGTAAGGCCTTAGCCTCATCTCCCTCTAGAACTGGAACCTCTTCATTGATGTAACAGTCTAGCTCATTTTCTTCTAGAACCAGGGAGATCCTTTATTTCTAGGCTCGGAAGTTATCATCTCCCTCAACCTTTTCATCAAGCTTGGTATGATGAGACGTCTTAACTGAGAACGTCAAGTGGAAATACAAAATATTTAGATCTTACCAATTTAAGAACCTAAAAACTGGATCTGGACCTGATCTTCTGTAGTGCTCGTTTTCTGGTTCCACAGCAAATTAGGGTTTGACTTTCGTGGAGTTCTACCCAACAAAAAAACTTGATTCTTGTCTTTAAACTTTGATTTTGAGTAGGAGAGAAATCCTACCCTTGGCTCACTAAAATATTCCCCTTTAGTGAAAATCCCTAATTTCCAGATGCAGTGGTAGGTCAAAAACTAAAAATGCTCAGAATCAGATTATGTTTCAACATAAAGATGCGCCCTTCAATGTAGGTTCAACCTAGCCTCCTTTTGCTGATGGATTGTGGATAGATACCCAAAAAGTAAGAATCCCTAGCTTCAACAGTTGCACAGTGTCTTCTTCTTAGGTTAGCTCTGATACCATATTAGATTTTTATCAAATTAGACAGTATTATCTTAGGATCTTTAACTGAGATAATAACAAACACAACAATCAAACACAAGAAACAATAGACACAAATATTTTCCTTTGGGAAACCATAAAGGAGAAAACCCCATAACTTCCTTAGAGATAGAATCACCACAAAAAGTGAAACCAAAAAACAGTAAGATGATCTCCCGACAGCAGTAGTCTCTCTCTTTCTTGTCCTAGCTTCTTCTTTCCCTCTGAGTTATGTGCTACAACTGAGTGAGTGAGTGTGTGATAGATAGCGAGGCTCACTCTCTATTTATACTAATTCCTGACTTGAGAATAAATTACTAGGTTCGACTTCCCTAGGAGAGTCTAATAACCCTAGGGCCCCACAACTGCAGGGACTTTAACCCTTGAAAAATAGGGAGAGTTACCCTCTATGACTTTACATGACTTGTTTACATTATTGAATCTCCCGATTAGAACATTGGGGTATGACATGACTCAATTACATTACAAATACTTCGTGGAATAAACATCGAGGTACAATGCATAAGATATACAAGTGAATACATTCCAAAGATACAAATACACCAACATCTTCAGTGTAGATGGTGCATGAATTTTTCATAAAACTGTTAAAGCACATATGAATGTTGATTGTGAGCATTTTTTGTGTGATTTGAAAGCTTAAGGGGAATCTCTCCAAACATTGTGGAAATTAGGAAGCTCAGTTCTTGTTTGATGGTGAAACTTTCTTGTGGAATTTCGGGCATTGAGATTGTTCATACCAGTACGCCGTTGTCACTCTAATGTGTCAACCTTTGTACATGTATAATGTATAATAATCTATAATAAGGGTGTAGGGCATATTATAAGTTATAACATGATAGTGAGACCCTCAATAGTTAGCTCGACTTGTTGGGCCCTAGTTGACAAGCCATTTCTAGATCACATGTCACTGGTTCCATTCCTCAACCTATGGGGTGGGATCCTTTGTTAAGGTAGATGATTCCTACGGGTTCATGGTGCTAAAGTGTGTGGCCCCTTTAGATTGCCCCTCGGTCTAGTGGGTAAAAAAAATGATAGTTATGAAGGCTAATATTTATAAAGTGGATTAGATAGACTATTATAGTAAGGTTGATTAACTAGTTAACATTGAACAAGTGTTATGCGAATTCATTAATTAGGAAGGTCCAGGATCATGCAAAGGATGATGGTGGCTAGATATAGAATGTTGTTGTGACTATTGTATGAATTGTGACATAGAGGAACATATTGTGGATCGGAGGATCAATGAGGATGAAGGTGTCAACATTGGTTGTTGTAATGTAAACCCAAGATCAAAGAGGGTGTGAAAGTGACTGTTTCAAAGGAGAATGTAGGGAGTAGGGCTTCTGTTGAAAGGGTGGGCGTGCTGAGCAATGGATTGCATGCATATGAAGGAGAGGCGAGAGGAAGTTCCATATGCCAATTCATATAGAAGTGTGGAGAATAGTGTTAGGGTTTCATAAAAGAAAACAATAAAACTAATATCTTAGAATGGAATATTATTGAGTGTAAATATAGAGGTTGGAGCATGTGGAGGAAATCAGATCAGGGAGGATGGATGCTTGGATGTAGAGCGAATCTATGAAGAGAGAAAGAGAGTAAAGTGGGTATTGGTTTTGAGGCAGATTGATGGAGGCTTGGATGTGGAGCAAATCTATGAAGAGAGAAAGAGAGAATCAAGTGGGTCTTGGTTTTGAGGTACAAGTAGGAGAGGTGGCTCCCCACTTAAATAGAAAAATAAATGAAAAACTAAATAAGAACCCTAGGGTTTTCTTGAACATTATTTGGAGGAGAATGAACTGCATGGTATGAGGGTTAGGGAAAGCATTAAAAATAGCAGTAGTCTAAATGTTAGATTTTTTAAACCTTTTTGTTTATTTTGGCTTGTTTTTTACATGGCACTTTATAAATTTTAGATTAATTTTTGAAAAAACATACAATAGTTGTTAAAATTCCATAAATTGTTCCCTTGGTGTATTTGAGAATGCAGAATCCATTTATGCATTCAAAAAATGATTTAAATACTTCAGAATTTAGATTTCTGAAAAAAAAAAATAACCTAAGCTCTAAACTTCTAACGGATACAATATTCCTTATAAATAAAATAAGGAGAAAAGAAAGGTTCGAAGGTATCGGTGCAAGCGTTGTGTCTTTATTAGAAAAAGATGGCTTTTGTTGGGCTAATGATAGTGGACTGAGAAAAGAAGAAGACAATGATTGGATCGTAAACTTAGTTTGAGATAAAATCCTTCAACTTGGATAGCCACAAGTGGTGAAAGGAGTAGGTACAAATACATTGGATTCGGCTCGACAAGTTCATTAATATGCTGTGAGCGAAGCATCTCTCGAGTAGGGGGTGAAGGAGTATCAACAAACTGTTATGCATCGATCCGCTTCAAAATCTCGAGTGTATGTTATTGTCCTTGTTCCAAAAAAATTAACCTGATTGGCGAGATAAGGCAACTTCTCATAACTGTCCTCGTTAAACTGTGATTAATGATCTTAAGGAATAATATTGGAATCTGCATCTCGTTTTTCCAAACTCCAATTTCCACCTTTAGTCTTCCAAAGTCTTCGTGCTATGATTGAACCATAGAGTGGAGGTTTCCAAACTTCAATTTCCACCTTTAGTCTTCCAAAGTCTTAGTGGTATGATTGAACCATAGAGTGAAGGCTTTCAAGAGAGTCGTTAAACTTATGAAAGAAATAAGACATGGTGATTACAGACTAAAAACTAAGGTAATAGTGATTGAAGACTCAGAACAGGATAGACAGAGAATGTATCAAGATGGTGAACTATGTAAACAAAAATCCATCTTATAGAATTGGGAAATGTTTGTTTACGCGACGAGACCAAAATTGAATAGATGTCGAGGTAAATGAATTCGTGAGGTGTCAAATCCAGATCAAGTGTGAAAACATTAAAATTTAATGCGTGGATTGAAAAATGGCGAAAAAGAAAAAGTCCGATTCATTGGATAAATTTGAACGAATGATGTCGGAATAAAGTCCCAGTATGAACACAACCCGTGTACTAAGTCGTTGGTCTTATCACGCATGAGGAAGGATGGGAATATGTGCGAATAGAGAAAATTTTATTGGAAACCATAAATTCTCTCATAAACAAAATTCAAGATAAAACCACTTACATACACCATTAAATTCTCCAAGATAAAACCACTTACATACAACATTTATTGAGAAGTAGGCATGATGCAAAATAATTCATTTCCATGTATGTGACTCATAGATACATTATTTACAACATGGTATACCAGAAGCAATCCAAGGAAGAAATGAGCATAAATCCAGAGTAAGTGAATACCAGATTAGCCTAAGGGTTAGCTTAATTGGTAAGACGTGCGCACACTCTATCGGTTTGGGAAGAGGTTACGGGTTCGAGCCTTGAGTCCTTTGGGGTTAGGCTTTCTGGGAGTATGGCCGGCGGTTTACCACCTCTACCATCCACTAATGTGGGGAAGTATTGCTGGGTTTCCCGTGAGATTCGATTTGCAATTTATAGCAAAGGAGAGAATGAAAGCTTTTTGTTAGATCCAGGTTACTCTTTCATAGATTCTAAATAAACTTAAAAAAATTGGGTGGCAAACATGGTTCAATTTTACAAATTCAAATATCAGTTAAAAAATAGTGTTCATATACATCTTTACATCTTATGAAATATCTTATGTTTACGTACGATCAAATAGGACTTATAACAACTTTAGTGTAATTTTAAGTCAAGATGGCAGTGCATTTAAATTCTGTAATGTAAAGACCAGTATTCACGTCCCTTTGTCCTCTGGACTGGCATAATAAAAATAACGCAAAAAAAGAAATGTGATATTTTAATACAGATGAATGGATCTCAACACATATGAATGGATTTTAATACTGATGAATGGATTTCAATACATGCACTTGTCGATCATTTCGTTCATTGAAAGGACACGCATATGAACATCGCAAACTTCTAGCTAAACGTATCCGCAAATTTTCTCGGCGTCGTTCAGAATGTGTGCACCAACTTCCCAGCAAGCTACTGACTTAGTCAACCAAAAATTGTTAAATGTTATTGAAGGGCATAATATATATAATTGTAAAATGATTGAAGTTTACCAGGCACAGACATGAAGGAAGAACGCCATCGTGCATATGATCGCCGGAAGCGCCTGAACGTGAAGAGAGAGAGCACCTCCTCTTCTCCACTCCAATTATGTCAGATGGATCTTTGCACTTTTTAGATGAGAGGCGGTGCTCTCTCTCTTCTCGTTCAGACTCTGGCAAGACCTCCATTATCTAATAATTGTACTCAGGCTTTATAGGCCTTGCAACTCAACGTGACATTAATGTGAGGAACTTGGTAAACATACCTTGCGTATATATAATACCTCCATTCAATGTACAGGATATTTTAGGTTAAAATGGCATTCCTCCCGTGTTCCAAATTTGCGTTTAATTCAAACATTTGTCGTTGCAAACTGGCATCTTCAACTGATTGGTGATTTAATTCAACCTGATATGATGATATATCTTGAGAATGAGTGACATACAGCTAAAGAGTTACTGAGCATGAAAGACGTATCATCTTGAGAATGAGTGACATACAGCTAAAGAGTTACTGAGCATGAAAGACGTACAGCTAAAGAGTTGTTGAGAAGTCGATAGTAAGACATATTAAGAATTTAAAAGTCCACCAAGTCTTTGTTTGGGTCGGTTTGGATGACGGAAGCGTGGAAGAATTCAATGCCGACAAAATAGTGTTTATGGTGGGCCCTAAACTTGTTTCCTCCCACCGATACAGATTGCATTTGTGTCAACCAAACCCTTATGATGATTTGCACTTGTAAATTTTATTTCCTTTCCGCCTTTGCAAAGAAACCCTTTTAACATTTAGAATGAAGCTATTATTCAACTCCTTTAATTCCTGGTCGTGCTTTGACAGGGAATATAGTAACCGACATTTGCATTGGTTGGTCGGCATAAATTCCATGTATGGAACTTAGCATGGAGTAGTTGGTTTCATATATTAAACTTAGCGTAGGGTAACTTTTATTTATTTATTTTTAGAATTGTTTATTGAAGTTTTTATTGGTTCTCCTCGTTGATGGGCGTTGATGATGTGATATGCAACACTTATTGGGGTTTTGTCATTCTTTGTGTTAAAGATGAAGGAAAATAAGCACAAGATGGTGGAACACACACAAGTAACAGATTGATTTCCTTCTCATTATTAAGGAGTAGCATATATAAGACTACATAAGAACAATATCATGGGCCAATACTATGGGTCACTAATCAAGATAAGGTGACCAAATCAACTACTCAACCAACTAACCAATTAATGATGCATTTGACCATGGAGATTACATTCTTCAACACACCCCCTTAATCTCAATTGGTAGAACATCTTCAGCAATAAAAATTCCTAAGTGCTCTCTCTAATAGTCAAATGCAGTTGTTCCCAAAGGTTTGATGAACATATCACCTAACTGCTGATGGCAAGGAGATCAAGTGTGCAAGCTGCGACGAAGGAGATAGTGACAAGTGTCAAAGTGGGTTGCACAAGAGGAATTTACCGACAAGTGGGATCGCTCTCGTTGGAAGTAGTTAGAAGCTTGATCCAAGTTAGTTATATGTGGACCTTTTTGTAAAGGCGCAATCCTATAAATAGAATTAGGAATGTAGTGGATAGATTTGGCATCTTTATCGTTTGGCTTGTGTGATCTTATGGTTGCGAACTCTTTTGTAATCTGCGAATGAATGAGTTTTGGTCTGAGGTTTTCGATTAAGAGATGTATTTTGATCTTCAAAGATAATGTGAGATGATCATTGATGAAAAATATGTCTTTGTCTTAACTTGTTATGATGTGATCTACGATGTTCTTCTTGTTTAAATGATGTGATATATTTATGATGTTCGTTATATCTGATGATGGGAAGTATTTATGTGGTAAATGGGTTCTTACATGTAGAAATCTTGATTAAGTTGATTTGAATCATGAAATGTTGCAATACTAGATCTTGCTACAAATAACAATACATAGCTTGGATAAATAATGTATTAAAATCTCCTTGATCTGTAAGTTGCATTGTGACAGAAAAAGATTAAGTGCACAAGTCCTATTCCCTTATGCTGAATCGTGGTTCCTACAACCCCTCTCAAACATCTAGGGTGAGACTGCATCTGCTTTGCAAGTGTTGTCGTATAGGGTAATACATGCCCTCGCCGGTGTTTAGGCAGATTGCGTTGAAGGGCGTTGACAGTGAGTGAACCCCTGTCGATTGAAGTGTGTCGACAAATGGTTCTATTGTTGGGACCATAGTACGAGGAAGAAGAGAACATGTTGGAGCACCCAACGAAACTGGAGATCCAGGAATGGTTTGATCAGAAGGCCCAAGAGTTTGCAATAGAAGAAACACGGAGCTCAAGACTGACAACTGAAGAGTGGTTGGGAAGACATATCTACTTTGATATTCACGAAATGTTCTTCGTTGAGTTCCTGATTATTTTGTAGTAGTTGTTGGTGCAAACTACTCTCTAGAAAATGAATTTCCAAGGAGACGAGCCTACTTACTGGACCTCTGAACTGATCCAATGGCTAAAAAGGTAAACAACGAGGCATCAAGAGCTATCGAAGTTTGGTTCAATAGCATATTGGAAGGCTATATCACTGAGTTTGTTGTCAAAACAATTAAATATTATAGCGATGCAGAAAGGAATTCTTCCATGGACCAAGAGGGAGGATTCTATTGTCTTTGCAATTGTGGATTAAGATTCTCATCCATGAAAAGGGAATATTAAAGATGAACTTCGACGAGTAAATCCCTGGAGTGAAGAGGTCACGAGTAGTGCAGAGACAAGGGTTGGATGGAATGATACAGGGTAGATGGATGGGATTTACGACAATACTGTGAGGGGAGTCTTGGAGCTACCAAAACAAGAAACTAGGAGAGGAGACCAAAAGGGACTAAGAAAGCCAACAATGATAAAGGAGATGACTAGCCTACAACAGAGCTCAAGGAAGGACCAAGCCAAAGAAACAATGTACCTACACCTCCGTACACTACATTGCATTCTGAAAGAAACATCAAATCATCATAAGGCTGTCATGTGTGCCACCTTAGGAGTAATAGTAGTGGATCAACAAATACACAAGGAGACCCTGAATGGAGGGTGATGACATAAAACTTCCTTTGTTCCATGGGAACGGGACTAAATATCCTTAGCAGTATTTGTTTCTCTGGGAAGTACTATGGATTGTGAAGCAAGTTCATGACAAAGATATCAAGAAAGGATTACTAGCGACAACATTTCAAAGCCGAGCATTGGATTGGTACATGAATTTTGTACAAGTGTCAACAAGGCATCAATAGAAGACACTAACGCAGATTAGGACTATGTTAATTGAGTAGTTTCGAAAACCCAAATCCAAGTTGCAGCACATTATTGAGTTGAAGCAAATCAAACAATATCTAAATGAGTCGGTATGGTATTTTGATCAATGGTCCAAGATGCTGATGGCTAAGATCAGCTTCGGAATGAGCGACGTGCAACACACATAATGGTTCATTGGACCATTGGTGCCACACATCCGAATGCAATTAATGCAGTAGAATATTGTGACAGAAACTGAGGCTTTGGAAATTGAAATGAAGGTGGTTCATGAGTTGGAGAAATGAGGGTTGGGATGAATAAGATCCAATCACAATTGAAAAATATTACTATTTAGTCGTAGGATATCAAGAAGGGAAAGGACATCCATGAAGAAGTATGGTGAACTCGATGTCACACGGAAGGACATCATAAGAATCAATGTCTGAACTTCCACGAATACTTACAGGATGGAGCCCCTAATCCATTAAGTCAAGATGTTCTGCCATGGTTTCGTATATGTCAAACTAGAGGACATCGGTATGAGGTGTAATACCACGGTTTTTACCACAAGGGGGGGGGATGTGTAACTCAGTTTTGACCCCATGGTATTATAATTATACATGATGTAAATATTGTATGGAATCATGGAAAGGAGCTCATGGCCAAGGCCCTACCATTGATTGATCTCTTGTGTGTAGGAGATCAAGGTTGATGACTATGGTTTATAGTGCTAAGTAAAGCATAGTAAATATTGTGAATATCATGTAATTATGCAATTTATACAAATAACACAACTAGCTATGTATTGTAAACATGAAATAGATGGGGGCATGATCTCAGAAGGAATAGGGTGGGGAGTGAGTCAACCTATGAGCCTTAGGGATAGGCTAGATGCTAATAGGAGAACCTTGAACCCTCAGATACCTTTTTTCCTCTGTCCTCAATCATCAATTTCATCCAGAAGTTTGTTGAGGTAGTTAATGCCTTAGGCAGAGTAAGGTATGTTAGCTTGATTTCTTGTTTGAGAAAGTCTGCACAGACCTATAGTCTAGGAGGCCGTGTTTTACCTCTGAAGTAAGAAAACATGTGTTTCTGTGCGCAGTCGGCGAGGAAAGGCTATGGAACGTCTTTTTCATTCATTCCGTCCATTTGGTCATTCAATCACTCACCCCGAGATTCGGTTCACTCACAGTTTGTTGTGTATGCTCATTGTTGTTCATCCAAACCTGCAAGGAGAACCATGGCTTGCTCTCATCTTTTTTTTCTTAATTGTTATCCTTATCTGGCATTTTGTTCATGCGCACCATGCGTTCATCCCACGAGAGGGAAAACCATGTTTTGTTCTGGGTGGTTCACCCGTTGTTTACCATCTGCAGCCCGACAGAGTTCCAATGGTCTCCTTTTTTTGATGAGTGAATGAGCAGTGGATATCACTTGATTTGATGAGAAAGAGTGGTAATCTATGGTTTCCCCATTGTTGTTATGCAATGGTCTCCTTTGTGACAGAGTGAGTGTAATCCTGATTTTTTGTGTTACATTGTGGTTTACTATGTTGTGCATCATTGGTTTTAGGTTTGAACTATACACAAGGATTAGGAGTGGAAGAGATGAGGAAGGAGCTTGATAAACCTAGTGTAGAAGGAACCTCAAGAAAAGATGGGAGTGGATGGTGACTCCACTATGCACATCTTGAAGGGAAATGGAAGGGAAGGAATAGCCCAAGGGACTGTGTAATAGAGAAGGGGATGCTTTCTTGTGTTGGGTGTGTAGGTGATGAGAATGTGAGGCTAGATAGATCTTGTGAAGGTGTCCTTAGTTCTTGAATGACCCACTAGCTTATCCATTCTACCTTTCACTACCTTGGAAGCCTGATAAACCCAATTTGAAGGATGGCTTGGCTGGTAGCCTGATAAACCAATCCATTGGCTTGGTTGTGTCTTGTAGTGCTTGGACTTGTGAGTAATCCTTGGTTGGAGAGCCTGATAAACCCAATTTGAATGATGGCTTGGATAATATCCCAATCAACCCATCTATTGTCTTGGCTAGTCCTTAAACCATTTGCTGGCTTGATTGTGAATAGTTTGATAAACCCAATGGTGTTTGGCTTGTATGCCTGCATCATGATAACCCAACTAAGTGGTTTCTTAGTTGGAGAGTATGATAAACCCAATAGATTGTTGGATTGACTGTGTGTTATTTGATTTGACTATGTGTGAGTAAGTTGTTCCCTAGTTCCTTATGGAATCATGCCCAACTTGAGGGTGGAAGTGTGTTTAGAGATTAATGAACACACTGGCCTATGGTTCGGTGGAACGTTGCAGCGAAATAGCTAGTTGTGGGACAACTTCATCATCAAAGATAAGTATTCTCTCTTATTTGTTTCTTCCATGAATTTTCTTTTGATTTGTTATGTTCATGTTGAATGCTTATGGGTGATTTAAGTATATGTTTACTTGTCTATATTTTCCTACATTTTACTTCTATATATTCCATGTATGTTTTATGCATGTTTGGCCTAAGTCCTTGAAGGCTAGAATGTTGATCAAGGGTGAGAATGCTTATGTGTTAGTGTTTTCCACCCCTTTGAATTCACCTGTAGAAGAAGGAAGAAAATAGAAGGAAGTTGAGTAGGGAAAACAGGTAGTTTTTTCTGCACCCTGAGATCATCCTATAGGAGGCGAAGGGAGAAATTGAAAAGGCACATAAAAATACCAAGGAAAAAGTTGACTTTCCGACTTCTGAGGTCTGAGGATGGAAGGAAAAATTCAAAAGTGCAGAAAGTTATTTCTGTCGAAAATTAAGTCTTCTGGTTCCCGACTTCTGCACTCGAGTGCGAAAGGAGGAAGGCGGAAGAGCCGTTGAGGAAATACATCAATCATTATGATTTTTGACTTTTGAGTTCCAAAGGAGGAAGGTGCAAGTGCTGAAGGAAGAAGATCCATTGAGGAACTTCATCGATCATTATGATTTTTGACTTACTAATTCTAAAGGTGGAAGGCAAAAGTGCAGAAAGAGGAAGGCGAAAGAGACATTCAATGTTTCCATAGCACATTGAGTTTTTTATTTCCGATTTCCAAGGTCGGAAGGGTGAAAAGTGGAAGTGCAAAAGGAAAAAGTTGGACCCTTCACTCTTTTAAACCTTGTAGTTTTGATTCTCATGTTTCGAGGTTAGAAAGGCAGAAGCAGAAGTGCAGAAAGGGAAATGTTAGTGCAGAGATGACCATTATGGTTGCAGAATGGATGTCAAGGGTAGAACGACTGTTACAGTAGTTTCTAAGCCTAAGGGAAAAGGTGGAAGAGTTTGTTAATTCCCATGGCTAGTGTTAGAAAGGAGAATAAAAGTTCCTAAGAAAAAAATTAATTATCCGCATTACAGGGTATGGGAACCTTACATTGTGGTATTAGAGATTGTGGTTGCAACATTGGGCCTGGATGGGCCAGAATGAGTAATTAAAAGATATAAGAGTATTCTCTAATACCAACATTATTGTACACTACATTGTGGTATCAGAGTTGTTGGTTGCAACATTAGGGCCTAAACGGGCCAAGTGAACAATTGGTAATTGTTTTTGAATTCTTAGATTGTCTATCAGTGTGTTTGAGTAACACAATTTTGTGGAGTTATAGTGTCGATTAGAAAAGTGGGTTATTGGCACAACCATGAGAGCCTACAGCATCAATGATGCACATGATCCCTATGATCATGAGGACTCATGCTATGGGAGAAAACGTCCAAGTTGGAGATGGTGATACGGAGTCTAATGGGAGGAGATTTCAAGTTACACCACCTGACATTGTAGCCATGATGAGGAGCCTAATTAAAGCTCAGGAAGAGAAGCATCAGCTAAATGCCACCATGTTGCAGAGTTTGACAAACATCCAAAGGAGGATGAACTCTGAATGTTGTGCAGTAAAACTAGAAGGTAGCAAAATCAGTGCTAGAAGATGAAAGAGATCTTCTAGTAGATCATCCGACTATGAAGGATCCACTAAGGTTTCAATATCTTCATCTCACATGATGAGATCAAGAAGGAAATACCTCCTACCTTTAATGGTGAGATAAAGACTGGTCAAGAAGATGAAGCTTGGCTTCTTGGGATGAGGAAATATTTACAAGTCCAACACTACTTTGGAATTATGAAAGCTATAGTAGAGATCTTCAACATGAATGGAAGAGCATCCATTTGGTGGTCGCACCACAGGAAGGTAAAAAATACCAGTGAAAGGAAGTTTACTTGAAAATAGTTCAATAAATACTTCAAGCAGAAGTTCCTCTTTCACAGGTACTATGATGATAAGATCAAGGAATTCCATGAGCTAAAATTAGGGAAACTGACCATGGAAGAGAATGCAAATAGGTTTTTGAAACTGCTGAGGTATGTCAGGTACATCAAATATGAAAAGGTGAAGAGCTAGCATTTCCTAAGTGGGTTACCTCAGTCCTATAAATAGAGGATTGATTTTTATGATCCTAGAACTCATGAAGAAGCAATAAGGAAAGATAAGTACTACTACAACCAGAACATAATAAAAATTGACTACCATAATACATGGAAAGATAAGAATAATGAAAATTCTGATCAGAGAAAGAAAGGTTCCAAACCTCCTTACTTTAGAAATTAACAGAAGTAGCCATCGCAGGCCGTGAATAAGCCAATTAGAGTGGTGGATGGCAAACCAAGAGATCGAAAGGAAATCAAAGAATCACTCCAATGTTGGAAATGTGGAGGACCCCACATGCGCAGGAATTGTCCACATGAAGAAGGGTACGCAAGGCAAACAACATTCATGAAGTTGAAACCATGGGTTAAATGGAAAAATTCGTTCCCATAATTTACGCAGCATTAGAGGATTTTCAAGAAGACCATCAGTCAAGTGTGGTTGAAGTTGAAGTTAATATTGCTGAGCAGTCTATTTCTGTTTTGATTGACCTTGGTTGTACTGTTAGTTATGTTAATCCTAGAGTAGTTGAGATTTCTACTTTTAAGAAATGAAAGCATAGTAAGTCATGGTTAGTCCAATTAGCCACTGGAACCATGAGAAAAGTAAGTGAGGAGGTAGAGAAATGTCGATTGGTTATGGATGGGTTGGCCACTTATGTAGATCTAATTTTTTTGCTACTTGGTTCCTATGGGATTGTCATTGGAATGGATTGGTTAGAAGCTCACAAAGTGGGGATTGACTATTATAATAATACTTTTGAGTGAATGGATGAAGAGGGAAATGCAAGAGTGGTAAGAGGCATACCTAAAGTGATTTCTGTTAGGAATATTTCAGTAATGCACTTGAAGAAGTTCTAGAGGAAAGGTTCCCAGTTGTATGCAGCCCATATTTTAGAGGCAGCTGAGAATGCAAATCCTATGTTGGAGTTCTTTCATGTGTTGCAATAATTGAGGGATGTTTTTCTTGAAGAGATTCTAGGACTTCCTCCAAAGAGGGACATTGATTTTACAATTGTATTAAATTTAACACATAGATCTGTGGACAAACACACAACTCACAAGATAGATCACACAATTTACTTAGTAATTAAAGAATGAAACAGTGCAAAAATGGCTTGCAACTGTGAATTCTTTCATTAATAAAAAAGTAATTACATAATAATTACAAATAAGTACAATGGATAAATAGCCTCATGCAATTCGAATCCTATGTGAGGAAATTCGAATTGGTTTGACTCTACTTGACTGAATGATTAACTAAACTTATCTAAACCATTATCGGAGGACTGAATGCTTAACTGACCTTGTCTAAATCATTTTCGGAGTTCTAAATCACAACTCAAGTGTCTAATTCAGTGTTAACAAAGCCTAACTAGCTGTGGTAGGTAAGAAATTTTCCTCTCCTACATGCAACCATGCAAACCTAGTGCTAAGTGAATGCAGAGGACTAGAACTTAATGTAACTAACTCCTAACTGATCTTGACTAGTCACCAACTCAACTCAACTAACCTTTGTTGGTATAGTCCCTCTCAGTGTCTCCTAATTTGTAGGGATTGATCTAAGACGCTCCTAAACTGATGCATGTAAGTGAAATCAGTGACAGTAGGCCTCGATTACTGTTCCCCACAATTTAGTAACTAGAACATGTGCCCCAATTAGGCCAGGTGGACCTAATGGTGGTAGTGACTAAAAATAGATTGGAAGGACTCCCTATTTAGACATGACTCCTGATTTAGACATATGCCCGAATTGGACAAGGGATGATTAATAATCCTAACAAATTGAAATTGTTCCATGAGAAGCACTAGTGTCCAAGAAACCCTACAGGATGAATACACCAGAAATGCTAGAGTTGAAGATGCAGCTGCAAGAATTGTTGGAGAAGAAGTACATCAAGTCAAGCGTGTCTGCTTGGGGAGCACTAGTTCTATTTGTAAAGAAGAAACATGGTACACTCAATTTGTATATTAATTATAGACAGCTGAACAAAGTCACTGTGAAGAATAAATATCCTTTTCCTAGGGTTCATGACCTCCTTGACCGAATGAGAGGAGCAAAGGGATTTTCCAATATCGACTTAATATCTAGTTACCATTAGGTAAGAATATAGGATGAATACATTGATAAGAAATCCTTCAAAACAATGTATGGGAATTCTGAGTTTGTAGCAGTACCATTTGGTCTCACAAATGCACCGGCTACATTTATGTTCCTTATGAATAGTTCCTTCAACACGTACTTGGACACGTTTTTTCTTGTATTTCTTGATGACATTATTATTTACTCCAAGAATGAAGCGGAACATGAAGAAAATTTAAAATTGGTTTCGCAATTTCTAAGGGAGCATAAGTTGTATACCAAGTTAAGAAAATGTGACTTTTATAAAGATAGAATTCATTACTTAGGTCACATTATTTAAAATGAAGGAATATCTGTGGACCTTGAGAATATTGAGGCCATTATGAATTGGAATACTCCAAGAAATGTGACAGATGTAAGATCTTTTATCGAACTTGCTAGATACTACAACAGATTCATTGAAGGGTTCTCCAAAGTTTCCAAAAGAAGGGGATCAAGTTTGAATGGACACCAAGGTGCGAAGAAATTTTCCAGCAGTTGAAGCATCTTCTCACAAGTGCACCCATTCTAAAAATTGTAGACCCAAAAAATGACTTTGTGGTCTATACTGATGCATGCGGTCAAGGACTTCGAGGAGTTCTTATGCAAGACAACCACGTGGTATGTTATGAGTCAAGGAAGCTGAATGGTCATGTGATGAACTATGCAACTCATGATCTAGAACTTGCAGCCATAGTACATGCTCTTAGGAGGTGGAGGAATTACTTAATGAGAAAAAAATTTGAGTTAAGAACATACCACTCTAGTCTGAAGTATTTGTTTGATCGTCCTACTCTAAATTCTAAGGAAGCTAGAGGGATGGAGTTTTTATGTAAGTTTGATTTTGAAATAAAACACATAAAAGGGGAAAAAAATTAAGTGGTTGATGCACTCAGTAGGAAAGTGCATGAAATGCATGTGGCATCTCTTAGTATTTGCCAATCATATTTGAGACAGCATATTGTTAGTCATGTTGCTGAAGAAGATTTGTATGCACACGTCAAGGAAAAATTGCAGTAGCAAAGTCCTTAGAAGAGGTATGAAGGGTATAAGTTAGAAGAAGATGGAATTATTACCTTTAAAAACAGAATTTATATTCCAAGTGTAGAATATTTAAGGAGAATTGTGATGGATGAGATCCATCAAGATCCCTATTCCGGTAACCTAGGATATCATAAGACAATTACTACATTTAGAAAGGAGTATTTTTGGCCAGGAATGAAGAAGGACATTGCTGAGTATATTTCAAGACACATGAAATGTCAGCAGGTGAAGGTTGAGCATCAACAACCAGTAGGGTTTTTGCAACCTTTGGAAGTTCCATAATGGAAATGGGAAGTTATTTCCATGGATTGTATTACATGATTACCAATGACTTGGAGACAACATGACTCCATCATGGTTGTGGTGAAGAAGTTGACAAAGGAAGCACATGTTATTCTGGTTAATTCGACACATAAGACATGTGACATTGCAAATATTTTCATGAAGGAAATATTTAGATTGCATGCAATGCCTAAGGTAATAGTTTCTGACTGAGAAGCTAAGTTCACTTCCAATTTTTGGAAGGGTTTGTTTGCAAATTTGGGGACTAAGTTGAACTTCAACACTTCCTACCATCCTCATACTGATGGATAGATATAGAGAGTGAATAAATTTCTTGAAGACATGCTCTGCATGTATGTGATGGATAATCAAACAAAGTGGGAATATTACTTACACTTGGTAGAGTTTTCATACAATAACGGACAACAAGCCTCCTTGGGGGTGATTCCTTATGAAGCTTTGTATGGAAGAAGGTGTAGGACACCTATGACCTGGGATAATATAGTGAACATGATTGTTCTTGGTCCAAAATTGCTCAAGGAAATGGAGCATGAGGTTTCAAATATCAGGAAGAACTTGAAAGCAGCCCAAGATAGACAGAAGAGCTATGGTGATAAGCATAGAATGCATAGAGAATTGTGTGCTAGGGATCATGTTTACCTCAGAGTGAGGGCAAGGGAGAGTTCCTTGAATCTTGGAAATTGTGCCATGCTGCCACCTAGATTTTGTGGGCATTTTGAAGTGCTTGAAAGAATAGGACCAGTTTCATATAGACTTTCATTTCGTGCTAAAACTAGGGCTCATAATGTTTTTCATGTTTCTTTGATTAAGAAATATGTGCATGATGGAAACCACATGATTGATTGGGATGTGACTCAGGTAGAACCCGAGGGATAATTCCAATCTGAGCCATGGAGAATCCCCGACAGGAAGGTCACTATTCAATGGAGGCACTATGAGCTGGAGGCTACATGGGAGATGGAGGATTCCATGCAACTAGAACATCCATTTTTGTTCAATTTTGTAGGGTACTAAAGTAGTGCCAATGTAACATTTTTTTTTAGTTTTGATGAGCACTGAGGACAGTTCTTTTGAACGGGCGGGCGGGGGAGGGGATTGGAATACCCTGGTCTTGACCCCAAGGGAAAGGGGAATGTGTATCCCTATTTTGACCCCATGGAATTTTAATGATATATGATGTAAATATTGTATGGAATCATGGCAAGGAGCTCAAGGCCAAGGCCCTTCCATTGATTGATGTGTTGTCTATAGGCGATCAAGGCTAATGCCTATGGTTTATGTTGCTAAGTAAAGCAACGTAAATATTATGAATATCATGTAATTATGTAATTAATAAAAATACCACAGCTAGTTATGTACTACAAGGATGGATTGGTTGGTATCTTGATAAGCCGATATGTTGGATTGGTTGTGTCTTGTAGTGTTTGACCTTGTGATTAATCCTTTTCTAGATATCCTGATAAAACCAATTTCAATGATCATTTTTCTAGTATCTTGATAAACCCAATTTGAATTATCGTTTGGTTGGTATCCTAATAAACCCTTATATTGGCTTGATTGGTCCTTCAATCATTTTCTAGCTTGACTGTGAATAGTCTAATAAAACTAGCCATGTTTGGCTTATATGCCTACAGCCTGATAAACCTAACTGACTATTGCCTTGGCTGAATAGCTTGATAAACCCAAGAGATTGTTGGCTTGATTGTGTGTTATTTGATCTAGTTATGTCTGAGTCTGTTGTTCCCTAGTTCCTTATGGAATCATGGCCAGCTTAGGGATGGTAGTGTGTTGATAGATTTAAGAACACACTAGCCAATGGTTGGGTGGTGTTTATGCCAGAAATTGTTTCCAGACTACGAGAAAACAAGCCAACATAATCTCAAATATATCAATAAAACAAAACAGGGTTTTTAGGGGTTTTCAAGGTTTTCTGGTTGTGAAGTTTGATGACAAGAGGGAATGCATTCATAACCCAAATAAAAACTAAATCACAAGCATATAAAAACTGACATGCATAAAATAATAACCATGTATCCAACAGAAAACAAGACTGAACTTCATCCACAAATGGCAAGGACTATAAGCATAAAAAATTTAAACCCGCAATGAAATTACCACTTGAGTAGCTAAAACAAGCTATAAATGAATCCAGAGAACAAACTGAAGGGTAAATGGAGCATATATTTCATAATCAGTATTTCAAATACACATAAGAGTCATTTACTTAGCTTATGGACAATTCTAAAGACCTCCTCTTGCCAACCAAAAAATCAAACCCTTAGTCCTCTTTGTGACATACATTAATACTATCCTTTAAAATTCGGTTAAAGACTAAACCCTAACTGCTTTTCAGCTTACTCAATGAAATAGTTCTATCAAAATAATAATTACAGAAATGAAATATACTTCAAAACATAACTAATAACTGATTGTGTTAACAAGATTCATAGATCTTTAGCTGCCTCTGGTAACAAGGCTATCCCTTCTAGGGCTTGGGCCTTTCTTCTAGCCTTCAGTTGCTCTACTTCCATCTCTGCCATCTTTCTAGTGAGTTCTTCATTTTGCTGATGTAGATATTTTATGGTTTGTTTTAACATTGTAAATTGAGACTCTGTATTTCTTTTCCCTTTTAATGCCTCTTTTGAGACTGCAATCAGCTCTTGATAGTGGCTATTCACCTCATCCAGATCCTCTCTGAGTCTTCTATTGGCCATAACCAAACCATCATTTTTCTCCTGCATATATTCCACCTGATATTTATACTATTTTACAACTCTCTGTAAATTCTCTTTTTCTGAATCAAATGCTTTATTTCTTGTTGTACTTTGCATCTCATTGGGAAGCCATGGAATGTTTAGTCTCTTATTGATTTCTTTATCTTCTGGCAACAATTCTGTAGGAGTTTCAGGAGAACTTTTGTTTTCTTTAGTCTTAGCTTCATAGGGAACATTTTCATCAACCATCAGCTTCTTTTCTGACTGTGAAACCTCTATCTTACCTTCTTGCTATTCCTGCAACATTTGACTTCGTATCTCTAAGAATATATCAGATAGTTTGGTCTCAGTAAGGGTAGATTCTCTTTTTGATTTCATTGGCCTTTTTCCTTTACTAGCACCATTATCAGCATCCAATTTTTCGTTAGAGGAGGATTCGTCTATCATAGTTACTCCTTTATGCAATTTAGGGTTTAGCAATTTCTTCATATTTAGCCTGAGCTTGTTTCTGGGTCTAGTCTTTGGTCTCCACCTAGGAGCAAGTTCCCCTAACATTTTCAAAGTTTTTCCCTGATGGGTGACTAAGGCAAATTCAATGACTTTTATCTTCTTTCTCTTTGGTACTACTACCTCATCTCCCTAACTATGAAATTCCTTTTTAGTGCCCACTTTAGTTTCATCAATAACATGAAGTTTATCCTCCTCAAACAGGCATGCCTCATCCTTTGAAAAGACTATGATTGGACTTTGTTTTTGGGATTTAGTATCCTCTTCATCACTTGAAACTTTCTTTGTAAGTACAATCTTTTCAGCAACAAATGTCTCCGCTGGTGCATCATCCTAAACAGGCTCAGTCTCCTTATTATCAGACTACAAATCTTTGCACTCAATGTCATTTAAATGTTGTTTAGACTCACAATATTCTTTTGCAGGCTCTGCAACCTCCTCCAATTTAATACCGTCTTCATCTCTAACCTTTATCTTCTGTATTAGCTTTCTGATCAAGGTCTGTCCTTTAGTAGCTTGTTTTCTATTAGACTATCCACTTTGATTATTCTAAAACCCTGACCAAAAGAGGAAATATTCCCAAGTTTTTCCTTTACTCTGCAAAACACTGTTGATAATGAGTTTGATAAGCCCATGGTGAAAAATGGACTATCTAGTATAATTCCAGTGTTCTTTGATTCTACAAGACATCTTTTGTAGCATCTTTAGCAAGAAGAAGGGCAGGTTCATCTTTGACTCATTACTAAGATGTTAAAGAAACCTAAAATGGTATTTAAAAATGAAGGCATACCTTCCTTCACATGTGATATAACTTTGTAAAACCTTTATAGGTTCTACCCATTCAAGCCTGAATTTATGGACGGGAACACCCTTACCCCAATCTGGAACTATACTAGGCATTAGGTACCTTTGTGCATTAAAAGTGAATGGCACTTTCTTAAACCATATATCTCCCTCATTTTTAACTCTTGTTGCCTCAGCTACAAACTCTTTGGTCAATTTGAATTTCAAAGTATCAAAAGATACAGTTTATTTGTAATAGCACTGAGCAAACTTACGGGAGACCTCTGCATTGTATCCGTCAATTTTCTTGAAAATATCAGCCATCCTACATTTTCAAATAGCTCAACACATTTTGGGAATTTATCTATCCAATTGAGATCAGTGGGCTCAGCCCTATTACTTTTTCCACTCTTCTTCATTTTCACTATGGTTTTCAGCACCTGTCAATAATCTCACAGTATATTCATCTTCAAATTTGCACAGTTTTGACAGTCTATTTATCTTCAAACTCTCACAGTCTATCCTATCACCAGTTTAGGAAATGTTTTGTACCAAGTTTCAGCACTTTGACCTAATCATAGATTCATGGACCTCCAATAGTTCTTCTCTAAACTTTACTAACTTAAATGATGAATACTTAGATATATTGATTAATATATCATCATTCAAAGTCTATTGAGTGAGCAAATTCATGTATTTCCTTAGAATTTTTGACATTATAGGCATTATCAAAAAACCCCCAAATTTAATAAACCCTATCAAATGTCATGCGGGGTACCTGCTCAAAAGCTTAATACAAGCGTTGGAAGTCAATCCCTTGAAAGGTTAGGTGTTGAATTGCACGTTCTAGTTGTCTTCAACTATCTAGATCACTTCGAACTGTCACCACTGGGAAGCCCTAATTCTTCCTTCAACTTTCAAAACTCTAATTTCTTAGCAATATGTCTCCACCATGGAATTCAATGCCTTCGTATTCTTTAGCTTAGGAACATATTCCCAAAAATTCTCCCTCGCTCCACTCACTGTCATCATTTTCCATGAACTTGCATACAATTGCCACGATCTCCCTCACACGATGACCATACACTTGTTTCAATGATAAGCCTGGCAAGACACATATCAAATATGATAATTGATGTGGTTAACACCTCAGGAATGAAACCCCTGAAAAAATTGGACTGAAAAGTGACTATTTTGGCACTTGCGACTTTCTTGTAGCGCGCTAGTGTATTAATTTTGCTCTTGCGCTACAAGAAAGTCCAAACACATAATTTCATGCATTTAATCACTAATCTAGTTTTAAGAATTGGTTTATATGATTATTCTTGATCTTAGTGTCATTAATGAAACCATTAATCAATATACACCTTGTAGAACCCTTCAAGAATGAACTCTAAGCAAAATTTATAAAAGCAAGCTTAAAAATAGGAAAAATCAAAGTGATGAAAACTAAAAGGCATAAACTCAAAATTAACCTTTAAACCAAAATTTCCTAAAAGAAACAATATTAGCAAGTTTTAAAAAACATAAACAAAAGCATAAAACTAGGGAAGACAAAATCATGACCTAACATCTGGCTCCTGCAGCGGAATGAAGTCCTCCTTGTGAGGCTTAAAGAACTTGTAGACCAATGCCTTCTTTCCTGCCACCTGCTAATCTGCAAAATTTCCATTGGGTTATGGAGTCCTTATTGTGTTTTACTCACACCAGTATATACAATGAAAAACTGAAATTCCCCTAAAAAACTATAGAAATGCTTTAGGAATTTCCCATTAACTCGACTTGACAATTCCTCACCTTCCAAGAGTCTGTAGGACAAAAGTGTTATTTTCCAAAAACTTAGATACTAGGAAAGGCCCAAACTAGAGGTTGTCAAATTTGCCATGTTTCCCTTTTTACTCTTTCCTGGAATCCCACCTTAGAACCATGTCACCAATTGAGAAATTGTTGTCTTTGATTTTCCTGTCAAATCTGTCTTTTATCTTCAATCTGTATAATTGTGCCTTTTCTTCCACTTTTTCTCTATTTTGCTGCAACTCTATCATCTCATAAATCCTTCTCTACATATCATTAGGTTCTTCCTGACAATTCTGAAAAAACTTCATCACTGGAATGACCAACTGAACAGGAAAAACTGCATCTGTACCATACACTAATTGGAAAGGAGAAGTTCCAATCGCTTGCTTGACTGTTATTCTATCATCCCATAATGCATATTTCAGCATAGAATCCCATGATCTCTTATTATGCTTCAGCAGTTTCCTGATACTCTGAATGATATTTTTATTTGAGGACTCAACTAAACCATTACCTTGGGGATAGTAAGAAGTTAAATGTTTCAACAAGATACCATTCTTTTCACAAAATGCTTCCATTTCCTTAGACCTAAAAGCCTTTGCATTATCTGTTACTATTTTCTAAGGATATCCAAACCTACTGAGGATATTTTCTTCAATAAATTCCATAATCACCTTATCTGTGGAATTCCTAGTAGGAATAGATTCCACCCATTTGGTAAAGAAGTCTATTGCAGTCAAAATCCACCTGCTTTTTCTTGATGAAGATGGACTTATCTCTCCTATAAAGTCAAGACCCCATTGCTAGAAAGGGGCACTTACTGCAATTGGTTTTAAAGGTAATGACAACATTTTTTGTTTACCAACAAAATTCTGACAATGGATGCAAGCTCTTACCTGCTGATATACATCTGCAAACAAAGAGGGCCAATAGTACCCATCTCTTAAGATCTTGTATGCTGTTTCCTTCCAGTACTTGTGACCTCCACAAGCACCTCCATGAGATTCAAAAATCACTCCTTCAATTTCAGGTTTATCTAAGCATCTGAGTAGAATACCCCCTAGGTCCTTCCAAAATAACTATTGTTCTACTAAATAGTACTTAGTAGTTCTTAGCATCAAATATCTAGTAGCTTTTCTATATAAATGTTTAGGACATTGCAAATACAACAAAAAATACACAATGTCTGCATACCATGTGGATGCTGAATAGAATTCCATAATCTTCTCTTTCTCTAACTTTGCTTGATTTTCTTCCTGAGCTGGATCTTCTGCCATCACATGCAATCCTAAATCTTGGCAATTTGATTCAGCGAGCCACTTGGCTAAACCTTGTCCCTTGACTAGTTTGTTAGGTCTGATATCTACATCATACTCCATGATTTTAGCAATCCACTTGCCTCCTTTCCCCTCGCTGTGAGGCTGTGTCAAAACATATTTTACAACAACATTAGGCACATATGAAATAACTTTGGAATGCAAAACATAGATTTTGAAAAATTTCAAAGCTTTCACCAAAGAATAAGCCTGTTTTTCCAAGATATTGTATTTTAATTTAGAATCTCTAAGAGTTTTGCTGAAGAATGCAATAGGTTTCTCAAGACCATTCTTATTCTTCTATAACAGAACAACTGCTAGTGTATCTTCAGATGCAAACGAAAATGTTAGAAATTCTTTGGTGAAATCTGGACTTACTAGTATAGGGGATTCAATAAGAGGCATATTGATTTTTTCAAATGAATTCTTTTCTTCAGTGGTCCATTTGAATTCTTGATCCTTCTTTAGCATGCTTGTAATCCGATTGATAGTCTCAGCAAAGTTTGGTATAAACCAACACCGAAAATTGATTTTACCAATGAAAGATTGGACATCTTTTTTACTTCTGGGAAGACTTATCTTCAATATTGATTTTACCCTTTCTGGGTCAATCCTTATACCATCAGTAGAAACTAAATGACCCAGCAATTTTCCTTCCTATACAGGAAAGTGTGACTTCTTTGGATTCAAGGACAAACCAAATTTTCTGCACTTTAGAAAAGTCTGTTTCAAATGTTTTAAATGTTCATCATTTGATTGTGAAAATACATTAATATCATCTAAGTAAATTATGACAAACTTGTGCTTTTCCCCAAAAAAAGCTACATCCATAGCCCTCTGAAAAGTTGCTCCAGCATTCATTAAACCAAAAGCCATCTTATCATACATAAAAGTTCCCCAGGGAGTGGTAAAAGTTATTTTTTCTTTATCATTAGGATGCATAGAAATCTGATTGTATCCTGAGAAACTATTGACCATTGAAATCCTCTGTGCCCCTGCAACCTTCTGCAATATTTGCTCAATTTTAGGCAAGGGATAATTATCTTTTAGTGAATATCTATTCAAGTTTCTAAAGTCAACACATAGTCTGATTTCTCCGTTATTTTTCCTAACAGGAACTGGATTATCCACCCATGAAGATTACCTAAGAGGAACAATGATCTTCGCATCTAATAACTTCTTCACTTCTTTTTCAATAACAGGAAACAAGGATGGATTAATCCTCCTTAATTTCTAACGAAAAGGTTTAACATTTGGTTTTAAAGGGACTTTATGTTGTATAATTCCAGTATCATATGTTCTCAATTCTTCATAAGACCATGAAAAGACATCAACATGTTCCTTTAACAATTTTATGTACCTGTTTCTCTGTTCAACTGTGAGTGCTTTCGAAATTTTCACCATTCTAGGATGTTCTGCAGTGCCAATGTTACAATCCACCACATTATCTTCTAAAGACTGTACAATAGGTTTTAGGGTGTATCATCTTTCGAAAATATCCTTTCTAAAGGTACCAAACCTTTTGGGATCAAATTACCTTTTAGTTCAATAATATTGTGGCCAACAATTTCATTTTTATCAATTTCTTCAACATCTCCATCCTCATCATCTTGCTCCTGATCAATCAGGGAATTGGAAAACTCATTTGTAAGCTCCAAAAATATTTTAATTTCAATTACATCTTCAAACACTCTCCATTGCTTTACATTATCAAGTATAGATGGTATATACGTAACCTCAATGTGATACCTCAACTGTGTGGTTTTGGGAATTCTAAAACGTGTAGCAGCTAAGGCCAATGAATCAGCAGTCTAATTATGGTCTCTTGGAAGATAGGTAATGTTAAAATCTATAAAATAATTATCAATCATGTCCCATACCTCATTTCGATAGACTTTCAGCAAATCCTATTTCACTTGATAGTTGTTCCTCACCTGTTGAACAACTAATTTGGAGTTGCCATATGCAGAAATCTGTTGAATGCCTAAATATTTGGCATCCTTCAATCCTAACAACAAAGATTCATATTAACCAGTATTGTTTGTAGTAATTAATTCTAATTTATACATTAGCTTTACTATTTCACCACCAGGGGATATGAGAAGAACCCCTGCTCCAGCACCTTCTTTGCAAGATGATCCATCAAAGTATAATTTCCAAAGCTCATCTTCCTCTTCCTTGCTGCATTTAATTGGTTGTTCCTTTTCAACCTGTAACAAACCAGCAGTATTGTCATCATCACTAAAATGTAACATGCAAGTACCCAAATCTTCATCAATAGCATAGAGAGGATGGTTGGTAGGGTTCTTGTCATCTGTCACAATATAGGAAAACTGAAGCTATCTATACAGCCTTCTATTTTCTCCTCTAAACACAGGAATAGTAACATATGATAAAGCCATTTGTAAATTTCTACCAACATTCTTTTCCCAAGACCAAGAGAAAAATAACCCAAATTTAGGTGTAATATCAGCTACCAAAACATCCATGATTACACTTTTCATTGGTAATTGAGCCGAACTGACAACCATGTCTTTAATGACACATAAACACTTTACAGCTCATGAATCAAATCATACAGATCATTATAGGGTTTGGTTATACTCAGACCTAAAGCCTCCATGATAGCCTTTGGCATTAAATTGTGTGATTCTCTTAAATCTAACAAACAGTTATGTATCATTTGTTCATGGACTGTCAAAGTAATGTAAAATGGAGGTGAAGCACCTGCTTCATTCTCAGTTTTTTCAGCCAAGGCTAATCCAATAAAAATCTTAGGATTTTCTTCTTGCAAATTCACTGTATTAGAAATAGGTTGATTGTTTGCTGAACTGATCATGTTAAGAACTGATTCTTTGTAAGAAGGATTTTTCATTAGTTCATTAAAAGGCATACGAATATTTATTTTTCCTAATTCATTTTCCAGATGAAAATTCTCCACAGTTTTATTTACCTCTTCAACCTCCATGTTCTTCTTTTGCTTTTTTGGAATTTGTTTTTCTCTAACATGGGATCATATTGCTATTTAGTAGGTACAACTACCTTCTTCTTTGGGTTCTGTACTACTTGTTTTGGGCGTGACCTCAAATTCAAAGTCTTCTTGGGTTCATGCTGAAAGACATCAGTAGTTACAACAGAAATTTTTAGATTCAAATCATCCTTTGTTTCAAACATATCAGCATCATAATATTCTGCATTTAAAAACTCTTCTTCAGTGGCAAAACCCTCAATCAACCTTTCTCCAAAATAGTTCATATCCTGATCTGTGTATTCAAAGAGCACTTCTTCATCAATCTCTTCTTCATCAACAACATTTTTCTGAAGAGGTGGAGGTACCCTTTGATCCTCAGTCTGTCTCCTTTCTCGCTGAATATCATTATTTCCTCATTCTCTAGGTATGAATCGAGGAGAAAATTGTCTTCTGAATTGGTTTTGATTGTTAGGGTTTCTTTCAACTTCTTGAGCAGGGTTGCTTGAATTTCTTTCTAGTTCTAACTTGTTTAATTTTGCATCTAAAATCTTCACCAACCTGGCCATCTCATCAATTTTGCCTTCTGAAGAATGAGATGTTGAAACCCCTAGAGCTGCTTCCTTCTTACCTTTCCTGTGATACATCTGTTGAGTTGTTTCATTATTCAATCTATTAGAAGCCAATATGTTAGAATCCACCTCTAATGTTGCATCCTACATATTTAGTAAAGAAACTGGTCTTCTCTCTCTTAGTAGTAAAGAAAATGCATGATCAGAAGCATTTTCATATGTGAGTTTTGTAGATGTTTCTGAAGGTTTTATTTCTACAGGAATTCTGCTATACATTTTATTGAATCTTTTTGAAAAATATGCAATGGTTTCATCCTTCTTTCTCCTAAGGGCTCCAAACTCAGTTATATGATAAGTATAGTCTTTGGTGTCACCCCATTGTCTCATGAAGAGGTCATGAAGCTCTTCTATGATGGTCATAGAATTTGTAGGCAGCTCCCTGAACCATTTTCTGACATCTCCATCAAGGCTCTGCACAAACATCCTCATCCATATATCCTTAGCTTCAATGTTCTAGTTATCAACATAACTGAGAAAAGATTCCCAGTGCTCTTCAGCTATAGTTTCACCCTGTCCATTAAACCTAGGAAGGTATTTCTGATAGTCACCTCTAGGAAGTGCATTCAAAGGGTGAGGCAAAACTAATGGTGCACATCAGGCTGCAACCATTCGGTCTGTCATGTCTATAGGATGATTTTGGGCTGCCATTTTAGGGCTGACTAACTTTGGTGATGCAGAGATTTTGCTGGAACTTGGTTGAAAAGGGGTTTTACCTACTTTCAACTGAACTATAGGTATCTTACCAAGAGATACTATTTTAGCTTTTCTGAAAGATTGAGGATCAGTGAAAACTTGAAAGTACTTAACATGAATTATAGGTTTTAACCAAGGTGAAGTTTCTTCTTCTTTTCTCAAATCGGATAAAGGTGATGAACCATCCAACTCATCAGGGTCACATAGGGCTAGTAATGAATCATACCTTCTAATCTTCCTTGTTGTTTTCAATATCTGTTCTGGGTCTGAAACACCTAGTTGCAAAGGTGAAATAGGTCTATTTCTAGTTCCAATTCCCCTAGTAGCCACTGTGACAAACTGGTGAAAAGTAGTCTTTAATATATGTTGGTTTAAATTCACATCTTAAAACCAGTGAAATGATAAGTATCCCAGGGAAAAATATGTTTTCAACTTCGTTCCCTGGCATCAGTGCCGAAGATGTTTATGCCAAAAATTGTTTCCAGAATAGGAGAAAACAAACCAACATAATCTCAAATATATCAATAAAACAAAACAGGATTTTTAGGGTTTTTCAAGGTTTTTTTGGTTGTGAAGTTTGATGACAAGAGGGAATGAATTCATAACCCAAATAAAAACTAAATCACAAGCATAGAAAAACTGAGATACATAACATAATAACCATGTATCCAACATAAAAGAACACTGAAGTTCATCCACAAATGGCAAGCACTACAAGCATAAAAACTTTAAACCAAGAATGAAATTACAACTTGAGTAGCTAAAACAAGCTATAATTGAAGCCAGAGAACAAACTGAAGGGTAAATGGGGCATATATTTCAGAATCAATATTTCAAATACACATAAGAGTCATTTACTTAGCTTATGGACAAGTCTGAAGACCTCCTCTTTCCAGCCAAAAAAATTAACCCTTAGTCCTCTTTGTGACATACATTAATACTATCCTTCAAAATTCGGTTAAAGACTAAAGCCTAACTACTTTTCAGCTTACTCATCGAAATAGTTCTATCAAAATAATAATTACAAAAATGAAATATCCTTCAAAACATAACTAATAACTGATTGTGTTAACAAGATTCATAGATCTTTAGCTACCTCTGCTAACAAGGCTATCCCTTCTAGGGATTGGGCCTTTCTTCTAGCCTTCAGTTGCTCTGCTTCCATCTCTGCCATATTTCTAGTGAGTTCTTCATTTTTCTGTTGTAGATATTTTATGGTTTGTTTTGACATTGTAAATTGAGACTCTGTATTTATTTTCCTTTTTAATTTCTCTTTTGAGACTGCAATCAGCTCCTAATAGTGGCTATTCACCTCATCCAGATCCTCTCTGAGTCTTCTATTGGCCATAACCAAACCATCATTTGTCTCCTACATAAATTCGACCTGATATTTATACTGTTTTACATCTCTCTATAAATTCTCTTTTTCGGAATAAAATGATTTATTTGCTGCTGTACTCTGCATCTCATTGGGAAGCCATGGAATGTTTAGTCTCGTATAGATTTCTTCATCTTCAGGCAGCAATTCTGTAGGATTTTCAGGAGAACTTAGGTTTTCTTTAGTCTCAACTTCACAGGGAACATTTTCATCAACCATCAGCTTCTTTTCTGACTGTGAAACCTCTATCTTACCTTCTTGTTGTTCCTACAACATTTGACTTCGTATCTCTAAGAATATATCAGATAGTTTGGTCTCAGTAAGGGTAGATTCGCTTTCTGATTTCATTGGCCTTTTTTTTTACTGTCGCCCTTATCAGCATCTAATTTTTCATCAGAGGAGGACTCATCTATCATAGTTACTCCTTCTTCATTCAATTTAGGGTTTAGCAATTTCTTCATATTCAGCTTGAGCTTGTTTCTGGGTCTAGTCTTTGGTCTCCACCTAGGAGCAAGTTCCCCTAACATTTTGAAAGTTTTTCCCTAATGGGTGACTGAGGAGAATTCAATGAATTTTAGATTCTTTCACTTTGGTAGTGCTACCTCATCTTCCTGACTGTGAAATTCCTTTTTAGTGCCAACTTTAGTTTCATCAATAACAAGAAGTTTATGCTCCTCAAACAAGCATGTCTCATCCTCTGACAAGACAATGATTGGACTTTGTTTTTGGGCTTTAGTATCCTCTTCATCACCTGAAAATTTCTATGCAAGTACAATATTTTCAGTAACAAATGTCTCTGCTGATGCATCATCTAGAGCAGGCTTGGTCTCCTTATTATCAAATTGCAAATCTTTGCTCTCAATGTCATTTAAATGTTGTTTAGACTCACAATCTTCTTTTGCAGGCTCTGCAACAGCCTCCAATTTCATACCGTCTTTATCTTTAACCTTTATCTTCTGTCTTAGCTTTCTGATCAAGGTCTATCCTTTATCAACTTGTTTTCTATTAGACTTTCCTTCTTTACTATTTTGGAACCCTGGCCAAAAGAGGAAATATTCCCAAGTTTTTCCTTTACTCTGGAAAACACTGTGGATAATGAGTTTGATAAGCCCATGGTGAAAAATGGACTGTCTAGTATAATTTTGGTGTTCTTTTATTTTGCAAGACATTTTCTGAAGGTTCTTTAGAAAGAAGAACGGTCGGTTCATCTTTGACTCATTACTGAGGTGTTGAAGAAACCTAAAATGGTATTTAAAAGCGAAGGCATACCTTCCTTCACATGTAATATAACTTTGTAAAACCTTAATAGGCTCTACCCATTTATGCCTAAAGTTATGGATGGGTACACCCTTACCCCAATCTGAAACTATACCAGGTAGTAGGTACCTTTGTGCATTAAAAGTGAATGGCACTTTCTTAAACCATAGATCTCCCTTTTTTTTAACTCATGTTGCCTTAGCTACCAACTCTTTGGTCAATTTGAATTTCAAAGTATCAAAAGATACAGTTTCTTTGTCATAGCACTGAGAAAACTTATGGGAGACCTCTGGATTGTATCCATCAATTTTCTTGAAAAATATCAACCATCCTGCATTTTCAAAAAGCTCAGTACATTCTTGGAATTTATCTATCCAACTGAGATGAGTGGGCTCAACCCTATTAGTTTTTCCACTCTTCTTCATTTTCACTATGGTTTGCAGCACATGTCAATAATATCACAGTCTATTTATCTTCAAATTCGCATAGTTTTGGTAGTATATTTAAGTTCAAACTCTCACAGTCTGCCCTATCACCAGTTTAGGAAATGTTTTCTACCAAGTTTCAGCAATTTGACCTAATCATAGATTCAGGGACCTCCAATAGTTCCGCTCTGAACTTTACTAACTTAAATGATGAATACTTAGATATATTGATTAATATCTCATCATTCAAAGTCTATTGAGTGAGCAAATTCATGTATTTCCTTAGAATTTTTGACATTATAGGCTTTATCAGAAAACTGCCAAATTTAATAAATCCTATCAAATGTCACACGAGATACCTAGTCAAAATCTTAATACAAGTGCTAGAAGTCAATCCCTTGAAAGGTTAGGTGTCGAATTGCACGTTCCAGCTGTCTTCAACTATCCAGATCACTTCGAAATGTCACCGTTGGGAAGCCCTAATTCTTCCTTCAATTGTCAAAACTCCGATTTCTCAGCAATATGTCTCCACCACAACTTTAAATGACTTTGTATTCTTCAGCTTAAGAACATATTCCTGAAAATTCTGCCTCATTCCACTCACTCTCATCATTTTCCATGAACTTGCATACAATTGCCACGATCTCCCTCACGGGATGACCATATACCTGTTTCAATGATAATCCTGGCAAGACACGTATCAAATGTGATAACTAATGTGGTTAACACCTCAAAAATGAAACCCCCGAAAAAATCGAACTGAAAAGTGACTATTTTGGCACTCACGACTTTCTTGTAGCGCGGTAGTGTATTAATTTCACTCTTGCGCTACAAGAAAGTCCAAACAGATAATTTCATGTCATTTAATCATTAATCCAGTTTTAAGACTTGGTTTATATGATTAATCTTGATCTTAGTGTCATTAATGAAACCATTAATCAATATACACCTTGTAGAACCCTTAAAGAATGAATTATAAGCAAAATTTATAAAAGCAAGCTTAAAAATAAGAAAAATCAAAATGATGAAAACTAAAAGGCATAAACTCAAAATTAACCTTTACACCAAAATTTCCTAAAAGCAAGAATATTAGCAAGTTTTAAAAAACATAAACAAAAGCATAAAACTAGGGAAGATAAAATCATGACCTATCAGGTGGAACGCAGGGATAATTTTAGGGGTGAATTTTAGCCCAGTGGGCTATTTTTCCATGTTTTTCTCCCAAAAAAGATTTGTCATTTTGCATTTTTTGAATCCCTGTTTCGCCCAATTTTGATGGGGTAAAATTTTTTCACCCTAAAAATCGCCAAATTATTATGTAAACGATATAAAATCCATGGAAATTGATTTTTTTTTTGGAAAAATATCGCCAATCAGTTTATACTTAGTGTTTTAAGAATTGGTAATATTCACCAGTTCATTTCTACACTTTTAAATAAGTATGGTTCCTTAAAATCATCCCTGGTGGAACGTTGCAATGACATGGCTAGTTACAGGACAACTTCATCATCAAAGATAAGTATTATCTATTATTTGTTTCTTCAATGAATTTTCTTATGAATTGTCATCTTCATGTTGAATTGTTATGGGTGTTTTAAGTAGATGTTTACATCTGTATTTTTTCCATAATTTTACTTCTGTATATGCCCTATATGTTTTATGCATGTTTGGACTATGTACTTGAATGTTGGAACCCTAATCAATGGTGAGAATGATTCTATGTTGGTTTTTTCTGCCCCTTAGAATCCGCTTGCAGAAGGTGGAAACCATCAAAAGGAAGATGAACAGGGAAGAAAGGTTGTGTTTTCCACACCCTGGTATCCTCCTACAGGACGCAGAAGGTGAAAGCAGAAATGTGCAAAAAAATTCTAAGGAAAAAGTTGAATTTCCGACTTCTGAGGTCTGAGGTCAAAAGGCAAAAGTTGGAAGTGCAGAAAATTATTTTCGTCAAAAATTAAATATTCCTATTCTCATGTTCTGCAATGGAGTGGGGAAGGCGGAAGGAGGAAGAGTTGTTGAGAAACTTCATCGATCGCTATGATTTTTGACTTCTGAGTTTGGAAGACGGAAGGGGAAAGTGCAAAAAGAGAAATGCGTAAGATCTATTGAGGAACTCCATCGATCATTACGATTTCCAACTTTCGAGTTCCGAAGGATGAAGTTGGAAGTGCATAAAGAGAAAAATAAAACGGCCGTTGAATGTTTCCATCACACATTGAGTTTTTTATTTTTTATTTCCAAGGTCGGAAGGGAGGAAAGTGGAAGTGTGGAAGGTGGAATTTGGACCCTTCACTATGTTGAAACCTTGTGCTTCTTATTCTTGATTTCTGAGGTCAAAAGGCAGAAGAGGAAATGCAGAAAGGGAAAGGTTAGTGCAGAGATGACCATTCTAGTTGTAGAATGGATCTGTCAAGGGAGAAACAACTGTTAAAATTGTTTCTAAGCTCAAGGAAAAAGGTGGAAGAGTGTGTTAATGCTCATCCCTAGTGTTAGAAAGGAGAACAAAGGTTCTTAAAGAAAAATTTTAAATTATCTGCATTATGGGGTATGGAGACATTACATGAGGAATTCCTATACCTCCAAAAAGTTGTTTCAAAGTTGGTGAATCTGTTTTGCAAATTTTGTCAATTCGTTGGTCATGACAAGAAGGAATGCAGAGCATATGACTTGCTCCAAGAAATAACAATGGATATGTATGTCATGAAAGGAGAGGAACACCGACCAGTGGAAAGGTCGTAATCGTAGCTGCAACCATAGTTTGTGTAACAACAACCATAGTTTTCTATGCTGCAACCACAGTACAATCAAATGCAATATAATAAGCAACATCTGAAGTATACTCAACTGCAATATACTCAACCATAGTATGCTCCACCGAAGCCTAATTAGTAGCAGCAATTTAACGAACCATAGTATCAACCACAAGGAGGATTCCGAGGAGGATTCCACGGAGGTTGCAACAAAGGCTTCGGTCGAGGAGGTACTATGAGATGAGGTTGCAGAACAGTGACATATAATTGTGGAGTCTTGGGGAATTTCCAAAAGGAATTTTTGAACCTACAATCCAAATGTACATATTGCATCAGCGAATATCACACTGTTGAAGACTGCGTACAGTTGATTGTGAAGTGGTAAGCCAAGAAGCCACGAAAACCACACCTGAACCAGAATGGGAACCAATATCGCATGAGACACCAGTAAAATAGTTGATGATATAATTTTACAATGTGAGAGGAGAACCTAACGATGCAGATGGTCCAAGGAACACTAATATCACAGAATTAGAAGGAAGTCAGGATATCGCAACACCAAAGATATTGACTGACAAAGTCCAACAACCACTCAATATATGGAAAGTCAATATTGGGACGAAAGAGGACCCAAAGGTCACCAACATAGGAGATAATTTGGATGAAGCAATTATGGTGAAGATCATTGATTTGTTTCACGAGTTCCAAGATTTTTTTCTGACTAAATTTGCTGAGATGAAAGGGATTTTAGGCGACTTGGGAGAAATGAAAATATCTCTAAATCCAGATGCAAAGCCAGTAAAGGAACATTCTTATCGATTAATCCCATGATACAAGTAACATGTCAAAGATGATCTCGATAGGATGTTGGGTGCCAACATCATCAAACCTGTGGAAGAGTCATAATGGATTAGTCCAATGGTTGTTCAAGACAATAAGACAAGATAAATTTGGATATGTGTCGACCTTCAAAAGCTTAATGGTGCATGTCTTCATGATATGTTCCCAACTCCATTCAATGACAAAGTATTGGAGAGATTTAGAGGATAAGAGATCTATTCATTCACAGACATATTTTTAGGTTACCATCAGATAAAAATTGTGAAGGAAGATCAACACAAGACCAGTTTGTGACTGAATGGTTATATTTCCAGTAAATGTGAATTAAAAAGTCCACCAATTCTTTATTTGGGTTAGTTTGGATGAAGGAAGCGTGGAAGACTATGCGTCTAACACTAAGGTGAATAGAATGCTGAAAAATTAGTGTTTATGATGGGATGTAAATTTATTTCCTCCTAGAGACAGATTGCATTTGTCTCAACCAATCCCATTATGATGATTTGCACTTATAAATTTTATTTCCTTTCTGCCTTTGCAAAGAGACCCTTTTAACATTTAGAATGAAGCTATTATTCGACTCCTTTAATTATTGTTCATGATTTGACAACGAATATATTAAACAACATTTGCATTGGTTAGTTGGTGTAAATTCCATGTATGGAACTTAGCATGGAGTAGTTGGTTTCATATATGAAACTTAGCTTATGGTAACTTTCTTTTTATTTATTTTTAGAATTGTTTATCGAATTTTTTATTGGTTCTCCTCATTGATGGACGTTGATGGTGTGATATGAAACGCTTATTGGGGTGGTTGGTTCTTTGTGTTAAATATTAAAGAAAATAAAAACAAGATGGTGGAACACACACAACGAACATATTGATTGCCCTATCATTATTAAGGAGCATCATATATAAGACTACATAACAAAAATACCATGGGCCAATACTATGGGTGAGAAAATACTATGGGTCAATAATCAAGATAAGGTGACCAAATCAACTACTCAACCAACTAACCAAATAATGATGCATTTAACCAAGGAGATTACATTTTTCAACACACCACCTTAATCTCAATTGGTAGAAGTTCTTCAACACTATAAATTCCTAAGTGCTCTCTCTAATATTCAAATGCAGTTGTTTCCAAAGGTTTGAGGAACATATCAGCTAACTGCTGCTAGCAAGGAGATCAAATGCGCAAGTTGCGACAAAGGAGATAGTGACAAGTGTGAAAGTGGGTTGCACAAGAGGAAGTTATTGATAATTTTGTTCTCTCTGGTTGGAAGTAGTTAGATTCTTGGTACAAGTTAGTTATATGTGGACCTTTCTCTAAAGGTGAAAGCCTATCAATAGAATTAGAAATGTAGTCGATATATCATCTTGAATCAGGAATTTGGTATCTTTATCTTTTGGCTTGTGTGATCTTAGGGTTAATAACTATTTTGTAATATGTGGATGAATGGGTTTTGGTATGAGGCTTTCGACCAAGGGATGTATTTTGATCTTTGAAGCTAATATGAAATGAGCATTGGTGAAAAATATGTCTTTGTCTTAACCTATTATGATGCAATCTATGATGTTCTTCTTGACTGAATGATGTGATCTATTTATGATCTTCATTATATCTGATGATGTGAAGTGTTTATGTGGTTAATGGGTTCTTACATGTTGAGATATTTATTAATTTCATTTGAATCATGAAATGTTGTCATCCTAGATCTTGCTACGAATAATGATAGATAGATTTGATACGTGATGTCTTAAAACCTCCTCGACGTTTAAGTTGCATTGCGATAGAGAAACATGGTTGTTTCATCCCTCCATCAAACATCTCATCTGAGACTGGATCTGCTTCGTAGGTGTTGCTAGATAGGGTAAAACCTGTCTACTATGATGTTCAGGGAGATATCATCAAAGGGTATCGACAGTGAGTGAACCCCTATCGACTGAAGTGTGTCAACAAATGGTTTTGTTTTTAGGACCTTAATATGAGGAATAAGAGGATATGTCGTGGCACATGATGAAAAAGGAGATCCAAGACTAGTTCAAGCAGAAGGCCTGAGAGTTAGCAGCAGAAGAAAACTAGAGCTCTAGACTAACAGGAGAAGAATGGTTGGGAAGACATATTTACTTTGATATTCATGAAATTTTCTTTGTTGAATTCCCGATTATTTTGTATGAGTGGTTGGCGTAGCTTACCTTCTAGAAATGGAATTTCCAAGGAGGTGAACCTACTTACTGGACCTCTGAACTAATCCAATAGATGAAAAGGGTGAATAACAAGCCGTCAAGAGTTGTTGAAGTGTGGCTCAATAACATCTTGGAAGGATATATCACTGATTTTGATGTCGACACAATCAAATCCCATAGCAATGCCAAAAGGGAATTATTCTAAGGACTGAGAGTGAGGTTTTTATTGTCTTTACAATTGTTGATTAAGATGCTCATCTACGAAAGTGAAATATCAAAAATGAACTCCTACAAGTAAATACCTGGTCTTGGGAGGTAATGTTTATTGTGGAAACAAGGGTTAGATGGAATGATATGGGGTAGATGGATGGGAATTACGATGAGACTGTGAGGGAATTCAAGGGAGAGTGTGGTATTCTGTGAATTGGTGTGAGGTTCCAACAAGAGAAGAGGTATAGGACTGAGGAGAGTCTTGGTGTGATCAAAACAAGAAACTAAGAGAGGAGACCAAAAGGGAATAATATAACCTACCACGATGAAGGAGATGACCATGTTATGATCGAGCATGGGGAATGACTGCTCGGGGAATGACTAACCCAAAGAAATAGTGTACCTACACCTTCGTGCACTGTACCACATTCAGAAAGAAACACAAGATCATCACAAGACTGTCATGTGTGCCACCTTAGGAGTAATAGTAGTGGATCAGTGAATACCAAAATAAGACCAAAAATGGAGGGTGGCAATGTAAAACTACCTTGGTTCCATGGGAATGGGACTGAATATATTCAGCAGTATTGGTTTCTATACAAAGCACTATGGAGTGTGAAGCAAGTGCAAGATGAAGATATCAAGAAAGGAAAACTAGTGACAAGAACTTTAGGGTGAGAATTGGATTGGTACATAAATTTTGTATAAGTGTCGACAAGGAATCAACAGAAGACACTAGCTCACATTAGGACCGGGTTAATTGAGGAATTCTGATAACCCAAAGACGAGTTGCAGTACGTTACTGAGTTCAAGGAAATCAATCAATATCTAAATGATTTGGTATGGTATTTTGATCAGTATTTGAAGACATTGATGGCTAAGGTCATCTTCAGAATGAGCGATGTGCAAGAAAACGAATGGTTCATTGTAGCATTAGTGCCATAATTGTGAATGCCATTAATGCAGCAGACGATTGAAACACCAACTGAGGATATGGAAATTGCGATGAAGTTATAAGATTCACTAGTTGGAGAAACGAGGTTTGGGATGACACAGATCCAATCACAATTGGAAAATATTACTATTCAGTTGTAGCATATCAAGAAGGGAAAGAAATTTTGTGAAGAAGTATGGTGTACTAGATGTCGCATGGAAGGACATCATAAGGATCAATGTCTTGACTTCCATGAATACTTACAGGATGGAGCCCATCATACACTATGTCAAGGAAGTCTTCCATGGTGTTGGATTTGTCAAACTAGAAGACATTGGTCTGAGGAATGTGTATACCTACAAAACATTGTGTCAAAGCCAGTGAATCTGTTTTTCAATTTTTTTCGATCAGCTGGTCATGAAGAAAAGGTTTATAGAGCATATGAATTTCTCCAAGAAAGAACAATAGATACATATTTCATGAAAGGAGAGGAACACCAACAGATGGAAATACCATAACCATAGAAACAATGATAATTCATGCAACAACAACCATAGTTTGCTCTCACATAGCTGCATTACAATCAAATGCAGTATAATCAGCAAATGAAATAGTATACTCAACCATAGTATACTCAACCACTGTTTTCTCCATCATAGCCTAATCAACATCAACAATTTAACCTACCACAGTATCAACCACAAGGAGGATTCCCTGGAGGTCACAATGGAGGCTTCGGTTGAGGTGTTATGGGAGAAGGTCACAAACCAGTGATGTGTTATAATTGTGGAGTCTTCAGGAATTACCATAGGGAACTCCCAGACCTACAATCCCAATGTAAGTATTGCACTGCCGCAGATCACAGTGTTGAAAACTGCTCACAGTTGATTGCGAAGTGGTAAGCCAAGAACCCGCCACAACCACAACTTAACCACCATGCGAACCAAGACATGACCCATAATGAAAACCAAAATGGGAATAATTCACAAAATGAGAATTAAGGACCAACTATAGGAAAAAATTTGGTGAAACCCATGACTCAACTCCTAGATGTTGGAGTCATAACTCGAGGAGGCATGACAATAGGAGATGATGGACCACTCCAACAGATTCAATTGGTGGCTCGAAAGAAGGTACAATTCAATGTCGATGTTAATAAATAAAATGTTCTTTGATGCAAGAAACATAATAAAAAATGACATGGTTAATTTACATATATATGAGATGTGCCCTGCATTTGATTCGACCCTTGTATCAAGACCATCCCAGAAGGTTGGAACATTGCAAAATTTTCTAGAAAGCTATGTGTCCTTAGAAAAATATCATAATCCATCAGCATAAATAGAAATTTTGTTATACCAATCAGGAAAAGGGCCACAGGACCATGCTGTGAACTATTTTCATAATAGGAAAACCAGAAGGGAGATGAGAATGAATGTCCAAATTGATGACTATGATGTCAATTCGATCATCTTGGATCTAGGATCAGATGTAAACATCTTGGAAAAGCAAACTTGGGAAAGCATTGGGAAAGAACAGTTGGTTTGATCCCCTATACAATTGTGACAAGAAAATCAGGACAAAGTGTCACCAATTGGCCGAGTACCACACCTACTCATCTAAGTAGAAGTGCTGAAGGCTTATGCAAACTTCGACGTTATTGAAATTGTCAACGAAAGTATCTCATATCCCACATTTATAGGGATTGGATGGGCTAATGACAATCCAATGGTTATCAAATTCAAGAAGTCAATGATGAATTTTGAGAATCATAACATGCAGATCATTTCCCCATTGAATCTGAGTGAAGGCAGAGGATACATGGAACCATTAAAGAAGGAAGTCATATGAGGATGGGATCATGAATACAATATTTTAGATGATGACATCCATCCCACCGCATATGGGGAGCTAGGCTAGTGAAGTACTAGATTTGCATCATCAAACTATGACAATGCACCGAAGAATGGGAAGAACAGACTACATGAAGTATATGTCAATGCATTTGTAACTTAGAAATGTATTCACTTGTATATTTCCTATTATATTTCATCGTACCTAGATGGAGATGTTTTTTCCTCCAATTGGGAGAGTACTTAATATAATAAAGTCATGTAAATTCATTGAGGTTAAACCTCTATTGTAAGTAGGGGCAGTAGTCCCCACAATTGATTTGAGTTTAACCCTCCATTGTAAGTTGGGATAATAGTCCCCACAGTTGAGGGGTATTAGGGCTATTAGACTCTTCTAGTGAGGCTATCCCTGTAGAGTAATTGTCAAGTGGAAAACTAGTATAAATAGAGAGTGAGACTCTCTATTCGGAACACACACTCACTCAACAGTAGCGCATGAGTAAGAGAGAAGTAGATCGCACAAGTGAGAGAGAGAACAACCGTCGAATATCATATTTGTGTCTTTGGGTTTTACTTTTGCTATTGGTTCTCATTCTATCTTGGAGGAAGTTGTAGGGTTTTCTCCTTTATGGTTTCCTCAAGGAATATTCTTTGTGTCTCTTATCTCTTGTGATTATTGTTTTGCATGTTATTCTTTTAGATAAGATCCTATATCATATTGATTAAATAATAAAATATAACATGGTATCAGAGCCTCTCTAAAAGAAGGAACTATGCATCTACGCGAACTAGGGATTCCTAGTTGAAGGTGTTCTCTATCCACAGATCATCAACAAAAGGAGGTTAGGATAACTCTCCATTGAAGGGCGCATCTTTATGTCGAAGCAGAATTTGATTCCAGGCATTTTTCAGGTTTTTACCTGTCACTACTGCGGGAAATTAGGGTCTTTCACAGAAGAGGAATATTTTAGTGATCCCAGAATAGGATTTCCCTCTTCCTCAAAATAGAAATTTAGAGACCAATATAGAATTTTTTTGTTGCATAGAACTCCAGGAAAGTCAAACCCTAATTTGAAAACCCTAAAAGACTAAAACTAGTCATTTTGTTGCATTTGCTATATCTTGATATTAGAGAAGGAGAAGAAGCCGAAATGTTTACAGTCTGAAGATACATTCCTGGTGAACCCTATTTAAATGTTTCAGCCTCATATTCGCTATATTCTATGAGATATGATTTTTCCAATTCAGAGTTCCAGCGTCTCCCAAGCTTCATCCTTAAACAGGTAACATAGGGAGAATTGCTAGATCTCGGGCTACAAATGTCCAAATTAAATTTATGAAAATGTTCCAGATACGACACAGACTACACTTACTGTGGTAAACGTTTCATACCCTGAAGGTTAAACAATGACACGTGGAAGTCCGTACAAGTTATCTATTCTAAACAGTTCTAAAATAAGTCACCTTGGGAAAATGAGCATAAGTCTGAATTGGGGAAACCAATTATGCTCTAATATGCTGTGTTAGAAATAGGATAGACAAGGCTACCTCAGTGAGAATTTTCAAACATAGAGGAGAATTAATTTCAGAGATACTGCAGAAATAATATTTGGCATTTCTGTAGAAGAAATTGGAAAACTAGGGCTTTTTGTTCCAGGAGCTTCCCTCCACTTTTTTTAGAAAATGCGTACATTGGAAAGCTCACCTTGAATAGTCCTATATTTCTATCCAATCATAAGTTTGAAATTCCAATTTTTTAAAATTAGGGTTTCTCTAACAAACTCTAGATTAGCAAGCTCCAAAACCAAGACGAACACCTCAAATCATAAGAAAGGTCTAGGAGCCAGAGGGAGATGAGACTAAGGCTAGAGTTAAGAGAATCAGTGTATATTATATTAAAGATTGTCTCATACCTCATTTTTCATTATTGAATACACCAAAAGGATGTGTTCGATGCTATGACAAAGCAATCAAAGAAGAATAAGATATTGTTATAACCACCTTGAATGACCTCCCAACATCATGGAATTCATTCATTCGAGAAATGTGTGCCAGAAGGAAGTGATTACCTTCAGTAGACTCTAGGAAAAGTGCACATAAGAAGAAGCTCAAATCATAATAAGAGAAGAGAATATGGGAGAAACTAAAGATCAATCTCTCACGATTCAAAGAAAATCTCTTAACCGATGAGGAATACGAAGGACTCAATTCTTGAAGAACCTCTTGTCCATCTTAGAATTTGGATAAGAGAAAGGGAATGAAGAAGAAGTGGAAGATGAAGGCTCAAGAAGGAGTATACCCACAAAACAAATAAATATAAGTATTTGAATTGAATTTTCCTATATACCTAGTTGTTTATATGACAATATTTAGTTGTGAAATGTATTATGCAAGACAAAATCTCTGCACTAATAAACGATATACTACTATGCATGTTATGGGTAAGTAGGCTATAGTGCTATACAACACTCTATTTCTACTTATCTAGGGTGAAACCTCTTTGTTGACATATTGGGATTAGTGCACAATCTCAATAATGTTATGGTAGAGATGGAAGGAATCTAGAAAGTTTATGTGTATACCAAATATGGATGAATGTTGTATTGGTTAAAATAGTTGCATGATTATATATTTATGCATACAAATTTTCCATTATGAATATTGCTTATGAAATGTTTCTAACCATATGACTGGTTCATTTGACTTGTAGGAAAGATCATGTAGAATCCCCTACAAGAAAAGAAGGATGAGACTTGTTCCGAAGAACAAGTGAGGACAATTCAAGAAATAATCCAGAATGAAGAATAATATGATGAGACTTCAAGATGCTTCAGACACACTCTAGTTATGTGACACTGTTGAGCAACATCATTTATGTAGATCCTTCCAACTATGAATAAGTGGCCAAGAAGAAATGGAGGAGAGTACTAGTTCAAGAAGAATGATGTCTATGATACGATATCGAGACTTGAAGGGAAGTCCGTAGTGTCTTCCATATGGATTTACAAGATCCATCATGCAATACATGGAAACATTATCGGATACAAGGCAAGATTCACAGCACTAGGATTCTCACAAAAAAAAGGCATAGACTACAAAGATACATTTGCAGCCACTGGAAATTAAAGCACATGATAATAAGACTCGTGTGTGCAAATTAAAGAAGAACTTGTACGAGCTTAGAAGGAACCCATGGGATAACACATACATCAGGAGCTTGAATATCACCTAGAGTGATGAATATTTTAACCTTTTCTACAAGTTTGAATATGAAAGCCTATAGAGGATGACAAGCTCACATATGGGTACGAGAAGAAATTTTGAAAAGGTTCAAGATAGAGGATCTTGGTATCTACCAACCTTAGATAGATACATAGAATATTAGTAGCAAAGGAAACTACTTGTCACTCCAGTACATAATGTTTCAATGCATAGAGTACGAAAGGTAAGGGGAGAATGATGCTCCACTTCAGAGGGAGTGACTACAGAAGATATCAAGGTTTGACATGACACTATAGTATGGATAACTTATTGATGGCTCTAGGCTTTATTGAGAGTAAAGCAGATTCCAACCCTTACTTCAAGGTTGAAGGTGGAAGACCAGTGATTCTCTTGTTATATGTTGATGACTTGTTCCTGACAATAAAAGAGGAACTCATTAAAGTTACAAGAAGGAGAATTTCTTCCAAGTTCGAGATGAAGGAATTGGATATGATGCACTACTTTATAGGCATGGAGGTGTGGAAGAATGCAGATTGAATCTCCTTTGGATAAAGGAAGTATGCAGTGGAGATCCCGAAGAGGTTCGGGATGATGGACTGCAAGGCCATGACCACACCTATGGAATCAAACCTAAATATATTGAGTGATGCTTCACCAAAGTCATTTGATGTTGCCATGTATCGTTAGATGATTGGGTCATTGATGTACCTGACAAATATGAGACCAGATATTTTCTTTGCTATGAACACATTGAGCCAATTCATGACAGATCTAAGACATGCTCACCTAGTTGCAAAGCATGCAATGAGGTACCTAAAGTGTATAATTGAGTGTGGGATCAATTATGATACGAATTAGAAGACTAACCTGCATGGTTATGTCGATTTGGATTGGTAGCACAAATGAGAAGAAGAGCACCTTAGAATGCTTCTTTAGTTTGATATCTAGTACGGGTTACTTGTTTGGCAGGATGGATTTTTGTGTGGCACTGAGTACAGCCGAGGAAAAATATGTTGCCACTTTCTCGGCTATTTAGGAGGTAGTATGTTTCTTTTGAAAGCAATTATTTGATTTGATTGATATAACTTGCATTTTGTATGATGAAGAGAGGAGGAGTGACGCTCTAGTTTGTTATCTAGATTGAGATCTCTCAAAAAAGGGAGTTCTAGCATAGCTAGTGACAATTTTTATGAACATAAAATCCTGGCAAAGCTCATAGGTGTTGGAGACATTTACCACCATACACACTTATTTTAGTCAATTTGGCCTAGTTAAAAAACTATCCTAAGTATTAATGACTTAATTGGAATCAGAGGAGCACTATATGACATCAACATGAGCACACCCATGCCTACATTCAGTCAAGGAGGCAAACTAAGCCTTCTCCTTCATTCGGGGAGGCTAACTGGAGAACTCCAAGGGTGATATGAGTGTCATAAATGCACCTAGTTGATAATTAATGGTTACAATCAGTTAATTTAAGTAGTGAAGGAGCCTCCATTCATTATTGAATTATTTTTAATGATTATTTGTGAACTGGAGCTAACACAGGCACCTACAACAACTTATGATGACCAGTTTGACTTCAGTTAACCTCATTGGGGTTCATTGGAGTTATTGATGCGCTACCACTTGTTGGTTGGAATGCAGTGACATGTGTCTGCGCTAATTTCAATTAGACATAGTCATTCATTGCACTCTGAATTCAGTTAGGACTTAGTTGAGTCAATTGGTAGTTGATCAGTTGGTTAACTAGTGTGTTTACTGTGGCTTACAGTTAGTTAAGATATACCCATTCATTCAATTCGAATGAACTCCTTGGGAATTCAAATTGTATTGGAATTCATGCACCTTGCATGATCATTGTATTGTATCATCATTCTTGTATTTGATTGTACAGAGATGCTACTTCCATTGCAGCACCATTTTGCCAATTTTATGCATATTTGTATGTATTCTTTGTGAGACTGTGTTTTCAGTTCCTAGACCACTGTGAAAAATTAATATGGTATCAGAACTCACGATGGGATGAAGCTCGGATCTCTCAAAAACAAGTTTTTTGATAGATCTTGCATGAAAAATTGAGCAAAAGCTCAAAAATCTAGCACTGCACCAGAAGTGAAGGCTTACCACTTAATACCCCATGTTAAGGAATTGTTGGTCAAGCTTGCTTCATCAACTATGCTGGGTGTCATGAAAGCCTAAAATGTATAGGATTTTCGACCTTACAGTGCCCCTTTTGTTGTGATTTGCAGGTTTTAATAGGTTAAAGCATTCGCTCTAGTAGTTTCATATGGCTTCTTTCATAGAAATATTGACTGCGTTCAATTTCCATTCATGGAAAGGAGACATGAAGATCTAGCTACGTGCTAGAGGAATCTATAGGGTCACTATGGAAACTGAAGAAGATCCTACTTCTGTGACAAACAAAGCTATATTCTTGAATAAGAAAGATGAAGCATTCAGATTCTTATGCCTCTCTGTTTCCTGGGATCTTATTTTCCATCTCATGGGATTGAAGACTCCAAAGGAAATCTGGGACAAATTCGAAACCCTATATGGAAAATAGGATGATTTGAGAGTATACCAGCTTCAAAATGAGTTGATGTCTCTCCAGCCTTCCAATTTCGAGACCTCAAATTATTTTTCCACAAATTTCAAGCACATTGTCTTATAGTTGAAGCAATGTAAGGTGAAGAAGGAGGATGATCAACTCATCCTCTCCATACTCTCCAAACTTGGACCTGATTATTCAATGTTTGTCTCTACATTCCATGTGGGGAAGCTCACAACCCTTGGATGGAATATGCCTTCTCTCAATGCCTTCATTGAGTGCCTAATAATTGAACATGATAAGCTTATCCATATGGGGATCATCAGATCCTCTCGTGATCAAGCCCTCTATGTCTCGGGGCCCAAATATATGAAGGGTAAAGGAAAGTAGCAAAAGAACCCAAAGATCAAATTCAAACCTCCTAAGCCTAAAGTTGAAAAACAGTAGCGTGAAGATCCTTCCAGCTCAAAGAAGAGCAAAGGAAAAGGGCATCATGGGAAGGAAAAAGTCAAGTGTTCATACTGCGGGAAGGGCTTCCAACCTGAAAATGCCTACATGAAAAATAAAATTGATGAAGCTACTTCTCTTCTTGAGAAAAATCACATCAATCTTCTGAAAATATTTCGGAGGAGAGATCAGCAAGATTGGGAACCACAACATGAAAGAGGTCATGCCCTCATGGAAAGCACTTCTAAGTCCAAAGCACTCTTGATATATTCTAGAGCTTCAAACCACATGATGGATAAAAGAGACTCCTTCTCATATTTGGATACTGGAAAATCCATTCCCATCCACATGGGAGATGAATCCACAATCACATCCGAAAGACAAGGTACTGTAGATATTGAGCATGGTTATTTTTCCAATGTTCTGTATGTACCATCTCTTGCATCAAACCTCCTAAGTGTTTATCAAATGACACATATGGGATTTCCCAAGAGATTCTCCTTTATCCCAGATGATGTAGAGATCACATAACTTGCATCAAAAAAACTTTTAGCAAAAGGCCTTGCAAACCATCATGCAAAATCCTATGAGTTCTCCCATTTTGTGGTGGATGCAAATCCCACCGCATTGCTAACTCATGGAAATAAAGTTAGTAGAATGTGTCATGAGAGTTTTGGCCATATCAACTTCAAATACTTGCAGCAATTATAGAATAATTCTATGGTTGAAGGCCTCCTGATCATCAAAGCTACCACTGGAATTTGCAAGGGCTATTTTGTTGGAAAGCACCCTGAACATAAGTTCGATCGGGGGAAGGCAAGCCAAGAATCATGAATCTTAGGAATGATACATTCAGATATCAGTGTTCCCATGCCTATCAAATCCATGAATAGATCAAGGTACGTTTTGAATTTCATTGATGAATTTTTCAGATACACATGGGTCTTTTTTATCAAAAAGAAGTTGGAAGTCTTGGAAACATTCACTGAATTGAAGGCCTTGATTGAGAATGCATCTGGCCAAAAGATCAAGATCTTGAGATATGATAATGGTGGGGGGTATGTCAGTAATTAGTTATTACATATATGTTCCAAAAGTGGTATTCAGATCCAACATTCAGTCCCCTACACTCCCCAGCAAAACAGTGTAGCGGAGAGGAAGAATCAGTCTCTTAAGGAGATGACCACCTGTAAGTTGGAATCAAAGAAGTTGGCTACAAATTTGCGGGCTGAAGCCATGCATGATGCAGAATATATTTAGAACAGAGTGCCACACTCATTCATGAAATGGAAGACCCCTTTCAAGGCATACTTCGGATACAAGATGGATGTGTCGAATCTACGGGTGTTTGGGTCCACTGCATTGGCCCGAATTCCACTTGATAAAAGGAGGGATTTGCAACCGCAAAGAATCGAATGTTTGTTTATCGGATATCCTAATGAATCTAAATTTTTCAAGCTGCTAGATATAAAAACAAAATATATCATCATTGAAAGGAGTGTCAAGTTCGATGTGCCTCTTCGGGAGGTGGAACTAGTGAAGGAGAAAACTGTTGAATTTCCTTCCTATTGTACTGAATATTTAGATGATGTAATTGGGGGTGATGACCCTGATTTGGATCCTTTGATTTATAATATCGATGTATAGAAAACATCAGATGCTGAATTAGAACCTAAAGTACAAAATCATCTCCCAACTTGGGCCCGATAGATAGTCTCCTCCGTAAGAGATAACATTGGAAATCCAGATGATCCAAGGAGAACCTGGTCCGATTTCCAAAGAGCAGGTATTGCACTCTCTTGTCCCAATAATTTGCTGTATGAATATTTTTATTTGATGATAATTTCAGTCCCTAAGTCTTACTATCATTCTTGGAAGGATCCAAGCTCGCAAGTTGCCATGGATGAAGAGATGAATTCTCTTAAGAAAAACACTAGTTGGGAGCTAGTTTCTCTTCCTCCGGGGAGGAAATTGGTTCAATGCAAGGGGGTGTTTCAGAATAAGGCTACTACTGATGGAAGAAACTAAAAATATAGGGCAAGGCTGGTAGCAAAAGGTTTCTCCTAGGTCCAAGGTGTGGACTACCATGAGACTTTCGCACCGGTTGCAAAAATGGACTCCATCCGCCTAGTTTTGGCAATTCCAGCATCTAAGCACTGGGAAGTGCATCATATGGATGTTAAGTCAACCTTTATGCATGGAGATATTCATGAGGAGATATAAATGAAGCAGCCTTATGTCTAAATTTCTGATCCATCTTTGGTTTGCAAGCTAAACAGGTCACTATACGGGTTAAAATATGCCCCAAGAGAGTGGTATTCAAAGATGGATTCCTTCCTTCTCTCGCAAATCTTTCAAATGTGTAAATCAGATCCAAATGTGTATACAGAAGCCTAATGGTAATTTGATTATTATTTTTTTATATTTTGATGACTTACTAATTACAGGTAGCACAGTTACTTCTATTTCAGTAATCAAAACTGCTCTCCACAATGCATTTGAAATGAGCGATTTGGGGCTCTTAAAGCAATTTCTTGCGCTCAAAATTGAGAAAAATTATGACAGGATAATGGTAACTCAGTCCAAATTCATATCAGACCTATTAGTCAAGTTTAATATGGATGAATTTAGAGCTGATCCATTCCCTTTCCTTTTAGGGATTGGCCTTGAAGAAGGAAAAAACACCCCTCCCATGGACTGCACTATTTATCGATAGCTGATTGGTAGCTTGTTGTAATTGACTCATTATCGACCTGATATATGTTATTTCATGAATGTTGTATTAAGACACATGCAGCAGCCACATGATATCCATTGGAAGGAAGACAATAGGATCCTCCAGTATATTCAGGGAACTAGGACCTACGATATTCACTATGTTGCAGACTCCAAGCTAGAACTGGTTGGTTACAAGGATTCCGATTGGGCGGGTGATTCCATTGATTGGAAGTCTACTTCCAGATATGTATTCATGTTTGGTGGTTGCCCCATTTTTTGGTATAGAAAAAATCATGATACCATAGCGTTGTCTTCAGTAGAGGCCGAGCACCGAGGAGCGGTGAATGCTTGCATCCAAGCTGTTTGGTTCCAAGGCATTATTTCATAGTTTGATCTTGGTAGTACTTTGTACAATGTCCTCTTTTATGACAATCAAAGTTCTATTAATATATCCACGGATCCTATTACCAGGTAGAGGACCAAGCCTGTAGAGATACACATGCACTATATCAGGGAGCTAGTGCATGATAGGACCATCATTCTGCAATATTGCCTAACTGATGAGCAGATTGCAGACATCTTCACCAAGAGTTTTTCAAAAAATAATTTGACTTACCGCCATTCACTGTTGGGGGTGAGTTCATCAAGGTGATCAGAATACTTTCAGTGTTCAACTTAAGGGGGGGGGTTTTCCCACTGGGTTTTCCCTCTTTTCCTCACTTAGTTTGTTTTGAGCATTGTTTGAGTTTCAGTATTGTATAGGGTGACCTATGGCCTTTATTTCTAGGGCCCTAGCATTCTTATTCACTTTATGTTTTCTACTTCTCCTGAGTATAGCTTAAGGGGGGGTGTTGGAGGCATTTACCACCATACACACTTATTTTGGTCAATTTGGCCTAGTTAAACCACCATCCTAAGTTTTATTGACTTAATTGGCATAAGAAGAGAACTATATGACATCACCATGAGCACACCCATTCCTACATTCAGTCAAGGAGGCCAACTAAGCCTTCTCCTTCATTCAGAGAGGCTAACTGGAGCACTCCGGGGGTGATCTGAGTGTCATAAATGAACCTAATTGATAACTAATGGTTAAAATCTATTACGTTAAGTGGTGAAGGAACCTCCATTCATTATTTAATTATTTTTAATGATTGTTTACGAACTGGAGCTAACATAGGCACCTACAACCACTTCTGATGACCAGTTTGACTTTAGTTAACCTCATCGGGGTTCATTAGAGTTATTGATGCACTACCACTTGTTTGTTAGCATGTAGTGACATGCGTCTAAGCTATTTTTAGTTAGAATTAGTCATTCATTGCACTCCGACTTCAGTTAGGACTCAGTTGAGTCAATCAGCACTTGATCAGTTGGTTAACTAGTGTGTTTATTGTGGCTTATAGTCAGTTAAGCTACACCCATTCGTTCAATTTGAATGACGTCCTTGGAAATTTGAATTGTCTTGGAATTCATGCAACTTGCATGATCATTTTATTGTATCATCATTCTTTCATTTGATTATACAGAGCTGCTACTTCCATTGTAGCACCTTTTTTCCAATTTTATGCATATTTGTCTATATTCTTTGTGAGACTGTGTTTTTAGTTCCTAGACCACTACGAAAAATTAATAGTAGGTTGCTCAGATGTAATCAGTCCTATAGGTTGTCCTCAGATGTAATCATTCTTGGTGAAGCTCACGGGTTATCCTCGGACATTATCCGCCCTGATACGTTTCTATTCTAGAAATGGCCAGAGTGAGTTTTGAATACTTCATAGAGAGAAGCTTGGTGCTCTCCAGATCAAGGTTCCTTCCAAGGGGAAGTGATGAATCCATGAGCCTTTTTGACATGGTGGTAGGCTGGGCCTCCCATGGTCGGTTATAAGTGTTGATCCTTTCTCACATGGTTGAAGGCTGGGCCACCCATGGTCATATTTAAGTACAGATCCTTTCCCCAGATGGTAGATGGTCTGTCCCACCATGCTTATGGATGTAAGTGCAGAGCCTTTCCCTAAATGGTAGATGGTGTGTCCTACCATGCTAGTGGATGTAAGTGCAGAGACTTTCCCTAGATAGTAGATGGTGTGTCCTACCATGACGGTGGATGTAAGTGCAGAGCCTTTCCCTAGATAGTAGACGGTGTGTCCTACCATGCCGATGGATGTAGGTACAGATAATTTCCCCAGATGGTAAATGGTGTGTCTTACCATGCCAGTGGATGTAAGTGTTGGGCATTTTTGACATGGTGGTAGGTTGTGCCTCCCATGGTCATCTGTAAGTGCTGGACCTTTCTGACATGGTGACAAGATGGGCCTTCCATGGTCATATGTAAGAACTGGGCCTTTCCAACATGGTGGCAGGATGGGCCTCCCATGGTTTGATATAAGTGTTGAGACCTACATCCAACATAAAAAAGGGTTGGCTATGCAGAACTTCCTATGATGTGTAGAACTGAGAGATAGCACCATTTGCTCAATATAGTTGGAGCGATGATGATGATGATGATCTAGCCTGATGATGATCAAGCTTGATGATGATCTAGCCTTGATGAGGATCTAGCTTTGATGATGATCCAGATTTGATGATGATCTAGCTTTGATGATGATCCAACTTTGATGATCTAGCTTTGATGATGATCTAGCTTTGATGATGATCCATCTTTGATGCTGATCCAGTGACGAAGACTTGTGTTGATGAACTATGTCAAGAGAATACCTTCCTAGTTAAGAGGGAGTACTAATGTATTTGTAACTTTGGAATGTATTCACTTGTATATTTCTTTTTGTATTTCATTGTACCCCAATGGAGATGTTTGTTCCTTTGATTAGGGAATCATTAATTTAATAAAGTCATGTAAAGTCATTGAGGTTAACCCTCCATTGTCAGTTATGGAAATAGTCCCCACAATTGAGTTGAGATTAACCCTCCATTGTAAGTTGGGCAATAGTCCCCACAGTTGAGGGGTATTAGGGTTATTAGACTCTCGTAGTGAGGTCGGCCATCTAGAGTAATTACCAAGTGGAAAACTAGTATAAATAGAGAGTGAGACTCTCTATTTGGAACACACACTCACTCAACAGTAGTGCATGAGTTAGAGAGAAGTAGCTCGCACAAGTGAGACAGAGAAAAACTGTTGAATATCATGTTTGTGTCTTTGGGTTTTACTTTTTCTGTTGGTGCTCATTCTATCTCTGAGGAAGTTGCAAGGTTTTCTCCTTTATGGTTTCCATGAGGAATGTGTCTCTTATCTCTTGTGATTATTTGTATTCATTTTATTCTTTTAGATAAGATCATAGATCATATTGATTAAACGATAAAATCTAACCGTATCGGTCCGAAAATGTGGGCGAGTCACTCAGTATCCGTGCTGGGTTGCAAAAGAAGTTATCAAGATACCAACATATGAAGGGATATCTAAATTGACTGATTTTATTGATGATTTTGAGGATAAAGTATCAGAGCTTTAGCGATTGTTGGTGCTGAAGGAAGCACTAAAGGCTACTCCAATGAGATGGTGGGAAACACATAAGAGCTTTATCAAAGGTTGGTCAATATGTTGTAGGCTAATGGAAGTTTGATTCAGGGAAATAGAGCACTAGTAAGGAGAGAAGTATGATGGAAGGAACTATCCCGATGATAATATAGTTTCATGTTAGACTGCATGGGTGTCAAGACCAAAAAATGAATGGGTACATGATTTTTTCCATATGTTGGATGAAATGCCGCAAAAATGGTAAATATCTGTGGAATTGTGAAGGGAGATTACAACATAGGAAAACTTGGCTGTCTGATTCAGTCACACTTTTATCTTTGTGAATGTTGATTCAGTAATACATAGTGCACTTCAGCACATCCACTAGATCATCTTGGAAATAGTTCCAGTGGTGTTATCAATAGGATGGCATGAAATACCAGTAAAACAGTTGATGACAAAATGTTACAATGTGACATGAGAACCTGACGATAGGGATGATCCAAGGAAAATTAATATCACAGAATCAGAAGAAATTCAGGATATTGCAACACTAGAGATATAGATTGACAAAGTACAACAACCACTCAAGATACATAAGTTCAATATTGGGACGATAGAGGACTCGAAGTTTTCCAACATAGGATATTATTAGGATGAAGCAACTATGGAAATGATCACTGATTTGCTACACAAGTTCAAGGATTTGTTTTTGACTAAATTTGCTGAGATGAAATGGATTTTAGGAGACTTGGGAGAATTGAAAATATCACTAAAGCGATATGTAAAGCTAGTAAAGAAAATTTCTTATCCATTAAACTTGGGGTACAAGGAATGAGTCAAAGATGAGCTTGATAGGATGCTGGATGTTGGTATCATCGAACCTGGTAAAGGAATAGGTTGACCCATCAATGATAGAAGGAATGGATTCGAAAACATGAATAGGGTTGATGGTTGACAAAATTACAAGTCATGTACCAGCTCGAAAGGCAAGTGCACCAATGGTTTGACATTCTAGTGTATCTAGAATGCACCGCAGATCCCTTTGAGAAGCAACAACAAGGAGAAGGAGTTCCAGTCACTAGGGTGTCAGCACAATGGGCCATGGGTTTGCAGTAGTTAGTACTATTAGAAATTACTCATATCCCACATTTCAGTCACTCCACGGAGGTAAATTCATGTGTGAATGAACTATTATCATGCTTCCATGGTGGATTCCTTTGGTTGGACAACAAAGTACCTGTTACGGTGGACCTCATTTCCCATATAACCAGAATGCAAATGGAAAGGGTTTATCTATTGCAGTATTTCCAAGACAAGGATACTAACGAAATGTTGGATATGAATATCAAGACGAATTATGATTTCATTCAGTAGAAGCTAACATATGTCCTCAGGACTACCAATGACAAGGTCATTTGAGTCACAACAAAAATACTAGCTATCAAATTGTACAAAAAAATAGATCGAAACAATGTACATTACGGGTGATTTCATGTGTCAAGCAATGTGTAGAAGGGGTTCAAATGAAATGGTATTTTTTCTTATTGAGCCAACTGATGAAAGATGCCCCGGTGGCATAGGAGTGGAAGATGCCATTCACTTATCATGGATTTTGATATTGATCTCACTTGTGGGTTGGATGGAACCCAAGTTCTACCAGGGGTTGTACTTTGAGATAGTAAAAACATGCAAAGGAGGGCGGTATCAAAACCTCTGGATGCTTAAAGCTAAGGAGCAGAAAATTGACTCATATCAAATTTTACTTATATTATGATGGAATTCGAGATGTAGCAGGAAAGGTTTCGTGTCTCACCAATAAATCCATGAAAAAGTGTAGATGGGTGGCATGACTTGCGATATGAACAGATGAAATACACATTCGAGCAAGGAGAGAAGTGGACTACCAATGGATCACAGCAACATACAAATTGAAAGATGAGTAATTATATGCCATTATCAATGATTGGTCAGTAGAATGAAAGGATCCTATCAGTATCGATGAGATGTCAAATACCAAGGCACGATTACCACCCATTATTCCAGCTAATCAAGAGAAATAAAAAGAAAAAGGTTTCGAATAAGAGTTGCAAGAAGAGTCATCATCCACTTGGATGAATTTAGAGCTGGAAAGTAAACTCGAAGAAGGGATGAGAAAGAGAAGATTTGAGCAAGGGGAACCAAGAAAGACACCAAATATGGTGAAGGATAAAGTAAGTTGGATACTGGCCACAATTACTACTACGACTAGTGAAATCCAAGCCAAGGTAAATCAGCATTAAACTGATTGCTTTCACCAATTCAAGTGATTGTTGCAATCCCCAACAAATGCAATTCTAGAGAAGGTGTCGCAGACTGATGTGCTACAAAGAGTGACATAAATAACTACTGGAAAAAGGGTGCAGCTAGTGCATATTTGATCGCACACCGTAGTGAGAGGAAGCAAATATGGCGATGCATCCATCCAACAATTCGATGGGATTATCCTTGACATCAATGAGATCCTGATGCAAACACTAGCACGTCTATAGAAGGTAGGAATTCAAGAGATCATGGACCATGAGGAGATTATGCATGATTAGTTAGTGAAATAGTAGGAGCATATAGCACACAAAAAAGAGGAGATATGAGGGAGAAAAAATGCATAGGAAGCATAGGTGATGGAAAGAACCAAGGAATTTGAAAATAGGGAGTAGTAGGAGAGGGCCATCTCAAGCGCCTATGAATGAATTCCCGACATCACTACGAAGTAAAGGTAGTGCAACTAGGCCAAATAGACGCATACTTGAAGAAAGAGAATGAGGAGTTGTAGGAATGCGGAATACAAAGTATGCCACCTGAATAGGTAGTATAGCATAGAAACAAGATTGAGGAAGTGACAACACATCTAAAAGAGTTGGAAAAAACAACCAAATCCATTGTCAAAGAAACGATGCAGTTCTGGACACAAGTGGTTCAAGATGACCAGCTACAATAATTAGGTACACAAATCAATGAGACAGAGAAAAAGTTACAAGTGATGCAGGATTACTAAGAGTGATGGCCCTAATAATGAAAGTAACAAAGCAATCATAACTGAAATCACTATAAAAGAGAGTCACCAAGGTGAGAGAACGACATCGACGTAGGACGATGTAGTTAGATCAGTTCTAGGAGGATAGAGAAATTGGCACTAAAGGAGATGGAAATACTTATGACCACATAGAATGAACGAATTAGAGTGTCGCAAGTATATGAAGATAATCCTATAGAGAAAGAAGTCAAAGAATGCATGATGTTGAACAAAAGAATCAAAGAAGAGGTCGAGTATATGTGAACGGAACATGGTAGTTCCAAATCCAAAGTAACTGAACAAACAATATCCAGATAACATGGATCGAGGATGAGATATACATTTTTATTGGGGTCTACTGGAAATGATATCAAGTACGTAAGGTGCAATGGAGGAGATAATGACAAGTGCCAAAGTTGGTTGTGAAAGAGGAAGTTACCGACAAGTGTGGTTTGTCACTTCAAAAGTAGTTAGAATCTTAGTCCAACTTAGTTATATCTGGAGCTTTTTGTAAAGGTGCAAACCTATAAATAGAATTAGAAATGTAGTCGATAGATCATCTTGAATCAGGGATTTGGTATCTTTATCTTTTGGCTTTTGTGATCTTATGGTTGTGAAATGTTTTGGTCTAAGGCTTATGACCAAGGGATGCATTCTGATCTTCAAAGCTGATATGAGATGAGCATTGATGAAAACTCTGTCTTTGTCTTAACCTATTATGATGCGATCTATCATGTTCTTCTTTTATAAATGATGCAATATATTTATGACGTTCCTTATATCTGATTATGTGAAGTATTTATGTGGTTAATGGGTTCTTACATGTCGTCATCTTTATTAAGTTGATTTGAATCGTGAAATGTTGCGATACTAGATCTTGCTGCAAATAATGATAGATAGATTGGATAAATGAGATATTAAAACCTCATGGATCTGTAATTTCCATTACAAAAGAGAAAGATTAAGTGCGCAAGTCCTCTTCACTTCTATGGAAATGCGGTTCCTATAGCCCTCCTTCAAACATATTAGGTGAGACTACATCTACTTAGCATGTGTTTCCAAATAGGGTAAGACCTATTTGGGTCGGTGTTTAGGGAGATTGCATCGAAGGGTGTCGATAGTGAGTGAACCCATCTATACTGAAGTGTGTCAACAACTTCTCCTTAGAGCCATAAAATTGTAAAGAAATTTGTCCATCATTGAATAACTCACAAATGAAATGATCCCGAGTGTCAATGTGTTTTTTTTCTAGGAAATACATTATGTTTGGACAACTGTATTGCAGAGATATTATCACATAAAATAGAATTTGGATCTTTTTCAATGTCTCCCATATCCTTTAAAATTCTCCTTATCCAAAATGCATGGCAAGTTGTTGTTGTGGCTACTACATATTTTTCTTATGCAGAAGAAACAGCGACAATGGGTTTTTTCTGAGATTCCCAAGAGATCATATTTGTACCCAAATGGAAAGAATAAATAGATGTTATTTTCCTATCAACAATAATTATTCCAAAATCACTGTTAGTGTACCCTTTGAGAGTACTGTCTAGTGTATGAGTGTACCAAAATCCATATCCAAGTGTTCCTACAACATATCTCATAATTCTTTTTCCAACTTTCTAGTGAGAGTCTTTGGCAGACACCATAAATCTAGAAATAAGACTGACAACATACATCAAATAAGATCTAGCTTCATTTAAATACATTAAAATGACTATCATTCCTTTATATAGCATAGTATTTACTGCAAGGCCATCATTAGTTTTTGTTAAATTGGTGCTTAACTGAACGGGGATTTCTGCTGGTTTACATTTATCGACTATGAATCACTGAAAACTATCAGTAGCATAATTATGTTGAGAAATGAAAATACCTTGATCAGTGTGAGTAACTTCCAGACTAAGGAAGTAATTCATTATTCCTAGATCAGTCATTTCAAATTCCTTTTTCATGTCTGTCCTAAATTCTTCAAGCATTAAATGACCAGTGTAAATCATGTCATCAACATAAATACATGCAATAAACATTTTACCTTGTTGATATTTTTTTACAAACATAGTGGAATTATTGTTACTTCTTCTAAACCCATTGTTGATGAGGTAGGATCCAATTATTCTATACCAAGCTCATGGAGCTTGTTTTAGACCATACAAGGCATTTTTTAGCTTAAGAAATATGTCTTCATGTCCTTTGATAGTATATCCAGGTGGCTCATCTGCATAAACTTTTTCTTCAAGAATACCATTGAGAAAGGCATATTTCACTTCCATTTGATAAACATGCCATTGATTTTTTGTTGCAATGGAAAGTACAACTCTATTGGTATCCACCATTGTTACAGGAGCATATATTTCATCATAATCTACACCATATTGTTATGCATATCCTTCAGTAACCAACCTTGCCTTGTTTTTTTCAAGTTCTTCATTTTCACCTACTTTGGTCTTATAGACCCATTTGACTCCAGTTTTGGTTTTATCTGCATGGATATCAACAAGATCCCAAGTCTGGTTTTTCTCAATAGAATCAATCTATTCATTCATTGCATGTACCCACTATGCATTATTTATTGCTTCATCAAAAGATGAGGGATGGCAGGAAAATAGAACATACTAATGTTTCTCATCAATAATCAGAGTTTTCTCATATAACTCTCTCAAACTTCTAGTTTTTGAGTTTTGAGATGAACTATCTTCTCATGTTTCTTATTGTTGTTTTACTTCCAATCTTGGAAGAATAATAGGTATATCTGATAGATCTAAACTTTCTTGATTTTGTATGTCTGAAGGATCACTCTAGCATTTGTCTTCAACAAATTTCATGTCTCTGCTCACCACAATCTTTTTGGTGACATGATTATACAACTTGTAAGCCTTCTTTTGTTCACCATCACCAGTAAAAATACACTTCTTACTCTTCTTATCCATATTTTTTCTAAGTTCATCAGGTACAGGAGAAAATGCAAAAGAACACAAAACTCTTAGATGTGCAACACTAGTCTTACTGCCACTCCATGCTTCTTCAGGAAACATGTCCTTGATAGGCATCGTGGGTGATCTGTTCAAAAAGTAGACTGAGCATGCAAGAGATCCAACCCAATATTCATATGAATCTTCTTGTATGACAGTATGCTACGATCCATGTTCATGATGGTCATGTTCTTTCATTTAACAACTCCATTTTGTCGTGGAGTGTATCTGGTGGCGAAATTTCTTTCGATTCCATGTTTCTTGTAGAAGTACGAAAAATCATTTGAATCATATTCACCTTCACCATTTGACCTAAGCACTTTCATGAACTTTCCAAAGTTCCTCTATGTCAGGGCCTTGAAGTTTTTAAACCTAGAAAACATCTCAGATTTCTTCTTGATGAAATAAATCCAAATTTTCTTGATAAAATCATAAATAAAAGATAACTCCTATGGATTGGGATTGAATGGATCCACAAAGGTCTGTATGAACTATCTCAAGATGTTTTTTGGATCGATATGTGGAACAAGGGAAGTTGTCCCTTTGATGTTTCCCAATTATACAATCCTCACAAGAGATGGATTTTTCATGTATAACTTGTAACCCCTTAACCATGGATTGTTTTTGCAGGAGATTAAGACTCTTGAAGTGAAGATGATAGAGCCTACAATGCCATATACACAGGTTTGATATGGACTAGAAACAATATGGGCTAGAGACTGTGGAAGGTTAACACTTCTGAGACTAAGAGGAAATATTATGTTATTGGTCATTTCAAATTTGGCTATAAGTCTCCTACTAAGGGGTTTATCATAAATGGAATATTATGTATCATAAAATATAATATCATACTGGTTATGAAGTAATTGACCTACATTGATCAACTTTACTTTTAGATGTGGTACATAGAAAAAATCATGAATAAAATTCTTTTCATTCTGCTTTAAAAATACAGGAACAATACCTTTTCCTTTTACAGGAACTAGAAATTCATCTCCTAGCTTGATATTCATGACTGTCACATAGGAATCCAAACTATAGAATAGTGACTTGTTACCTCTCATGTGATTGCTGCAACCACTATCTAGTAGCAATAGATCTGAGCTGCAATATTCTTTCGTAGCTTGATGAGACATGAACATGACCTCTAACGAGCCTTCTTCTTATTTAGAGACATTGGGTAAGCCACTGTTTTCGTCTTCCTGATTATTTTTGTATCCTTGTTCATAGTGGACATACTTCTTGCAGTAGTTCCATTGAATATTGAACTTATTGGTCCATCTCTTGCCTATCCCCCTCTAACCCTAGGAGTTGTAATAGTTCTCTTAGTGGTCTAGATGTTCATGGTTGGTTCTATCCTCTATATGAGGAGACACTCGACCTCTTATTCCTCTACCTTGTTCTCCTCTTCCTCTAGCTCTATGGAGGGAATCCTGGGTGCTAAAAGAATTAGTCAATGACTCTTCTTCTTGATTGAGTTGAGCTTCATGAGATAGAAGGGACCCAATACAATATTCTAGGGTGAACTAAGACAAATCATTCTCTTCTTCTATGGAAATCACTACCATATGAAAATTATTGGAAAGAGACCTTAGAATAATCTAAACAACTACCTTTTATTCTACAGGTTTAGAATAGGCTTAAAATTGGGTTACAATACCCGAAAACCTAGTCATAAACTGATCTACAGTTTCTATTTCCTTCATTTTACAACATTCAAACTGAAGTCGAAGCATTTGAAATCGTAGCATTTTTAATTAGTATGTTCCCTTGTAGGTGGATGTGAGCATATTCCAAGCTTCATGTCCTCTAGTAGCTCTCAATATTCGCAAGAAAATTGACTACTTGATGCAACTTTGGATCAAACATTTGGTTGTGAGATCTTGCTCTCAACGAGCTTCTAAGAAATTATTCTGGGAATTATTCATTGTGGCGAGAGCATTTGTATCAGGATATTTGAACTCGGTTTCAACCATATCTCAGCATTTTTTGAGATGGAGAAATGTATTCATCTTAATAAACCAAAAATCATAGTAGGTAGCATTTAGTACAAGTCCATAGATATACTTCAAATTTGAGGTTCTTGTGCTTGTAGTATCCATGTTCTTATGACTATTTTCTCGATAAAAAAGGAGATGGAGATCTGATAGAAGATCCATTCCTTTAACTTAGTGATGCTACTTTTATAGCTAGCATAGGGCATCAGACGGGTGTGTTAATCAAAATGATTGTAAGTAAAGAGTTGCCAGTGCACTTTTCCTTTGGACAAGGTGTGTCACCAACACACTTTTCCTTTGGACAAGGTGTGTCAATAGTGTTAGTGACACTCTTTACCTTCATGCAAGCAGTGTGATTTACACGCATTCTCTTCAGGTAGGGTGCACCATCGACACACTTTTCCTTTAGGAAGGGTGCGTTAGTGGGTCACTAACACTCTTTTCCTTCAGGAAAGGTCCGTTAACACTCCAAGAGGGAACAAAACTAAAAAATACATCTGATTCCTCGATGTGTCATGCCTTTAGTCATAACCTTTGTATGTATGTGCTTTCCACTATGCGAAAAGGCTTACCAAAGACAAAAGGAATGCATCTGGCCATACACTCTGATACCATGTTAAAGATTAAATAAACATAGAAGAAGAAGATGTTGGAGCAGACACAATGGGTATAATGATTTGCTTCTCATTATTAATAAGAAACATATATAGGACTACATAACAACAATACCATGGGCCAAACTATGGGCCAGAAAATACTATGGATCACTAGTCAAGATAAGGTGACCAAATAAACTACTCAACTAACTAACCAATTAATGATCTATTTGACTAGGGAGATGACATTCTTCAACACTTTGATGGTCTCATGTATACATGGTTGATAGACACCTCTATGCACTGAAAGGCCATGTACATGGTTTTCTCTCATCGATTTGTAATTTTATTCAATGGTTCTGTGCACATGACGTGAAGTTATGCATTGACAAACTCTAGAAGCCATCATTCTTCCCAATTCTTCATATAAGTTCATTGTTTGGCGGTGAGCCATTTTTATCATGTTTCTATGTTGATTGATACACTATTGATGGTTTGAGAGATTGGTAAAAGTAATCTAGAATAATTGCGACTCAACACAAACTATTACCTAGAAAAGGAATTTGAGGTAGGTAGGAATATGTGTATTGTTTTGGTTTCTCTTCTATTAGTTTTTTATGAATTTAGACAATATTATCTTAGGATCTTTAAATTAGAGAATAACAAGCACAACAATCAAACACAAGAGACAATAGTCACAAAGATTTTCCTTGGGGAAACCATAAAGGAGAAAACCCCACAACTTCCTCAGAGATAGAATCAACACCATAAGTAAATCCCAAAAATAGTAATGTGCTGCAACTGAGTGTGAGTGAATGTGTGATGAATAGAGAGGCTCACTCTCTATTTATACTAATTCCTAACTTGACAATAACTCACTAGGGATGAATTCTCTAGGAGAGTCTAATAACCCTAGGGCCCCTTAAATACCCAGACTTTAACCCTTAAAGAATAGGGAGGGTTACCCTCTATGACTTTGCATGACTTTTTTACATTATTGAATCTCTCGATTGGAACATCATAGTATGACATGACTCAATTACATTACAGATACTTCCCGGAATAAACATCATGGTATAATACATAAGATATACAAGTGAATACATTCTGAAGTTACAATTACATCAACACTCCCTCTTAACTAGGAAGTTATTCTCTCGACACAATTTTTCAGCACAAGTCTTCTTATTTGTATCATCTAAATGATCATCAATTCAACTTCATCTTCAAGTCTGAATCATGAGTGGATCTAGATCATCACTGGATATGAATAATCACTAGATCTTGATCATCGTTGGATTTGGATCATCACTGTTGGATCATTACTAGTTCTACATCATCACTAGATCATCACTAGTGTTATCTTAATTCTACTCATCACAGGAAGTTCTACAGAGCCAACCCTTTTTCATGTTGGTTGTAGGCATAGCCTCCATGTAGGTATTCATATTCTTCAGCACTTAAATATGAACCAGTAAAAAAGTCCCACCCAACATTTACATCCAATCATGAGAGGAACACATCCACCATCATGTCAGAAAGGCACGCCCAACACTCACATCTGACCATGTGAGGAACACATCCACCATCATGTTAGAAAGGCATGCCCAACACTCACATCTGACCATGTGAGGAACACATCCACCACCATGTCAGAGAGGCCCAACACTCACATCCAATGGCATGATAGGACACACCATCTATCATCCAAGGAAAGGCTCAACACTTATATCTACTAGAATAGCAGGACACAACATCTACTATCCAGAGAAAGGCACATCACTTACATCTTTGAGTCTCAAAGAATGGCTCTCAGCTCTAGGCTGAGTGGGAGTCCCAGACTGAAACAAATTCCTGGTAACTGACCAGGTGAATCCATTCTCCTAGAGAATGTACTCTCAGTGCTGAGATGAGCTTCAGTCCAAGACTGAATCAATTTCCTGGTAACTGACCAGGTGCCTCCATTCTCCCAGAGAATGGATTCTCAACACTAAGCTAAGCTTAAGTCCTGGACTAAATCAAATTTATTGGTAACTGAACAGGTGCCTCCATTCTCCCAGATAATGGCTTCTCAGCACTAGGTTGAGCTTCAGTCCCAAGCTGAATCAATTTCTTGGTAACTGACTAGGTGCCTCAATTCTCCCAGAGAATGGCTTATCAACACTAAGCTGAGCTTCAGTACCAGATTGAATCGATTTCCTGGTAACTGACTAGGTGCCTCCATTCTCCTAGAGAATGGATTCTCAGCACTAAGATGAGATTCAGTCCTAGATTGAATAAATTTCCTGGTAATTGACCAGGTGCCTCCATTCTCCCGAGAATTGCTTCTCAACACTAAGCTAACCTTCAGTCCCAGACTCAATCAATTTCCTAGTAACTGATCAGGTTCCTCCATTCTCCTATAGAATGGCGTTTAACACTTATATTTACTAGCATGATAGGACACACCATATATCATCCAAGGAAAGGGCTCTGCACTTATATCTGACCATGGGAGGCCCAACCTGCCACCATGTCAGAAAGGCTCACAAACACATCACTTCCCTTTGGAGGGAACCTCGATCTGGAGAACGCTAAGCTTCTCCTAGAAGTACTCAAACTTCACTCTAGATAATGGTTTTTCCAACACATCATCTATCTTCTCTTCCATTGCAACATATTGGAGCTTCACTACTCCTTTGTGCACCATATCCCTGATATAGTGATATTTGATCTCGATATGCTTCGACTTTTCATGGAACACCAGGTTCTCTAACAACTTCACACAACTCTGGTTATCACAATATATACAAGTAGCATCCAACTGAAGATCAAATAAATCAGATAGCAGCTTCCTTATCCACACTGCCTCACAACTAACCAAGCAAGCTATGACATACTTTACTTCGGCTGTACTCAATGCCACACAGGACTACTTACTGCTAAACCAAAAGATCACACCTAATCCCATACTGAAGGAGCATCCCAAAGTGCTCTTCCTATCAATGGCACTTCCTGCCCAATCTGAATCAACATAAACTTCCAGGTTAATCTTCTGATCCACCTTATACTTGAGCCCATAATCAACTGTAGCCTTCAGGTACCTCAGAATATGCTTTGCAACAATCAGGTGAACATGTTTTGGATCCGTCAGGAACTAGCTGAATTTGTTCATAGAAAAGAAAATATCTGGTCTCGTATTCATCAAGTACAGAAAGGACCCAATCATCTAACGATACATCATAGAATCAACGGTCTCTGATTAAGCATCACTTAATAGCTTTAGGTTCGATGCCATAGGTGTGGTAATGCCGTTGCAGTCCATCATCTCGAACCTCTTCAGGATCTCTACTGCATATTTCCCTTGTCCTAGGGAGATTCCATATGCATTCTGCCACACATCCATGCCTAGAAAGTAGTGCATCATACCCAAGTCCTTCATCTCGAACTCAGCAGCAGTATTTCTCTTTGTATTAGCAATCAACCCATCCACACCTGTTACAAACAGATCATCTACATAATAGGCGTATCACTGGGATCCCTTCTTCAACCTTGTAGTAAAGGCTGGAATTTGCTTTACTCTTGGTAAATCCCAAACTAAATAAAAGCTGTCCATTCTGTCATACCATGTCCTGTGTGTTTGTTTCAAACCGTACAGGGATTTCTTTAATTTACACACATGAGTCTCCCTATCGTGTGTCTCAAAAGCGAGTGGCAGCTCCACATACACTTCCTCTTCTACCACACCATTCAAGAAAGTGGTCTTTACATCCATCTGGTGTATCTTCCATTTCATCACTACAACCAGAGAAAGTACTGATCTTATGAAAGTGTATCTAGATACAAGTGGAAAATCTTCTTCATAATCTTTTCTTCTCTTTGGGAGAAGCCATGAGCCACAAATATTGCTTTATATTTCTCTATGATGCCATCTGCAGCATGCTTAATCTTGTAGATCCACTTGGAAGTCACAACAGACTTCCCCTTTTGTCTAGGAACAACATCCCAGACATCATTCTTCATGATCGACTGATTCTCTTTGATCATAGCATCCTTCCATTCTTTCTTCTCTGACACTTCTTCATAGTTGCAAGGTTCTTTATCAATGAAGTCACATAATAGGGATACATAATTGGAACTAGACCTAATTCTTTTCCTATCTCTATGTATTTCTTCTGTAGCCCCATATCTTTCTGCACCTTGGATAGCCTCTCGTACCCATGAAGGTTTCCTCTTGTGAGGATTTTTCTCTTGGGGTGGATCTACAGGTTCCTCGAGTTCTTCTATTTATCGATCTTGATCTTGATTTTCATCGTTCATAGTTGTATCTTGAATTATGGGTACTTCTGTTTCTTTAGAGTCTTTAACTTGTCTCTTTCTAGATTTTTTGTAAGTTGAATCTTCGTCAAATGTTATGTCTCTGCTTATGTTGATCTTCTTGAATTGTGGGAAGTATATTCTATAAGCTTTTGAGCTTTCACTATATCCCACAAATATACCCTTCTTTCCAGAAGGATCTAACTTTGTCCTCTTTTCTTTTGGAATGTGTATGTATACTGGACAACTGAATATTCTAAGATGGTTCACCTCTGGAATCTTGCTGGAAAATACTTCTTTAAATGTCTTGTTCTCTAGTACTCTATGTGGAGTACAGTTCTATACATACACTATTGTTCTCGAAGCTTCTTCCCATAGATGCATAGGAATATCTTGAACATGAATCATTGCCCCTGCAACTTCCACCATTTGTTCTACTCTTCCTTTCTACAACTCCATTCTGCTGTGGATTATTTGGAGTGTTTAACTCCCTCTTAATCCCTGAATCTCTACATAACTCTTTGAATTCATTTGATGTGATTTCTCCGCCATTGTCTGATTGAAAAGTTTTGATCTTCTTTTCTGCGTGGTTCTCGATCAAGGCTTTGAATTCCTTGAACTTGTTGAATACTTCATCTTTGTTTTTCAAGAAGTATATCCATGTCTTCCTAGAAAAATCATCAATGAAAGAAACTTAGTATACATACCCACTTAATGAACTATATGACATCGATCCACGTACATCGGAGTGAATGATTTCCAAGATCCCTTTTTCCTTTCTCTCGCTACTTGGAAATGTCTTCTTTGTGTTATTTCCTTTCACACATCCATTGCAGAGGCCTTCATGTTTTGTGTGTTTTTCTTGAAAACCTTCAACAACTTTTCTTGCAAGTTGTAGTGCTCTATAGTGCACATGTGCAAGCCTTCTATGCCAAAGTTCATTTGGTTCTACTGAGTCATGGACAAAAGCTTGTTTTGGTTGGACCTTCAATTTGTATAGTCCTTCTTTTTCCCCAATCACTACTGCATCATCCATAGTCTTTCCCTTTGGCCACATAAGAACTTGGCCATCTACAAATGAAACCCTTATGCCTTTTGCATCCAATGTAACTATGGGGAGGAGATTATTCTTTAGTCCTGGTACAAATAAGACATCCTTCATCTTCATAGATTTTCCAGAGTCTAGAGTTATAGGAGGATTCACCACTACCTTTAATTGGATACTAGTAGTCATCCCCAAGTTTCACCTTGTGAGGTGACTCATATTCAGATAGTTTCATAAAGTATTCTTTGAATCTCATCATATGTTTGGAAGCCCCACTATCTATAATCCAATCATTGATTCCATGTGTCGTAGTTCCTGTAAGAGCAGAAATCAGAACATATTCTTCATCACTTGAAGAATCATCACTTTCTCGTTTGATTCTCTTTGTGGAAGGTTCATCATCCTCTGTAGCATGAGCATGATGTCTTCTCTTATTTCTCTTCTTCTTGTGAGAGCTATTTCTATTCCTAGGACAATCTCTGGCATAGTGTCTTGTCTCATCACAAGTAAAAATATGAGTTTAGATAAATCTCTGTTTGGTTTTCTTGGGTTACCTTTCTAGTGAGAATGCTTACCTTTGCGGTGATGAAAGTCTCTTCTGCTTTTCTTGGAGTGTATTGTGAGAGCTTGATCTTCACTTCCCATCTTTTCTTCTTGGGCTGTTATTCAAGCTTCTTCTCGTGAGAATTCTTCCCACAACCTACTAAACTTGAATAGCTTCTTTCTTACACAAATCCCTTAAATGAAGTAGTCCCAATACTAGGGAGACCATTCAAGGTAGTCATCATAATTTCTACATTCTCCACTTCTTCATCCACTGCTTCAAGTTTTTCTTTGATCTAGGAAACTCTTTTGAAGTATGACTGTACGGTCTCTGCATTCTGGATCTTCACATTCTTCAACTAGTTCCTCAAACTCATCTTCCAATTTATGTTCTTTCCTTCAACAGTTTCATCAAGGAATCAAACATACCTTTAGGTGTATTTAGGGAGGACACTTGTGGTATGAGGTGATCCTTGATTGAATAATCAATAATCCTTTTAGCAATGACCAATTTCATTTTGTGTAAGTCCATAGCCTCATCTCCCTTTGGAACTAGAACCTCTTCATTGATGTAAGAATCTAGATCATTTTCTTCTAGAACCATGGAGATCCTATATTTCCAGGCTCAAAAGTTATCAGCTCCCTTAACCTTTTCATCAAGATTGGTATGATGAGACATATTAACTGAGAACATCAAATGGAAATACAAAATATTTAGATATTACCAATTTAAGAACCTTAAAACTGGATCTGGACCTGATCTTCTGTAGTGCTCGTTTTCTGGTTCCACGGAAAATTAGGGTTTGACTTTCATGGAGTTCTACCCAACCAAAAAACTTGATTCTTGTCTTTAAAATTTGATTTTGAGTAGGAGAGCAATCCTACCCTTGCCTCACTAAAAAATTCCCCTTCAGTGAAAATCCCTAATTTCCAGATGCAGTGGTAGGTCAAAAACTAAAAATTCTCACAATGAGATTATGTTTCAATAGAAAGATGCGCCCTTCAATGTAGGTTCATCCTAGCCTCCTTTTGCTGATGGATTGTGGATAGATACCCAAAAATTAAGAATCCCTAGCTTTAGCAGCTGCACAGTGTCTTCTTCTCAGGTTAGCTCTGATACCATATTAGATTTTGATCAATTTAGACAGTATTATGTTAGGATCTTTAACTGAGAGAATAACAAACACAACAATCAAACACAAGAAACAATAGACACAAATATTTTCCTTTGGGAAACCATAAAGGAGAAAACCCCACAACTTCCTCAGAGATAGAATCACCACAAAAAGTGAAACCCAGAAACAGTAAGATGATCTCCTGACAGCAGTAGTCTCTCTCTGTCTTGTCCTAGCTTCTTCTTTCTCTCTCAGTTATGTGCTACAACTGAGTGAGTGAATGTGTGATAGATAGCGAGGCTCACTTTCTATTTATACTAATTCCCAACTTGAGAATAACTTACTAGGTTTGACTTCCCTAGGAGAGTCTAATAACCCTAGGGCCCCACAACTGCAGGGACTTTAACCCTTGAAAAATAGGGAGAGTTACCCTCTATGACTTTACATGACTTGTTTACATTATTGAATCTCCCGATCAGAACATTGGGGTATGACATGACTTAATTACATTACAAACACTTCCTGGAATAAACATCGAGGTACAATGCATAAGATATACAAGTGAATACATTCCAAAACTACAAATAAATCAACATCTTCAGTGTAGGTGATGCATGAATTTTTCATAAAACTGTTAAAGCACATACGAATGTTGATTGTGAACATTTTTTGTGTGATTTGAAAGCTTAAGGGGAATCTCTCCAAACATTGTGGAAATTAGGAAGCACATTTCTTGTTTGATGGTGAAACTTTCTTGTGGAATTTCGAGCATTGAGATTGTTCATACCAGTACACCGTTGTCACTCTAATGTGTCAACCTTTGTACATGTATAATGTATAATAATCTATAATAAGGGTGTAGGGCATATTATAAGTTATAACATGATAGTGAGACCCTCAATAGTTAGCTCGGCTTGTTGGGCCCTAGTTGACAAGCCATTTCTAGATCACATGTCATTGGTTCCATTCCTTAGCCTATGGGGTGGGATCCTTTGTTAAGGTAGATGATTCCTACAGGTTCGTGGTGCCAAAGGGTGTGGCCCCTTTAGATTGCCCCTCGGTCTAGTGGGTAAAAAAATGATAGTTATGAAGGCTAATATTTATAAAGTGGGTTAGATAGACTATTATAGTAAGGTTGATTAACTAGTTAACATTGAAGAAATGTTATGTGAATTCATTAATTAGGAAGGTCCACTAGGTACCTATAATTTGGTAATTATTAGAATTTAATAAAAATATGTAGTCCTTCTTATGTGATGATTTATTGGAATATTATTTATGGGGAGTTAAAATTGCAAAGAAAAAATATTGCTTAATGTTATGTTAAAAGACGTATGTAATGCAAATATGGACTCAAAATGCTTAGGTTAACTCCTTAATAGTTTTTAGCAAAAAATCCAAAAACTAATTGCCAATCTAGAATATTTCGGAAAAAATAAAAAAATTAAAGATTTAAAAAATTTCTCAAATTAGGTAATTGTAGTAAAAAAGCTAGTTTGAAAATATATTGGGCCACATTTTGGTAAGACTACAACACTCAACTTTGTTTTTGAGTGTGTTTCTTTAGAATTTCTAGAAATCAACTATAGATCTTCTTCAGAAAAAATGTCACAGAGTTTTAAAAAATTTGTTTAAATCAAACATAACACAAAGGAGATTATATCATAGATTGAAAATTTAGTTTTTTTTTAATTGATGACCATGGATATTGCAAGTATCTATATATTTTGATAGAACACCCAATTTTAGTTAGACCAATTCCATTTTCGTTTAGATAAAGTACAATCCATTGTTTGAGTATATTTATATGATTATTTTTTTGCCAATGTTCAATGTGTTATATTGCTTGCAAACGAGTGCCCCTAAACCCTAGTGGATTGGCCACATGGCAACGAAGCATCTTTACAAAGTGTTTCAGTTATTTAAATATATGTGAATTATAATGTCCATTGAAGGGGAATATACCACCAACCAACATTATGACGTGATTTAGAGGATGCTAGGATGGAATGGTATATTCATAGATGTTATTTATTGGAAGAAAACTCCTTCTAACTTTTGTTTGATGTGCATAACCCTTCACTTGAAGAACACACCCTTAAGAGAATAAAGAAGAAGGTGTTTCTCACTAGTTTCAAGTATGATTATTCTACTAATGTAGTGCTCTTTCTAAAGCCATCGTTGTTTCTGTATACCGAGAAATTTTATGTATGGAGGGTGAGCCCAATTTGGATCCACATGACCATGGTGGGCCTTTTGAGACACATAGTCAAGCATTCATGTGTCATTGGTTGATTGTCCACATGAGCACAAGTACATGGAACCCAATATGTTGGACTAGGTTTTTCAACTTAACATATATAGGGGAAATTTAAGGATCCTTAATAATCTTAATGTGTATAAATATTAACAAATATTACTAATTTTTAAAATGGAAACAAAAAAATGTGTATTTTTCTAAAAATATTTGGAATTCTAAGGATTTTGTATAGTTGCTTGAAAAAATAGCAACTTTTATTGTAAAATGATTGGATTTTATATAATTTTAGCAAATTATTTTAGAAGAAAACTAAAAAAGGAAAAACTTTGGTTGAGTTTCCATTATTGTCACATGGCTTGGTATAAGTTGGAATCATAGGGGTCATGACTATTCAATGAAGGGGGGATGACACTATTGAGAGCTTTATAAATAGACAAGTTACATTGTGAATAAATTATGGCTTCTTGCTATAATCACATTCACACTATTCATGACCATTACTATAGGAATAACCTAACTATTAACATCACACATACTGGCACGATGTGTAGTGATGGTAACATGCACTAGGACTGTGAAAAATGTGTACTTGAAAAGACATGTGACATATTAGCATCATTTCCATTTTGATCTACCTCCTTAGTGGCATTGATGTTGATGAAACTAGGAAAGAAATTAGGTGTATAATAAAATGCATCTTCCTCCTAATTTACCCTTATAAAAAGTTGAGGCTTAGTGACCTTGGTGAGGAGCATTACTCATTTGGATTAGGAATATACATTAAATCAACTTCATCACTACACTACCATATCAATTCCTCAAGAGTTCACTCCATTATCAGCATACACTACATGAACAGGAGCCTTACCTCCTAGCTAAGTCAACTCAACAATGAAGGTCATAAAAACAATACACATAAGAAATATCATAATACTAACTTGTATTTAGCACGTATTTACAAGGAGACTTGCTAGGCCTTTACATAACATCACAAATAGCTCATTAATAGACTTCTATTATTAAATAATAGATTTAGCTCACTCAAACTAACTTAGCTAACTAACTAATGGGTTTAAATGTGAACAGGAACCACATACAATAAGTGGGATGACGAATCCCTTAGTAATCACAATCCTATGAGTTTAAATTAAAAGCGTCCAATATGCTTGCCAGCTCCTGATTTAAGTTTAAGAGCATTGTGAAGGAGTGTGATTTAAGTTTAAGAGAATTCTGAAGGAGTTCATGGTGCAATGGCTGCGAATAAGTTGCAGTGATGCTCATACAAAGGATTGTGGATGTTGCAACGAATGGGAGGGCAGAGGTATCTGTCTTCCCAGTGAGTAAGGCTAATACTAAGAGGGTAGAAATACATGGCCTCTTAGTGTATTGTGCCATGTATATGAGGAGGGTGGAGACATAGAGAGTCCCCAAAGTGAAAGTGAATCCTTTTGAACTAGTGAACATCACCTTTTTGAAGCTAGATGGCATGTGGTTCTAGAAAAGTGTTGTGCCAATGTGGGAGTTAAGAGGAACTCGAGCTCTTGTGTTAGTACTACTGCAGTGGACTTGCTTTAATTTTGAAGATGAAAACTGAACCAAAACCTTTGAGGAATAATGTTGAATCTTACGTTAAAATCAACCGCAATAAAGATGAGCGTATGAGAAAAGAAACTACACCAAAGTGGAGAAGACATATGCGGATTCAGGATCATGCAAAGGATGATGGTGGCTAGATATAGAATGTTGTTGTGACTATTGTATGAGGAACATATTGTGGATCGGAGGATCAATGAGGATGAAGCTGTCAACATTGGTTGTTGTAATGTAAACCGAAGATCAGAGAGGGTGTGAAAGTGACTGTTTCAAAGGAGAATGTAGGGAGTAGGGCTTTTGTTGAAAGGGTGGGCGTGCTGAGCAATGGATTGTATGCATATAAAGGAGGGGCCAGAGGAAGTTCCATATGCCAATTCATATAGAAGTGTGGAGAATAGTGTTAGGGTTTCATAAAAGAAAACAATAAAAATAATATCTTAGAATGGATGATTATTGAGTGTAAATATAGAGGTTGGAGCATGTGGAGCAAATTAGATCAAGGAGGATGGAGGCTTGGATGGAGAGTGAATCTATAAAGAGAGAAAGAGAGTAAAGTGGGTATTGGTTTTGAGGCAGATTGATGGAGGCTTGGATGTGGAGCAAATCTATGAAGAGAGAAAGAGAGAATCAAGTGGGTCTTGGTTTTGAGGTACAAGTAGGAGAGGTGGCTCCCCACTTGAATAGAAAAATAAATGAAAAATTAAATAAGAACCCTAGGGTTTTCTTGAACATTATTTGGAGGAGAATGAACTGCATGGTATGAGGGTTAGGGAAAGCATTAAAAACAGCAGTAGTCTAAATGTTAAATTTTTTATAATTTTTTTGTTTTTTTTTTCTTGTTTTTTACATGGCATGGTATAAATTTTAGATTAATTTTTGAAAAAACATACCATAGTTGTTAAAATTCCATAAATTGTTCCCTTGATGTATTTGAGAATGAAGAATCCATTTATACATTCAAAAAATGATTTAAATACTTCAGAATTTAGATTTCTGAAAACAAAATAACCTAAGCTCTAAACTTCTAACGGATACAATATTCCTTATAAATAAAATAAGGAGAAAAGAAAGGTTCGAAGGTATCGGTGCAAGCGTTGTGTCTTTATTAGAAAAAGATGGCTTTTGTTGGGCTAATGATAGTGGACTGAGAAAAGAAGAAGACAATGATTGGATCGTAAACTTAGTTTGAGATAAAATCCTTCAACTTGGATAGCCACAAGTGGTGAAAGGAGTAGGTACAAATACATTGGATTCGGGTCGACAAGTTCATTAATATGCTGTGAGCGAAGCATCTCTCGAGTAGGGGGTGAAGGAGTAGCAACAAACTGTTATGCATCAATCCGCTTCAAAATCTCGAGTGTATGTTATTGTTCTTGTTCCAAAAAAATTAACCTGATTGGCGAGATAAGGCAACTTCTCATAACTGTCCTCGTTAAACTGTGATTAATGATCCCAAGGAATAAAATTGGAATCTGCATCTCGTTTTTCCAAACTCCAATTTCCACCGTTAGTCTTCCAAAGTCTTCGTGCTATGATTGAACCATAGAGTGAAGGCTTTCAAGAGAGTCGTTAAACTTATGAAAGAAATAAGACATGGTGATTACAGACTAAAAACTAAGGTAATAGTGATTGAAGACTCAGAACAGGATAGACAGAGAATGTATCAAGATGGTGAACTATGTAAACAAACATCCATCTTATAGAATTGGGAAATGTTTGTTTACGCGACGAGACCAAAATTGAATAGATGTCGAGGTAAATGAATTCGTGAGGTGTCAAATCCAGATCAAGTGTGAAAACATTAAAATTTAATGCGTGGATTGAAAAATGGCAAAAAAGAAAAAGTCCAATTCATTGGATAAATTTGAACGAATAATCTCGGAATAAAGTCCCAGTATGAACAGAACCCGTGTACTAAGTCGTTGGTCTTATCACGCATGCGGAAGGATGGGAATATGTGCGAATAGAGAAAATTATATTGGAAACCATAAATTCTCTCATAAACAAAATTCAAGATAAAACCACTTACATACGACATTAAATTCTCTCATAAACAAAATTCAAGATAAAACCACTTAAATTCTCTCATACGACATTTATTGAGACGTAGGCATGATGAAAAATAATTCATTTCCATGTATGTGACTCATAGATACATTATTTACAACATGGTATACCAGAAGCAATCCAAGGAAGAAATGAGCATAAATCCAGAGTAAGTGAATATCAGATTAGCTCCAAGGGTTAGCTCAATTGGTAAGACGTGCGCACACTCTCTAGGGGAGAGGTCACGGGTTCGAGCCTTGAGTCCTTTGGGTTAGGTCTTCTGGGAGGATGGCCGGCTGTTTACCACCTCTACCATCCACTAATGTGGAGAAGTATTGCTGGGTTTCTCGTGGATCTTTCTATCTGAAAAACCATCCACTAATGTGGGGAAGTATTGCTGGTTTCCCGTGGATCTTTCTATCTGAAAAAAAAAAGTAAATACGAGATTCCTTTGCGATTTATAGCAAAGAAGAAAATGAAAGCATCAGAGAATGAAAGAATCTGAATACCTAAAATGGGAGAATAAAAAGACAATGAGAATGAAAGAAAGTAGAAGATAGATATGCACAAAAGAACACAGAAGAGAAGCAAGCAATAATTAAGGGTGAGCATTTTCTACGCGGAAGTAGAGCTAATATTCACGGGGAATGTTGATGATAAGTGTTATGATAAGGTGGTGTTTGACATCAATGTTAAAGGGAATATTGTTGAACATGAGTTGATGAGTTGACATTGATGTAGAAGGATCTAATGATTAAACAAGAATTTTTTATTAATGTCACAAAAGAAAAATGATTATATATGAATTGGCATTGATGTCAAAGGGATATCGTTGAACATGATGTTGTAATTAATGTAAAGGATAAACCCATACCAAAAGAATTGAAGACTTCTTCACACAAAGCCACTTTGAAGATATACATATGGAATAATGTGAAAGTTTAGAAACAAAAAATATGCCATCATGATACTAGTCATATGTGTGTATATAACAACTATAAGAATATGAAAATGATAGATATGCATAGTTACCTTGGGACTTACAAAAAAAAGAATGTAACATAAATTTGTGTGTAAAAGTTTCACAAAGAAAACTGTATGTGGCATGAAGAATTATGAGTAAGAGTCTGGGATATGAACTTGTGTGTGCAAAAGTCCCATAATGAAGTTTGAATATGTATGCCAGATCCCCAAAGTTGAATTACAATAAGTAGAAGACGGACCTAGATCATAACTTGAAGGAAATGCAAACAAATGTGGGCTTTATTTAAGGATAAAGAAATTTAACAAATGGAAACATCTCTTGATTGGGAAAGAGTATAAATAAACAAGAGTTGGATGCATCTGGATGCATGGATGGAAACTTATAGAATGAATAATTGAAGATCTGATTCGAACAAGCTTGGTTTCATTGATTGTAGAAAAAGATTTATATAGTAGCATCAAAGTGGACAAAACAAAAACAAGAAATGATGAACAACAAGAATACCACTATATAGAAGAATACCTGTATTCAATATTTGTGATTTTTTTTACTAACTGAATGGTGTAGATCGCAGAGTAACAGAGGTGACTGAGCCCATAACAATGACCCGTACAGAAGCACATCATAGATAGTGGAGTTAACTTAGTGTTCGCACACTATGTGATACAAAAAGATCAAATATATCACACATTGCAGTTTTGGAAACTGACTCTATGGACGTAGATATTCATAAGCGATATGCATATGAGAAGGATTACGAGAGTTGACTAAAAAATTGCAGTTTTGGAAACTGACTCTATGGACGTAGATATTCATAAGCGATATGCATATGAGAAGGATCACGGGAGTTACAATTTTTAGTCTAGGTAGTTTGTAGTTTGTTGTTATATATTTTTATTTATACATCAGGTAGGTTGGATGAGGAAAGGATAAGGTAGGCTGGATGAGGAAAGGATAAGGGATTTGAAGATATTAGGTAGGTTGGATGGGGGATGGGACATGGAGTTGCACCTTCCTTTTAGTCATAATTGGTAAAAAAATTTGGGGATAGATGTTTCTTTCGGTTGATGTTGGTAAATATAATTTAGGAGTGGGTGCTTCCATTTAGTTGAACCTAAAAAAACCAGTTGTAATTATCCATAGGTTGGTTCCAAATTGCTACAAATCACAGTTTTTACATTTAAACCGTTCCTGAAGTTTGTGAGTTGATGCCAATGTAGATCAAAGTCATTACAGTATAACATAAATCCATCACCAGTAAGGCCCACGGTGCAAATACAAAGGTGGACGAAAAAGACTAGATACATAAGTTGATGTTGAAGATGCCGATGAAGCAAACTATGAAGGTGAAGCCGCGAATAAAGAAAACAATTGTTTAGTGGAACCGTGCATGATTTTTTTATGAAGATGAATGAGAAAGTGCCAATAAAGTAGTATTCCTTAATGAATAGAATCCCTAATATGACGATGGTGATGACCACTCAATAATAGATGTTGAATCACTTGAACAAAATTATGATCATGAACACCTTCAAAATGAGAGTGGGTTGGCCATGATGCAACCAAAAAAACTCATTGATGTGTTACTTGGAAAAGGAATCCTACTTGAATAAGAAGGCGATAATAGAAGAAATACATGACCAATGCGCATATGAATATGACTTTATATTAACATTTGTTAAGGTATGAATATGACCTTATATTAACATTTGTTAAGGTAAAAACAACGATATTAGTTACATGTGAAGCACTTGAAGCTCTAGGGAAAAAAAAACAACAAGAACAAGAGGAATAGATGGAGGCATCCATAAATGGTGTTGAAATTAGAATATGAGAATATGACATGAATGTTCTTAATAAAGATCTTATTAACAATATTTTTATGAGGTGGAACCTTGAAGAGATCCACATTTATCAATTATTATTCAGTTGTATTGAAAAATGTGAGAATGATAGCGATGATAACAACAAGTGGTCTCATGCATTCTCACAATACAGGAATTCTGACCAACTAAAATTAGATTTGCAGGTTTTTCAATAGAATACATTTATTGTTTGAATGATGACAAGCAGGTTGAAATTTTTTTGTTGTTGAAGTTAATTATGAAAACTTTGAAGAATATAAGGAATATGAGAAAGTATTGAGAATTATGAATAATAAAGTCAAAAGAAAGGTGAAGCTAGAAATTTAGAGAAGACTTATAAAGCAGGAAGAAAAAAAAAGTGGTCAAAATTTGGAGCAAAAAGTATAAGAAGAAGATGCACCAACACATTGCAATAAAGAAAGTTAAAATGCACATGTAAACCTACAAAGACATAGACCAAAAGGAATTCACATTTCAATTTTTGATGTAATCTTTAGAGATGGTACATTTCAATAATCTTTAGTTTGATCATTTATTTAGCTATCATTATTAAAGGAGTTGATAGGTTAAAAAGTTAGTTGCATCCACATAATTTTTTAAGAGATATGTCTTGCACATGTATTTGAAGATTTCATGAAGTTATGAAAATCAATGCAATGTTGTTTTCTTATGCTTTTTATTTTCATATAAATGATACACTAAAAAAAATAGAATTTTTATATATTTGAATAATGTTCCTTATAAAAAGATGATATAGGAAAACAAATAAAGATTAGCTTATTTATAATTTAATAATATTTGACATAAATATTATAGATTTGTTTTTAAGGTTTTGTTGAAGAAATTTATTGATCTAAAGAAACATATGTGAGAAGAGAACTAATATTCTATGGTTTTATAATTATTGAAAATAAGTACATGCATATTAACAAAAAAAATTGCAACTTTAAAGAATGTTTAAGGGTTAAATTTATAAGTTAAAAAAAATAATGATTATTTTGGAGAATAATATTTTTGAAAATATTAAAATTCAAAATGCATTATGCACAGCTATTAAAATCTATTTAAGAGTTTAATTATACTTAAAATTTAACTTCTAAGTAAAATGGACCTGAATTTTAATGTTAAGGATTTTGATCCTTTCTTAAACTTTTTCTTCTTATATGTTTCACAAAATAACATAAAAAAATTGGGGTGACTCTAATACATTAGTGTTCATCATATGCATTAATCCATTCTCCATAGTCGCCTTCACATCATTTAGGTGGTCATTATCTGGAAGTATTAAATAACACATAAAACTACCCTTTCATTTTCCATGGTGCCACTTTTCATCACTATACTAGAATCCATCCCACCGCTTTGTCTCCCAATGCATTCAAATTATGTTGTTTGCCTCTTCAAGGAAATCTCACACTCCATGGTCAACTTTTGAATGAACCTCCTCCCTACTCATGATGATGTAAGCACTTGCACTACCCCTAGTTCTCATCACTTGAATTATTATCGTCTTCTTCGGATAAAGTTCAAAAGGCTCCCACATTGATCTCATGCTCACAGATCTTTTTCCATTGTGAGATACATGAAATCACTGCAAACATAACATGATTCATGGTAACTCTCCCACTTTAGGATGCAATTTCACTAAACATCTTATTAAGTCACCAATGGAAGTACATTATATAACATTTTACTCCAACCTGATAAGATGGATTTATGCCAAAATTAGTATATTGATCATAGTTATGAAAAGATCTATCATTTTTGGATTAATCCCAAACACTCTTTCTAAAGTGAAGAACCAAATAGGAACACAACCCCATTTACACCTTGAAATGTCCCTAGCCACTCTTGTTACTGAGTCTAGGAGTGCTTGAATTCTAAGGGTCCTTTTTATATCTTATAATTTAAGGTGGACAAAGAAGGGTCCTTTTCATAAATTGCAGGAAGATGAGACAAATGTAATATCAAGATTTATTTGATTATGGGAGATAACTAGTAGCCACACATCAATAACCAGCACTTCTTAGAAAAAAACTGGTTGTAAAATTAAATAAGATAAATATATATTGAAAAAAATAAGAAAAAAATAGTATTGACACTTCAATTGTGACCTATCAATATTCACTAGCCAGAAATTAGATAAATACACTAGCATAAATATAATAATAAAAATAACATGTATTAAATCAACACTAGTATAAATATAATAATAAAAATAGCATATACACAATGTTTGACATGAAAATAAGAATACCAAACTCAATAAATATTATTACTTTTTGATTGAGTGAAAGTTAAACTTAATAAACTAAAACTAAAATCATAGTACATACTTAAAATTCCATATAAGATATTTACATATTTCAAGATGCATTTTTTATTTTTTATTTTTAAGTCTCAAATGAATGTTTCCTACATTCTTTTTTCAAAAGAAAATATAATTTTAATGAAAATTAAACACATACCGCTTTGCAATAGTGAAGGTTACCAATCACTCATTAGTTTTATATATGCATATCATTAATAAAAGAAGAAGTCCATTAATCTTAAGTTACCAATAATATTTGCAAATAATCCTTGGTTTTGTAAAATGTTTGCTTCTTTCTAACAAGATTTAGTAGAAAAGATGTATATTCCTTACTTTTAAGGTTGAAATCATGAATGGTGAGCCTGAATGGCCACTTGTGTAAGGCGGTCAAAAATTCTGAATAACAATTTGTCTAAAACAATACATGATAAGTTGTCTAAGGAAATCCATAGTAGATTAGAGATCCATAGAAAATGCACTAATATAAAATCAATACTTATAAAATATACTATAATGAAATCAATGCTTAAAATATTGCTTAGAAGATAGACTACAATTACATTTCCAATAGTACATAAATGTCGAACTAGCAACAATAATTTTTTTGGACTAAACACCATGGAGATGAAAATAAAAATCAAATTTCAGTATTAAACTAAGCAGAAGATCTATGCATAATAAAGAGCTGGAAGAATCGCTATGGTTTGGAGAATTCATTGACATTCAACCTACCCTACGTCAGTGGTGAATGGACCAGTACAAATAGTCTTTCATCAAATGAAACTGGAAGAATCTCTGTGCAAGGAGACACTCGTTTTCATGGTCATTTTATTACCACAGAGAATCCCAAGAATTATCCATTACTACCCTCATCTACAAAAAAAATTCCAATAAGCCTCCTTCACTATCATCACCTACAGAGAATACCAATAGTGCTCCATTACTACCATCAACTACACACAAGAAAAGAACACGAAAAATTCCATCACCATCTATGAGAAATGTGCTGAAGAACAAATCAGGTCCCTTAAAAGAATTGAAGGCCTAGATTGGCGGAGTTGTAAACAAAGAGGAATATGCGAAAAAGAGATACAATATTTCAGTCATTCGTAAAGACTTCCAGGAATCTTCCGGAAAGATTCTTGATGAGCAGTCACTAGGATTTCTTAATATAATCTGTCTTGTACTGCAATGCAAGGATTTTGCAATGCTCAGAAAGAAAGAATCGCTGCCATGCGGCCTTCCGTGTTGTTAAAACCAAGAAACAGAACAACCCTCAACCTTCACCACTTTGGGCGAATAAAAATTCTAAACCCAAGGAAGAAATGAACCCAAACAAAAGATAATAGCTTCGGTGGATGACTTCAAGAAATATATGCATGAATTGGTGCACTCGGGTGGATTCTCTTAGGGTTTCCTCATGTCATGTGTACCTCAAAATTTTAAGGACAATACATGAAAGTTTCTAGATGTTAAGCATTTTAGTTATAAATAATGGTATCAACTTGTTTCTTCGTACAGTCATCTTGTATCAGTGATCGTTTTCGGCTCTAGACCGTCGAAGGCTTAGCATAAATTGCCATTGCCCAGAGTCCCCATTAGGCCTAGCATTTTGGCTTGATTATTTGCAGTTCTTCTAGTTGAATCTGTGCTTATTCTTCTTGTATTTTCCATGCATGCTTGTATTCTATCATAAGGGGAAAGCACATTCCATACCTTAGGATTGAAAAGTTGAAAAAAATGTACTTACGAAAACAAATTGTTGACCTCACACTAAAAATAAAAAACACAATCAGGTTAAAATAGAAAAAAAACTTAGGTGGTTAAGTTCAATATAGGATTGAAAAAATGCTATAACTATTACAGCTGCTGTCATTGGGTTTGGGTTTAGTACTTTAATTGTTTGTTCCATGGGTCCTCGCTCTTAAGTACATTATATTTTTTTATGTTTCGCTTATGGCTTTTCTTTTAAGGTAGGTTCAACCTTTAATCTATTTATTGATTCTCGGTTTGTTAAGCTACATGCGAGTTGTTCATTTTTGTGAGAGATGCATTCAACTATGTTAGGGAGAAATATCACCCTGCACAAATCCCTGATTTAATTCATACCATATGCATGAGGAGTGAACACAGTTGAAGAAATGGAGACAAATTAAATTTATGACAAGCAATGCAATTGACAAAGCTGAGAAGAGACCCAACTTGGTGTTGTTGTTTTCTTATTGAAGTGGCAATTACAATTTGTAATTGCCAGAATTGAATTTTGATAAAGAAAATTGCAAACATTTTGTTGATAATGCTAAACTTGAAATGATCTAAACAGATTCAGCCACATTAATTAAATAGACCTTAGTGGCCAATCATATGTACATCATGTTTACCGTTGTGGCAAAAATCATTTGTACATCATCGTGTTTCTAATGGATGTATCAATGGTACATCATGCTTCTATGGGGACAAAAGTGTATTAATAATTATTGTGGATTTTAATGTTAATTATTAATACCCTCTAAATTAAGATGCTAATGATAGATTTCTTTTTAAATAGATAGATTTCAATTGATTTAAGAACAGAAAAAATCATTGTAAAAATTCAAGTAATGAGATTTGCAAAGTCATTATAAAATGTTCATGGAAAATGTGTTGTAGGGTTATACCATCATAATGAATTTTGAGGAAAGAAGGGCAATCATTTTGGTGTTGAATCTAATTCTAAATACAATTGAAAAAAATATGACCAAATCCATTTTAAATTTTTTTTTTAAGATCTAAATTATGCACATAAACAAGTGTTATAAATCCACTACAAGTCTCATATTTCCTTAGTTTGAGTTTTCTTAAAGTCATTGTAGAAATAGAAATTAAAGTATTGTTGTTCCTTTTAATTTATAAGTTTTAAAGGACAAATACTTTATACATGCTTGTGGACATTTTTATGAAAAATAAATTTGGTTTTCCAATAGAGCCACAATAGAAATAGAAATAGAAGTATTATTTTGTTGTTTAATCTTAAATGTTTTTATTTTAAATATTTTTTGTCTTGATAAATTGAATTCATCTTCCATTTATTTTATTTTTATTTTTAATTAAACATTTAAAATTTGTTTATAATTTTATTCATGGTTTTCCTACGTATAGTGTCAACATATTTCTTTTAAATACCATCATCTTATAATGTAAATGATTCCAATTCATCACCAAGTCCTACTGTAACTTGTAACTATGGCAGTAAGGTTATGACACTCACCTTGGAATTCCTTCAACATTTGATTTTATATTTTATCATCAATTCCTACTATATCTATGATACAAAGGTTATAACACTTATCTCTATAACCCTTGGTTCTATTTTGAAATTTTCTCATGATTTGATTTTATATATTTTTTCTTTTTTATGTTATAAATATTTTGGCTGTTTTTTTGAAAAGACAATCTTCTTCTTTAACATCATAATCATGATCTCCACGAGAGCCTAGTCAGTTTTGAGTCATATATTTGATGGATTCCTCTCCCAATTTAGAAGCTCCTTCCAAGATTTCCTTCTAATGGGATTTTGAAAGCTATTACTTGGATTTTGAAAGCTATTACTTTCTTTGGTAGGTATTTATATTGTGGGCTTCGCATGATTTTATAGATTTTTTCTTTTTCATGTTATAAATATTTGAACGTTGATTTGTTAGATTATCATGAAGATTTATATAATGTTACTATTAGTGCCAAAAATTGTTACGAGACTACAAGAGAACAAGCCAACACAGTCTCAAAAATTACAATAAAGTAAAATAGGGTTTTCTAGAGTTTTGGTTGAACAATTTGAAGACAAGAAGACAAACATTCATAAGACCAAAGCAAACAATAAATCATGAGCATTTAAATGACTCAGATGCATAACATATATACCATAATCCAACATAATAAACACAATATTGAGTTTCACCCACAGCCACCAAGCATTTCAAGCATAAAAACATTAAACAAGAAATGAATATACCAACTGAGTAATTAACACAAATTAGAAATGAAATGGGTCAATAATCTGAAGGGCATATAGTGCATTTATTTCATAGTTTAGTCATCAAAAACACATAAGAGTCTTTACACTTAGCTCATAAACAAAGCTCGATAGCCTCCCCTTGTCAGCAAAAAATCGAACCATTTGTCCTCTTTCAAACTTACTGTTATACCTAAAGTTGAACCTCGACTACAGGGGTTCAAGCTTAAGGAAATATTTTTCAACAATGTACAAATCAATGAAATCAAATTGAAAACCAAGCTGATATGAAATCAAAGCTATTGGAAAAGTTATACAATTATCAATAAAATAGGCTGGTATAACGTGAAAGCTGTAAGTAAAATCAAACAATAATTGAAGAACTAGGTTGGTGTGAAATCAAAGCTATAAGAAGATCATGAAACCATATAGGAACTGTATAACATAAAACCCAACACAAGGTCCAATATCTAAGAAACTATGATCACAAAGTCATGAAATGGAAGTGCCTTTGTTTTCTGAAAGTATAAAAGATAGTTGTACTTCAAAATAAGAATCACTGTAATGGAATGAAATGGACCATATACCTGATAAATTATAAGAAATACAACTCATAACATACATAGACAAATCATAATCATGCTCATTCAATATAGAACATGTATTGAAGCTGTAGAGTAGTTATACTATACAGACAATGATCAAAAATGGGCTTTCATAACTCCAAAATTCCCCACCCCCTAGTCTCCTCCATCGAACCTTTCTTCTTTTAAATGAGCAATCCAGCTTCCTGTATATCTTCGGTGGGCAAGTTGATCCAATCAATAGATTCCTTTGATCCTTCTTCTACGTTGGCATCCTCATCATTTTCATCGTCGAACCTCAAGGTTCGTAGCATATTTTATTGGAAAGAATTTAGTGGAGCAAGCTCCACAAACTCATTGTAGAAATGTGGTGATCAAATCACAACTCAATGACCTTTCATGTGCCAGCTTTCTAGAATCCGTGATCTGTGATACAAATCTTCTTCGAAATTGGTGCAAGGTAGATCATATAGCTTGAAATCAGAAAAAATCAACGTGGCAAATGTCCAAGCAGCCTGATTGTCAATCTCTCTTCATTATCTAGCTATGACTGAAATGTGGCATTTCTTTCCCAATGGCAAATATCTTCTCCAATAAATGTATAACAATTTGCAGGCTGGTCCGGTGGTATTTCGATGATCTTGAATGCTCCTTTCGTAACGACAAGTGTGACAATAAATAAGCAGAAATCACCATTCTCGTAATCTTCTTGATTTCATTTTGTGGTTGTTGGCAACGTAAGGATTGATGGATTGGGTGGACATCTCTTGGCATTTAACAATGAACAAAAATCACTTGACATATATCCATATTAACCTTTAGTTCAGTCAAAACTATCCATAACTTGCATTTGGCCTCATCCATAGAGATACACCATCCAGAGAAAACCACCTAGGCTGAGATATCATGATTGAGAACCATAATTGGTTGCATTAATAAAGCAACATTTCTTCGGGAGAGTGAACTCAGGTCTTAGATTTGTACAAGCTGCAACAAGAAGTCCACCATTACTACCTCATTCAATACATAGCTTTTTAGGTTGTGTATACCCTTCTGATACAAGGAACTCAGCGGCAGATATTCAAAACAATTTTTTTTTTGGCAAGACTACCTACTTTGTGCCATTCTTCTCCATATTCACCACCATGAATATTTGCAATAGCAAAAACTGCCCCTAAATGTCTTGAAATGACAATGCGGACGACAGTGAAGTTTGGGGTGATACTAATGTTAAAGCCCCCATAACCAAATAATAAAGCTGGATGAGAGCCATCAAGAGAAATGTCTTTCTTGGATACAATGAACATTGGTATCTAGGTTCCATCCTTGCTGGTTACGAAAGCCTGTTTAGCATCAAACTCTCTCCGATCAAAGCCTGGAACAACAGTCTCTCTAAAAACTACAAACTTTGGTTTTTCCGCATCTAGGTTGCATCGATAGATAATGCCAGGGGTAAGAAAGCTTGCAAAACAAATAAATATTTCCTTGTCTTTACACCTCCCTGCTATTCCAGAAACTGACCCAATATCTATTGGCAAATTATGAAGCAAATTTTCAGATTGCAAGTCCCGTATTTGCATAACATACTTGGCATCACTTAAATAGCTTAATAGAAGTTGATCTCCATTGACACTGCAGGCTAATTGAAGAACGTCCTTCTCAAACTCTCCAACAACATCACTCCAAGTGTCCAGCTACATAAAGTCTACGCGAACCAATTTATACCTAGGGGCATTTTTATTGGTTTGTAAAGTGAACAAAGCACCATTATTCGCAACAAGAGTATACTCTGCTTCAAAGTTATCAATAAGTTTTTTGAAAGGAATCATCTCTTCCCTGCCTTCGAAACCTTCAAGACCTTGAGGAAGAGCGGCAAGATCACAATAAAAGAGCCTGTTCACGGGGTCATCGCCTTCTGTAATACATAAAAGAACATACTTTCCATCTTCAGTTATTTGAGAACTAACTGTCCATTGCCCAATCCTCATAAGATTTACCATACTTTTTGAACCTCTCTTCCCACCAGGATTCATTATAGTCTCATTTGAAACTCTGCTGCCAGTAACTGAAATTTGTTGGATCAGATCTGATGATAACACTTACATTTATGCTATTCCTTCAAAATCAGTTGAATAACTAAATCCTAACTCCTTTTACACTATCCATCGAACAGTTCAATCTAAACTATTATTATACAAAAATAAAATGACTTTCCAAACTTAACCAATAACTGACTTTCTTAACTAACTTTACAAGTCTTTAGCTGCTTCAACTAGTAAAGCAATATCCTCCAAAGCCCCATCTTTCCTTCTAGGTTTCAAGTAATTTGCCTCCAAGTCTGCAACCCTCCTTGTTAGCTCCTTGTTCTGTTGAGTGAGCTCCTGGATAGTCTGCTTTAGCTGTGTGAACTGATTCTCTGTTTTCCTTTTCCTTTTAAGAGCTTCCCTAGAAACTGCAATTAATTCCTGGTAATGACTGTTAACCTCTTGCAGGTCTTCTCTAAGTTTCCTGTTTACAGTAAGTAATCCATCATTGGTTTCATGCATATATTCAACTTGATGTTTGTATTGTTTAATGCTTCTTTGCAGGTTTTCCGTTTCAGAATCAATACATTTATCTCCTCATATTGTTTGTATCCCTTTTGGTGTCCATGGGATTTTCAGTTTCTTATAGATTTCTTCATCCTCCTTCATGAGCTCTATGGAGGTCACATGAATCTCTAGATGTTCTTCAGTTTCAGCATTGTAGTGAACTTCTTCTTCAACTATTTCTCTTTTCTCTAGACAAGAACTCTTTACCTGACTTTGCTACTGTTCTTGAATCATCTCATTTCAAATCTCCACGAAAATATCATAGATCTTAGTATCAGTGAAAACATATTTATCTTTTGATACTATTAATTTTTTATCTTTCATAATTTCTTTACTGTCATCTTCACTATCATCTAATTTCTCTTGAGATGAGTATTTTTCTATTACTGTAACCTTTTCTTTACCCAATTTGGGATTCAACAGCTTTTTCATGTTCAACCTAAGTTTGTTCTTCGGCCTTGTCTTAGGTCTCCAGACTGCTCCAATCTCTCCCAACATCTTCAGAATGTTTCCTTGATGAGTTATTGAGGCAAATTCAACAACCTTCATTATTTTCTTTCTGGACATTGTTTCCTCATCACAATGAGTGTGAATTTATTACTTATCACAAACCCTAGCTTCATTAGTAATAGGAACTCTCGCCTCATCAGACAAGTATTTTTCATCCTCTTCTGATAGTACTATAATAGGGCTTTTCTTCTACTCCTTAATATCTTCTTTTGCATCTTGAACAGGTTTTGCAGGTAAAACTTCTTCAACTGGCTTAAATTCCTTCATCTCTCACTGTAAAAAATTTCTTTCCTCAACATTAACTTGCTTCCCAAACTCAATGTTTTCATTTTCCTCATTTGAAGCTTCTCCTAGTTTATCAATTTCTTCATCTTTGACTATGCCTTTCTTTTTAAGCTTCTTAATCATAGTTTGACCCCTATCTACCTGTCTCTTTTCGGGTTGTTCCTCTTGCTCAGTCTTGAAACGTGACCAAAATAAGAAGTGCTCCCATGTCTTTTCTCTTTTATGCAATACAGTACTTATAATGAGTTTTATGAGCCCATGGGAAAACTGGATTGTTTTGTATGGTCCTCGTGTTCTCTCACTCTACCTGACATCTTTTGTAATCTTTTCAAAAACAAGAAAGGAAGATTCATTTTAGATTCATGACTGAGATGTTGGAGGAATCTAAAATGATAATTTAAACACAAAGGCAAATCTCCCCTCATAGGTGACATAGCTTTGTAAGATTTTGATAGGTTCAATCCACTCAAGTTTAAATTTTTTAATGGGAACACCTTTTCCCCAGTCTGCTACTACACCTGGAAGCAAATATCTCTTAGCATCAAAGGTGAAGAGCACCTTTTTGAACCAAAATTCTCCCTAGTCTAGAATCCATGTTGCTTCTGCTAGTAACTCCCTAGTTAATTTGAATTTAAAAGTGTCAAAAGACACTACATCCTTGTCTAAACATTGAGCAAACTTGTAAGAAACCTCTGAATTATATCCTTCAATCTTTTCAAAGAACACTAACCATCCTACTTCTGCAAACAAATCTGCACAATCTGGAAAGTTTTTCACCCAACTTAAGTCTGAGGGTTCTGCGCTATTGGTCTTTCCACTCTTTTTGATTTTGAAATATTGTCAAATAGCTTCTATAAATACAACACACTCTCACTATCTTTTAAGCTAGACAATACTTTAACTTCATTACTGAGCATCCATCATTTAGTATCAATTAAGCTTAACAACTAATAGTCTACCCTTAATTCAGTCATTAATCTTCTGTTTAGAAAAGCCCCAAATTTGTAAACCTTAGAAAATAGTTCGCAGATTACCTGTTAAGACAACTAATCCAGCTGCTGAAATTCTATTCTCCTGTCTGTCAAGTGTCGAACTACATGCCCCAATTTCCTCTAACCGTTTTGAAATTTCACACAACCACTCCTGAAAGCCCTAATTTTCACTCTGTTTCAAAATTACGATCTTCAAGTACTAAATTTCCGCCACAATTTCCACCTACTCTACGTGCACTTCAAGAAAAAACGTGATTCGAAACGCCTTTATCTCATTATGAGCTGCCATCATTATACCATCATTTCTGCAAAAAACTGCCACGATTAATCTTCATGATTATATTCACACTTGTTACAGTGATTAACATTTAAATGTTTCTGAGGCATCGACATCTCCCATCTCTAACAACTAATCTTTCTCAACTTCGGCGATCGAAGGTTCAAGACTAAATGAATCAACACTTCCCATTACTAGCTTGATGGCGATCGAAACTTTTATCAACTACCTCGTCGAAGCTTTAGATCACTATGCTGCCATAGTGCTTTAGAAAACTAGCTTCACGGTCAATAATCAGAAGCTCTATTAACTACTTCGTCAGAGCTTTAAACCATTGTGTTGAATCTCCGCAACGTTGAAATATGATTTTAAACTTGCGCAACACTTTAGACCATTGGCTTCGTGATCGGCGATCGAAAGCTCTATCAACTATCTCATCGGCGCTTTAAATCATTGTGTTGCCGCAGTGTCGACGCTTTAGAGAACTAAATTTCCACAATGCTGAAAGATGTTTTTTAACTTGCGCGACTTTCTTGTAGCACCTATGTGCATTTGTTTTTGACTTGTGCTACAAGAAAATTTAGGTTAATGATTTGCGAAAATGCAGCTGATAATAAGGGTTTAAACTTGGTTTAGGAGTCTCGATTAAACTTTTATGCTATTTTTTTTAGACTTTTTAATCCATATAAGCCTTATATAATCCCTTTGATCATGAAATCAAACCAAAACTTGTAAAAATAAACTAAGAAATCAAATAACCTAAAAGCTAAAGGGAAAAATTCAAACTATGTCAATCAACAACATTTCTTAGGAATAAAAACCAAGCTTCAAAACATAAATAAAAGTATTAAAAGATGGAAAACAAAAACATGACTTAACACTTAAGACATTAAGTTAAAACATAGTATTTATGATTTTAATTTAATATAATTGTTAAATGCTAATTATAATACCATTTTCATATCTCTAATTTTATAACATTATAACATTTAAAATTTAAAAGATTAATACATATTTTAGAGTGCTCTACAAATAAATTACTTAATTTCTTTTAGCCTTCTAAAAGTTGGCTATGATTTTGGATGGAAATTTCAATTAACTATGATATGGAATTAAGATGATGAGTTTGTTATGGCTGTAAATTAATCTTACTTTTTAATAAATTGCATAAAAATGATGAGTTTAAACTGAAAAATAATATTTTTTATTTTAATATAGTATGGTTATTGGTGGTTTTTGAGAGTTGATGTCATTGTCATGTGTGTAATTGTATTAAAGGACACTTTTCAAAGCCCAATATGAAGGTGCGTGAGACACTTTTTTAATCCCAAAGTGTAATTTAGTTATTTATCTACATAATATTTTTATAAAAAAAATAACTAAATAAAAAAAATTTAAATATTGAAATTGTGCCATAAATATCAAGTTGTAACCTTGCTTAATGGTAAACCCATGCATTAAATGATGTGTCCATAAGAAAATAAAAAACGTTTGCAACATTATTTAAAAAAAAAATGCAATGACCTATAATTTTTTTATATAATAGGCTTCAAGAATACCTTGATCGAACTGTAAAACAACATTGTAATGTAATTCAAAAACACACAACAGAAAAGCAAAGAAAGTTAAAATGCAGATGTAAACCTACCAAAGATATAAACCAAAAGGAGACGTAAACCTACCAAAGATATAGACCAAAAGGAATTCACATTTTAAGTTTTGATGTAATCTTTAGAGATGGTACATTTCAATATACTTTAGTTTGATCATTTATTTAGCCATCATTATTAAAGGAGTTGATAGGTTAAGAAGTTCATTGCATCTAGATAATTTATTACGAGATATTTTTTGCATATGTATTTGAAGATTTTATGAAGTTATGAAAAAGAATGGGTGTTGTTTTCCTATGCTTTTTATTTTCATATAAATGATATTAGAAAAAAAATAGAATTTTTATATATTTGAATAATGTTCCTTATAAAATGATGATATAGGAAACAATTAAAGAAAAAGTTACTAAAAATTAACTATAATCTAGGTTATTTGTAATTTAATAATATTTGACATAAATATTGTAGATTAGTTTTTAAGGATTTGTTGAATAAATTTATTGATTTAAAAAAACATATGTGAGAAGAAAACTAATTTTCTATGGTCTTATAATTATTGAAAATAAGTACATGCTTATTAACAAAAAAAAATTGCAAACTTTAAAGAATATTTAAGGGTGAAATTTATAAGTTAAACAAAATAATGATTATTTTGGAGAATAATATTTTTGAAAATATTAAAATTCAAAATGCATTCTCCACAATGATTAAAATCTATTTAAGATTTTAATTTTGCTTAAAATTTAACTTCTAAGTAAAATAAACCTAAATTTTAATGTTCAGGATTTTGATCCTTTCTCAAACTTTTTTCTTCTTACATGTTTCACAAAATAACATGAAAATTTGGGGTGACTATAATACGTCAGTGTTCATCATATGCATTAATCCATTCTCCATAGTCGCCTTCACATCATTTAGGTGGCCATTATCTCGAAGTATTAAATAACACATAAAACTACCCTTTCATTTTCCATGGTGCCACTTTTTGTCACTATACTAGAATCCATCCCACAGCCTTGTCTCCCAATGCATTCAAATTATGTTGTCTGCTTCTTCAAGGAAATCTCACACTCCATGGTCAACTTCTGAATGAACCTCCTCACTACTCATGATGATGTAAGCACTTGCACTACCCCTATTTCTCATCACTTGAATTATTATTGTCTTCTTGGAATAAAGTTCACAAGGCTCCCACATTGATCTCATGCTCACAAATGTTGTTCCATTGTGAGATAAATGAAATCACTGCAAACATAACATGATTCATGGTAACTCTCCCACTTTAGGATGCAATTTCACTAAACATCTTATTAAGTCAACAATGGAAGTACATTATATAACATTTTACTCCAACGTAATAAGCTGGATTTATGCCAAAATTAGTATATTGATCATAGTTATGAAAAGGTCTATCATTTTTGGATTAATCCCAAACACTCTTTCTAAAGTGAAGAACCAAATAGGAATACAACCCCATTTACAAGTGGAAATGTCTCTCACCACTCTTGTTAGAGAGTCTAGGAGTGCTTGAATTCGAAGGGTCCTTTTTATATCTTACAATTTAGGGTGGACAAAGAAGAGACCTTTTCATAAATTGCAAGAAGATGAGACAAGTGTAATATTAAGGTTTATTTTATTATGGGAGATAACTAGTAGCTACACATGGATAACTAGCACTTCCTAGAAAAAAACTGGTTAAAAAATTAAATAAGATAAATATATATTGAAAATAGTAATAATAATAATACTATTGACACTTAAATTGTGACCTATCAATATTCACTGGTCACAAATTAGATAAATACACTAGCATAAATATAATATTAAAAATAGCATATATTAGATGAATACACTAGTATAAATATAATAATAAAAATAACATATACAAAATGTTTGACATGAAAATAAAAATACCAAACTCAATAAATATTAAATATTATTACTTTTTGATTAAGTGAAAGTTAAACTTAATAATCATAAACTAAAATCATAGTACATACTTAAAATTCCATATAAGATATCTCACACATTTCAAGATGCATTTTTTACTTTTTTTAAGTCTTAAATAAATGTTTCCTATTTCTTTTTTCAGAGGAAAATATAACTTTAATGAAAATTAAACACATAATGCTTTGCAATAGTGAAGGTTACCACTCAGTCATTAGTTTCATATATGCATATCATTAATAAAAGAAGAAGTCCATAATATTAAGTTACCAATAATATTTGCAAATAATCCTTGGTTTTGTAAAAAGTTTGCTTCTTTCTAACAAGATTTAGTAGAAAAGATGGATATTCCCTGGCTTTAAGGTTGAAATCCTTAATGTTGAGTTGTCTAACGTAAAGCCTGAACGACCACTTGTCCAAGACAGTCCAAAATCGTGAATAGCAAGTTGTCTAAGACAATACATGATAAGTTGTCTAAGGAAATCCATAGTAGATTGGAGATCCAGAGAAGATGCACTAGTAGAAAATCAATGCTTATAAGATCTACTATAATGAAATCAATGCTTAAAATATTGCTTAAAAGATAGACTATAATTACGTTTCCAATAGTACATAAATGTCAAACTAGCAACAATATATTTTTGGACTAAACACCATAGAGTTGAAAATAAAAATCAAATTTCAATATTAAACTCAGCATTAGATCTATGCATAATAAAGAGCTAGAAGAATCGCTATGGTTTGGAGAATTCATTGGCATTCAACCTACCCTATTTCAGTGGTGAATGGACTAGCACAAATAGTCTTTCATCAAATGAAACAGGAAGAATCTCTGTGCAAGCAAACACTGGTTTTCATGGTCATTTTATTACCATAAAGAATCCCAAGAGTTATCCATTACTACCCTCATCTACAAAAAAAAAATTCCAATAAGTCTCCTTCACTATCATCCCCTGCAGAGAATACCAATAGGGCTCCATTAGTACCATCAACTACACACAAGAAAAGACCACGAAAAATTCCATCACCATCTATGAGAAATGTGCTAAAGAACAAATGAGGTCCCTTAAAAGAATTGAAGGCCTGGATTTGCAGAGTCGTAAACAGCGAGGAATATGTAGAAAACAGATACAATATTTCAGTCATTCGTAAAGACTTCCAGAAATCTTATGGAAAGATTCTTGATGAGCAGTCACTAGGATTTCTTAAGATAATCTATCTTGTAATGCAATGCAAGGATGTCTCAATGCTCAGAAAGAAAGAATCAATGCCATGCGGCCTTCCGTGTTGTTAAAACCAAGAAACAAAACAACCCTGCACCTTCACCACTTTGGGCGAATCCAAATTCTAAACCCAAGGATGAAATGAGCCCAAGACAAAAGATAATAGCTTCGGTGGATGACTTCAAGAAATATATGCATGAATTGGTGCACTCGAGTGGATTCTCTAAGGGTTTCGTGATGTCCTGTGTACCTCAAAATTTTAAGGAGAATACATGAAAGTTTCTAGATCTTAAGCATTTTAGTTATAAAAAATGGTCTGTACTTGTTTCTTCGTACAGTCATCTTGTATCAGTGATCAGTTTCGGCTCTAGACCGTCGAAGGCTAAGCATAAATTGCCATTGCCCAGAGTCCCCATTTGGCCTAGAATTTCAGCTTGATTATTTGCAGTTCTTCAAATTGAATCTGCACTTATTCTTCTTGTATTTTCCATGCATGCTTGTGCCTTACGATTGAAAAGTTGAAGAAAATGTACTAAAAAAACAAATTGTCGACCTACACTAAAAAGTTAAAATAGAATAAAAACTTGGGTGGTTAAGTTCAATATAGGATTGAAAAAATGCCACAACTATTACACCTGTTGTCATTGGGTGTGGGTTTAGTGCTTCAATTGTTTGTTCCATGGGTCCTGGCTCTTAAGTACATTATATTTTTTATGTTCCGCTTATGGCTTGCTGTTTAAGGTACGTTCAACCTTTAATCTATTTATTGATTTCCGGTTTGGTAAGCTAGATGCGAGTTGTTCATTTTTGTGAGAGCTACATTCAACTATGTTAATGAGAAATATCACCCTGCACAAATCCCTGATTTAATTGATAGCATATGCATGGGGAGTGAACATAGTTGGTGAAACGGAGACAAATCAAATCTAGGACCAGCAATGCAATTGACAAAGCTGAGAAGAGACTCAACTTGGTTTTCTTGTTTTCTTATTGAAGTGGCAATTACAATTTCGCATTGCCAGAATTGAATTTTGATAAAGAAAATTGCAAACATTTTGTTGATAATGCTAAACTTGAAATGATCTAAACAGTTTCAGCCCCATTAATTAAATAGACCTTGGTGGCCAATCATATGTACATCATGTTTACCCTCCTGGCAAATCATTTGTACATCATCGTGTTTCTGTTGGATGCATGAATGGTACAACATCCTTCTATGGGGACAAAAGTGTATTAATAATTATTGTTGATTTTAATGCTAATTATTAATACCCTACAAATTAAGATGTTAATGATAGATTTTTTTTTAAATAGATAGATTTCAATTGATTTAAGAAGAGAACTGGAGTATGTTCATATAACTCTCTCAAACTTCTGGGTTTCTGGCTCTACGGTGACCTTTCTGCTGGTGTTTCTTCTTGGTGTTGTACTTCCAATCTTGGAAGTATGATAGGTATATATGGAAGATCTTATATTTCTTCTTGTTGTATGTCTGAAGGATCACTCCAACATTTGTCTTCAATGAATTTGACGTCTCTCCCCACAACAAAATTTTTTGTGACAAGATTATACAGTTTGTATGCCTTGTGTTGTTCACTATAACGAGTGAAAATGCAACCCTCACTCCTCTTATCCAATTTTTTTCTGAGCTCAACACGCATATGAAAAAATGAAACACTATCAAATATTTTGAGATGTGCGACACTAGTCTTAGTGCCACTCCATGCTTCTTTCGGAATCTTGTCCTCGAAAGTCACTGTGGGTGATCTATTGAGAAAGTAGACTCAACATGCATAAACTTCGGCCCAAAAATCATACGATAACTTCTTATGTGACAGCATGATGTGGGCCCTATTCATGATGGTCATTTTCTTTCATTCAACAAATCCTTTCTGCTCTGGAGTGTATCTGGTGTTGAACTGTCTCTAGATTCCATGCTTCTTACAAAATTTTGAAAACTAATGTGAATCATATTCACCTCAACCTTCTGACCTAAGCATTTTAATGAAATTTCTAGACATCTTCTCAATGAGATCCTTGAACTCTTTGAACCTAGAGAAGTTCTCTAATTTGTTTTTGACGAAATAAATCCATACATTCCTGCTAAAAGCATCAATAAAGTTTAGAAAATAAAAACCACCTCCTATGGATTGGGTTTGCATGGTTCCATAGAGGTCTGTACGAACTAAATCAAGATGTTCTTTGGCTCGAGATGTGGAAGTCAAGAAATTGTCCCTTTCATGTTTACTAGTGATACAATCCTTAGAGGTGTTGTATTGTTCATAAATAACAGGTAACCCTTTGACCATTGACTGTTTGTGTAGGAGATTGAGACTCTTGAAGGGAAGATGACCAAATCTATACTTCCATAACTAGGATTTATCAAGACTAGAAACTGTATGGGATACAAACTATGGAAGATTGGCACTCATGAGACTAAGACAAAATATTCTATTCTTGGTCATTTCTACTTTAGCTATGAGTCTCTTACTCGAGGGTTAATCATAGATACCATATTATGTATCATAAGACCGAATATCATACTAGTTCTAAAGTAATTGACCTATAATATTCATATTTACATTCAAATGTGGTACATATAACACCTCATGAATAAATTTATTTTCATTTTTCTTTGTAAGAAGAGGGATAGTAGATTTTCCTTTTGCTGGGACCATAAATTCATCTCCTAGCTTGATATTTGTGACAATAGTGGAATCCAAACTGGAGAATAGTGACTTGTTACCTATCATGTGATTGCTACAACCGCTATCTAGTATCCATAGATGTGTACTATAGTGTTCTTCAACTGATTGATAAGACATAAACATCACCTCAGATGAGCATTCTTCTTCTTTAGAGACATTGGATCTTCTATTGTTCTGGTTACTCTCCTGGTCATTTGCTTCTTTCTGCATTCTCTTTCATAGTGTCCATACTTCTTGCAGTAGTTACACTGAACATTGGACTTATTGGTCCATATTTTTCCTCTCCCCCTCTGACCTTTTGAGTTGTGAGAGTGATGTGAATGATCCGAGTGTTCTTAACTATGACTCACTCTACTCTCTATAGCTGGACACCCTTGACCTATTCTTCCTCGACCTCGTCCTCCTCTTCATCGACCTCTATTGAGGGAAGCTTGGGTGTTGAAAGCATTGGTCATGGACTCTTCTTCTTGATTGATTCGATTTTCATGAGATAGAAGAGATCCAGTCAATACTTCTAGGGTGAACTGAGATAGATAATTTGACTCTTTTATGGCAGTCACTACCATAGAAAACTTCTTGGTGAGACACAAAAGAATGTTTTGAACAACTATATTCTATTCTATGGGTTCACCATAGTTTTGGAATTGGGTGACAATGCTTGAAACCCTAGCCATGAACTAATCTACAGTTTCTAACTATGTCATCTTCAAACTTTCAAATTGAAGGAGTAGGGTTTGCATTGTTACCGTTGTGTTGGTAGCTCCTAAGATAAGTGGAAAAATGGACACCTCGATTAAACTTTAGATCAACCATGTGGCTGTGAGATCTTGGTCTTGACAAGCTTCGACAACACTCTTCTTAGCATTATTCATTGCGACGAGAGTAGTTGTATCTGGTTTTTTGAACTCAGTTTCAACCATATCCCAAAATTTGTTGAGATAGAGAAATGTCTTCATCTTGATAGACCAAAACTCATGGTTGGCTCCTGTGAGAAAGGGTCCGGAGATCGGCTCCAATGAGATCATATTAGCCATATTCCCCCCTTTTGTTAATTGGAAAAAATACAACACCGCTCCTTATGCAATGCAAAAGGGCCATGAGGGGGCGCAGTGCCAGTTATTTGTGTAAGTCCTAAGGGTTCACCACTCTTTCCAAACTTGAGCAATGCAGTGGCACCATGCTTTTCCTCTTCAAAAAAGGCAGTGCCGCCGCTCTTTCAATGTGGGAAAGATGCCAGGGCCCTATTTAATAACCTCGTTCCCGAAATAAAAATAATGGGGTGGTGGGGAGAGACTCGACCATTTGGAGCGAGTATTCACGTTGGGTTCTGTGAAGAGTGTGCAACTAGACATTAAGCATCCTATGAATATATCTGCATGTCGAATATTGCACTATGCGTGGAGAAGAACGTGCAACTGAACACTGAGTGGCGACCCTGTAGCTGGGTCAGATCAGGAGTCCGTAGGCGCTATGAGTAGAAATAATGGTGCTAGTTAGGGTGTTTTCAATGTGAGCACAATGTTGGATTGAATCAATCGCGGATTGACTCATGGATCAATTTTCTCACACGTGTAGTTTTAACACAAGATCAACTCTCACAGTGGTTCCATATTTGTGTTTTTTTTTCTTCTGTTCCAATTTCACCGCAGATTGGGAATAAAAAACAGGTGCCAAGTATGTCGTGAGAATGCAATCTGGGAATGACGTAGAATTCTAGGAATGTATGCAGCAATGATGCCAACTTTATTTTTGTGAAGTGAAATTGTCACTCACCGTGCATATCAACTGCGCAGATCAATGTTTTAAAGGTATGACTAAAATGGGTTGAGTTTACACCAGTAGCTACTTTTTGACTATACATGCTTTCTACTCTGTGAAAAGGCTTATCGAGACAAGCAAGGATCAGGTTATATTCTATGATATCATGTTAAAGAAAACAATGAAGGATACATAAGTACTATGGGAAGATTCATTGCCATCTCATTATTAGTCCAAGTGTAAATAGGAAATATAGAATAACAATACTATGGGTGAATACCGCAGGTCAGAAAATACCATCGGTCACCTAACTCACTAACTAACTACATGTGAGATTACATTCTTCAAAATAAAGGAGTCCATTAATGAAACAATGCTACACATAAATCTCGTCACCATCAAGTGTTGAGGCACAAAACATGAGAAATTTCCCTCAATTCCCAAACTGTGAAGTTGGACATTGGCTCAGATTCCTATTTTCCATATTTGAGTCCACCACTTCCTTTGCATTTAATGCAAAAATAGTTACCCTCTTCAGTAACACCCATTGTCTCTTGACATTTAGCCGTGCCACTGCATTTACCCTTTGATCAAAGAGTCATTCCCCCTTAGTAACGCTTTGTCTACATAGAGGAAAATTGGTGCTTGAGATTAAAAGAGAAAAAGAGAATATTCACGAAGCTTCTTGAAGGAAGACCTCATGGAACCCTCATCACTACTCCTGTGGACCACCAAGAATCGAGATCCCCCCTAGTAGGATCTCATTTCCACCTCATCCAAAATTTTCTCAACCATCCCTATCCTCCCAAAGCCTATAAAACTAGGCTCATCCCCCATGGTTGAGAGAGAGAAAATTTATGCTGCTACGCTGAGGTTCTAGCCAAATCTAGGGTGAGCATAGAAGGAGCAAGTTGGATCTTTTGATGACAAGGCATTGCATGTGAAGGAGAATCACAACATTAAGGCAATGGTTGTAATCTCTCTTCTTCAATTTTAATACAAAGATGGCTCATTTCCCATAAAATTTATTATCTTGAAATAATTCATCTTATTATTGGATTCCTTAGTCACTAATATAGAATTGTAGACTATGTTTTGGAACCTTTGATCTTGCTTGTTTGTTTGATGTGTTTGTGCAGGTACATCCATGGAGATTCATAACCATAGGAGACAACTACATCACATTACAAAATAGCCAAAGGATTCATTTCAGATATATACAAGCTCTAGGGAAAGTCTTTCATCATTGTTATCACTCATTTGTTCTAGATCTGAACCATTGATACCTAGAGAAACAACTCTTGTCAGCAAGAGGTGAAATTTTCTAGCAACAAATCTACCAAATCCACTCGGGACAGTATTCAACACATTTGATCTTCCTTGGTTTTCAAACTCTTGTCTATAATCGATAACTCCAACCTTTTAGTGATCAGATCTACTAGATTTCTAGTGAGATTTTGGTTCAGTTTAACCAAATCTGTTCATATATGAGACACATTTGCTTTCTCTACTTAATTTTCCTGTTAATTTCATGATTTGATGGCAATATTTCAACACTTGACTTTCTCTGTTTCGTCACTTTTTTATTTTTTGACATCTACAGGAGCCACTGCGCATTCAGAGAGGACATTAGGCAGTGCCATCGGGTTTGCTCAGTAGACGTTAAGCGGTGCCACTGCTCTGTTATAGTGGACGAAATGTGGTGCCCATTTAGTAATGGCCTATCACCAACCTTCTGCAAGCAGTGCGAGGTAGGGTTTTCAAACCCTTATGATTTCAAATCTTAATTAAGTTTGCTTTCTATTCTGTTTGTTTTTTGGGCTTCATTGTCGATATCTGGACTATTAAATTCAAAGTCTGAAAGTGGTAAAGGATTATTTTTCTTTCGTTTAAACAACTAGGTTGCATCCATCTATTTAGTTACTTGTATGCTTGGTTTTGATTTTTAAAAGGAGTGCTTGGAAGTTAGTATACTAGAACCATGTTTCCACCATTTTCGAGGGATTATAGTCCCTTGGATCGCAACAAAGGAGCTCAATAAAGGAAATAGGATGGCAGGATAGAGGAATTAGTTATGCGCGACCGAGCACAAATATATGTCATCACACGCAACTTATCCTTGCTCTCAATCTCACAATTGGCACAATCCATGTGACACAGTTGATTCGCACTAACATACCGTCTACGAATTATGTCGTGGTTTAAGACAAAAACACACAAGTCATTATACATCCATATTTCAATGCCACTTTCCCAAGCATTTATCTAATGATTACACTATAACGTCATACACTTAAGCAATATTCCAGCATTATAAAAAAAGTAAATAACTACCATTCACATAAAAAATTCAGAACATTAATCATCCATTCAGCACAAGAAATAATGTGAAAACCCATCTCAGAAAAACCACCAAGGTGATATTCATCCGGTATGAGAAAATGATGTACAACCTTGTACTCTATAGGATACATACTGATCTTGACATATGGCTTTACGACTTAGAATTATGGTTCTCATGCTCCTTGGTTTGTTCTTCTATTCCACCTCTACTCCTAGCGTTCTATGCAAACAACAGCCAGATCCTCGACTCAACAGCCTCTTATCACTACCAGACTCTTCCTGAGTCTTTCCTTTCTACGATCCATACAACATTACAACAAATCGACATCCTTCACCATGGACTGCCAATGAACAGAGGAACAATCATTGGAAAACTAACCTAGACATAGTTACGACTGACTAAAAGAAATCAAAACCCACTGAACCAACCCCTTTTCCCTTGAATCCCTCCTATTTATACTATTTTACATCGGCACCGAGGGCTGACAGCATACATGAAGTCTTTTAACTATCACAATTAACATCCTCTTAGGCTATAGCTGTGGTGATTACGACTTGACACGAGGCACTATCGGTCTGACTTACAAATGTCCCCTCATACGTGTGTAGCTGTAGGATTACACTTCCTAAATGGACATGATCTGGATTTTGCACCTGTCTCTTTCCGATCGTTATCACTTGCGCATTCCTGTGCTTGCCTTTCCTTCTGTCTGTGCTGGTCCTTTGCTTCCTTCACGATCTTCATTTCTTTCTGTCATGCGCGCAGTGCACCTTCTTTGCTTACAGGCATGAACTTCTTCCTTGCACTCCTTTCACAGGGCAACAGACCTCCAACACTCACATGTGGCTCGTCCCGAGACACGTAGCAATGGACATATGAGGAGTTGTGATCTGCATAGTTGCCTTTGCAAAAAAAAAATCTTGTGCACCTTCTCTTGCCTCCTAGCTTGCGCAGCTTGTTCCTTATTATTTTTTTTTTGTGATGTCTCTTACACCATGAATTCTTTCCATACTTAGAAGATTTCATAGATTACAACACCAATATAGTTTCTTCCTTGGCACCATCGAAAGACTTAATGGGGAGTTCCAATTCTGAATTCCTTTAAGAAGACAAAGTAAGCTATGCAATTCTAATTGAGACCAACATCCCAATGAATAGTAATGTTGTCTTTTCTCTCGGACTCTTTCGTCATCTTATCATAGTCCACCTCCAATTTCACCAAGGGTTGTTAGTGTCTCATTTTGACAAAGCAATCCAATTCTTTTTCTCATTCTCAGGCTCCCGCGGTTTTTCTTGTGCTTGTGACAACTTGTCTCTTGTTGTTCTTCCTTGATTTTGTCATTTTATACATCCTCCTTTTCTCCATCTTCTTGCTTTGCCTCTTCCCATTCTACATAGTTGGGCGGTCCATTTCCCAACCGAAGGTATGAGCTTGGAAGCGTGAGGCATTGTCCATATTGAAAAAAAGAGAATCCATGAATTCAACGGAGTGATTAGCGGCGATTGATCTGCCAAAATTTGACGAATTTCACCTAAGCATCATGGTCTATAAGCCATATCCAGCCATGTAGCTGCTCTCTATTTTTTCCCCACATGCAGGCCTTTCCTAGACTGCTAAACATTGAGCTTGCTTGCCATCCCTGCAAACTTTGTCAAATGCTGCAAGGAATCTGGTGGCCTACCCTGTAGCCTTTGTCAAATGGGGAAAGAAATCTAGTCCCTACCAGAGTTCTTGTAGGTGCCCTAGCCAGGGTTTCTAACCTACTGAAAATTAAATATCCAAGGATGACTTCACCAAATACTTTTAGCTGGGTAAGAATAATTTGGAGATTGTTACCATCTTTCTTATTCCCAACGTCGGAGATACCCTACACAATGAAGGCTACAACAAATGCTTTAGCCCACAGGGCTACTCGCCATGAAACACCCCAACCCATTTGTAACTCTAATTGGTGCTCATCCATCATGACCAAGTGATGTTTTCTCTAGGGATGCCCATATCTTATAATAGGAGCATCGAGTCACGTGTTGTGTAGGCTTATCCAGGTGCATCATTAGGACAAGACCTTCCCTTGGTGTAACACATCCACCTCTCATATTTTCTATGATTAATAGTATCATCAGTCTTCCATACTAACATTCATCATTTATATTGACATAATGGAGAGTTACCGTCACATATTTTCCTACACTTGATCCACATAGGGCGATGTCTTGTCATAAGTGACAATTCTTTGAGGAATAATTATGCATTTAACGGTTTGTCAATGACTGCTAGTTGTCTGGGACCTCCCACAATTTGTCTCTTAGCTAGTTTTTTGGTGGGTTTATAGCGCACCATTCTTTTCATGCAACTTCCTCTTTCTACGTAGTTTCATCTTCCCATGCACGCTGAACTGAGGATTCCTCTCTTGCTGGTTTCCTTAATTTTTTGGTTTTTTTTTCTTTTGCTGCGCTCCATGGATTGATTTCCTTGCACACTTTTATGTTTTCGACGCTGGCTCAAGCCTCGCAATAGGATGAACCTTGTACTAGAATGTCTTCACCATCTATTGAACCTTCGCGACTTCCTCTACAACTTCCTGTACTTGTGTGGCCAACTGCTCAAAATGATCAGGATGGACATGTTCCGATGATTTTTCCTCTATTGCTTGTATTATGCATTGAAGTTTTTTCTGTACCAGCTGAATAAAGTTTGTGAAACGCTCTAATTCCAACTAATGTGCCTCAACCTCAACTTCCCTATCCTTTTCTTGTCTACAAAGGGTCTGCACTTCTTGCTACAATATTTTGATCTCTGCATTTTTGAAGACCTTCTGCTAGAGGGGAAGCTTCCTCATTTCTACCTTTGTAGCGCTAATTTTTTCATCTAGCTCTCGTGCATTTAGCCTGATTTTCTCAGCTGTCCCATCTTTGAGCAGCGCTCCCCAAATGGTTATGACAACATCTACGGCCTTTGCCTAGAGTGCTTCACCTTCTCTAATTTTAATAGCATCTTTAGACGTTGCTCTTCTTCTTTCCTCAACCACTTCCTCGGGTGCGGTTGGCATCTTCCTGGCTTACAGCTCCTCAACTTGGTACTGTATATTCTGTGCGACCTTCATAAGCCTGGTCACTTTAGCCAAGGATTATTCATCTTCTTTCCTTGCTTTTGGTGGGAATGCTGCAATGGCATTCTTGATGGAGTCTACTAATGTGACGCAGTTCTTCTCAAGTGCTAATATTTCCTGTTCCTTTTTGGAAATAAGGGTGATGCGCCCCTGTAGTTCTTGCTCTTTGTCCTTTAAGAGGGCCTTGCAGAGCTTTTCCTTCCTTAGTTGTTTTTCTTTTTGGTAACCAACTGCATTTTCCCTTACCCGAATTTCGGATGCGGCCATTTGCTGGATGCTATAGACTTTCTGCAAGGCTAGCTTGGAGAAGTCTATCTATGTGTTGTTATGGTCAAGACCTGCACTTGTCTCTCCGTCTTCCTCCAATGCCGGCCTCTGAATCACTACTTTGATTGGTGGTACTAATGCTGGTGTAGCTAGTGGAATACTTGGATCAACACCATATGTCTCAGCCTCCACTATAGCTTTGACATCCTAGATGGCCCTCAACTTGGGTAGCGATGTTTACTTGCTACATCTTCATACTAGTGAGGTTATATTGCGTGACCTTAGAAATAGCATTGGCAAGTTCCTACAAATCATCTTCAGTCAATGTATTTGTGTTCGTTGTTCTGTCAGTTTTCTACTTCTTACGAGATGAGTGGCCCTCTTCTTTCTACGCGTGCATCTGTGTCTGTGCATGCTCTTGACTTGGTGGGAGATCTGATGCATGATGTTCCAAGTCATCAATAGTATCATCATCCTCATTGTGTTCCTGCGACGGATCATCTTAGTTGTCGTCTCCTTCATGCTCTTCACCATTGACTTGGTGAAGTCGAGGTTCCACTGCATTCTTCCCTTCAGACAGTGGTTATGCTAGTGGGCCACACCATTCCTCTGGCCAAAGATTAATAATTGCATCCACATCCTCATCTGTGACCATGAAGTCTACATGGTGCACCTACTTGAGTGGATCCTTTCTTGGCAGCAGGGTTATAGTATGCGCATCATCTTGAAACATGATGAATATGGCGTACCTGTGTACTGTCGCAGCATGGATTCTATGGGACTATCGAAAAAATTCATGCAGCGCTTCTCTGTGGACAAAAATGCAATGTTTCTATCTTTCTGGTGATCGCTATTTACCTTACCTTCCCACATATTTTGGTACCTTGCACCCAGGCAATGTAGGAGGACATCCATCTGGACATAGTCTGGTGGGTTACCCAACATAGTGAACAAAATCAAGATCAACATCTAGGAATAGTGAAATTTGTAGGTGTCCTTATGCTGGGCCTACAGGGCATCATCTATGAGTTCGTTTAGTAGGTACCATGAGAAATTGAATCTTCCTCCTAAGGCACATAAATATGCTAGTTCCAACACTGCTGCAGAACATTGAGTGGGCATTTCCTTGTGGAATATCTTACAGGATAGGATATTTGTGGCGATGCACACACTTTTGTATCAAATGGGGCCAATCAAGAATCCCCTCCTCGCTCGCTGAAGGCTGTGCTTCTGCTTGATAGGGTTAACATCTTGCTTGGCCAAGTATGACATAGGATCAATGCCTTCCTTTGGGAGGCCCATCATCCTTGAGATTAACTCAACATTGACCTGATAGGGATGATCCAACCATAGGCATCCTCTGTGGAAGAAGACCATAAAATGCTTTATGTACGTATTGACTTGTATGCTATGGCTAAAGTGAGGCATGAAGAGCATGTTGGTTAGAACTGAGCAAGCAATTCCATTGGCCCAGTCCTTTGGCCTAAGAACTTGGGCGTTACTTGTGGCAGACTATTCCATGACCATGGAGTCTATTATCTGTAGCCCTTCCTGTTGCTGAGTGTAAAAGTCTTGGAAATTCAACCTGGCCAACTCAGGAAGGATATCCTTTAGAAAGATAACATTGTTAGGAATCCACGGTGATACCAGAGTGGTCATTTCCTTCTTTGGGAGATCCCCCTCCTCTGCATTGGTTCTCCTTGGTCGAATGTAATGCAGGAAATTTTGGTCAACCCGCTCTATCTCTGGCTCTCTTTGTGGCAGCATGCCTTTGTTCCTAATATATTCTATTTTATCACAAACAGGTGCCTTTCCTCACTCCTCCATAGTGGTTGGAGCCTTGCATATTATTTGATGTGGTGGTGGTTGTGTGGATGCCTCCCTTGGTTGCGTCTCATTGGGTCGCTTCGGCTCTCTGTCAAGTGTTATAACTGCTTGTTTCTTGTATGTTCTTGCCATTGGGTAAATCTCTAGTTGTTTTTGTGGTTCTTGTAACGTAGATGATTATATTTCTTGCTCCTTGTTAATGGGGCAGGTAGAGATAACGACATCTGATGCCTCACTGTCGCTGGGAATGTTAATTACCATGCATGTTGGTGTAATTGAACAAATATATTAGGATTTAGCTCTATAATCGCATGGCTCTGGTTTCCTCAGGTCATAGTGTGCATAATGGAATGCTTGATGGGGAATCTGAATATTTATCCAGGCCTCTACGTCCTTCAATCATCATTTGATAGGAGCTCAACGTCTAATCGTCCTCCTGGATTGCTTCTGCCGACACTTTTTGTATTAACTTCTTTAACTCACTTTTTGGGCTATATCTGTCAGGCTAGTTATGGAAGTTATGCCAATGATGGGTGATGGGACAAAAAAGTATGCTACCATACTCCTCATACTGCATCGAATTAATGTTACTTAGCTATGACAACTTCCAGAATCTTTGTCAGGGATTCATAGCTTAATACAGGCTAGCCTATCATTCTTGATTTTAGCATCCTTTTGCCGCTTTTTAACATTTCTCTGCGTGCTAACAACTTTTTTCTTTTCCATTTCTCAAGCGTATGTTTCCTTACTTGAGTTTGCACTATGAATTTCTTCTTGCGTGCTTTGTTGCTTGTTCCTTTGTGGTGGTTCTATCGCAGTCTTGTGACATAGGAGGTCACATCTTTTGGCCTCTCAATTTTTTTTTCACATTTTAACTTGGGATGTAATGAGTGTCAGTACCGTTCACCCTACCTGCAACATAGGTACCATCTAACTTCTAAAGTTTTACTGTGCCCACATCGCTACTGTGCGCGATCCTATATGGCCCTAGCCAATGAGTCTTCAGCCTGTCCAGGTGTTTGGATAAATTGTTGTCATACCATAATACAAGTCTTCATTTTTCAAATGGCCTAACTCTGATATATTGATCATGCTATGGATTTTGTTGTTGCTTACTCGGTTGAGAATCTATTCACAAGGGTATTTTCATCTCCCCTAAGTCTCTTACTATTCCCCTTATTTTTGAGAAGTTGGCATGGAATAGGTTCTTATACTCATGTAGCAGATCCGCAATATTTGCAACTGCTTCATTATCTTAATAATGTTGGACATTGGTGCACTTTGGGTGCTGTAGTGACTCGATATGTACTTCCTTGATTTTCAGGGGCTGGAGGAACTCACCACTTGAAATGTTACTTCCTTCTACTTCTCATGTTCCCTTTGATTATGGGCTACTGATATTAATCAGATCATCATTTGGGCCTCTAGTTAGACTGTACTGCTGACTAACTAGTTGCACTACATTGGTTAGAGTTAACGTGTTTGATAGGGATCTTAGCAACTATATTCCATTTTTCCGTCTGAAGTGCAACATGAGTTGTAGGGTACTTGTTAGCAATTTCAAATGTATGTGAAACCTGCTTAGCGAGCCTCTCGCAATATTGGGTTCCTTGTCGCAGCTCCATAGAGGTATACCAGGTTCTAGGTGTGGTCTCCAATGTGTGTATGAAAATTTCGTAGGTGGGCAGCTCTCTGGACTCATTCTCCACCCATCTCATAGACCTTGTAATTCTTGCACACCTTCTCATAGATAATTCATGCAATATATTTTCCAACTCTCTAAAGCCTCACTTGAGTCAGATGTACATGAAATCATGCATCTCTAGCTTAGGTTTCTGTTTGTGCCAGAAATTGTTCTTAGACTACCAGAAGAACAAGCCAACACAATCTCAAAAGTAAAATTAAATAAAACAGGTTTTTATGGTTTTGGTTT
>LPNX011137422.1:6918-19310 GCA_001517045.1 Pseudotsuga menziesii
TCCTTTGTCGTGTTGGCGTTTTCACCTGTTTCTTCTCATCATCGCTTAAATATATTTCACTAAATGTTGCGGTTAATTCACCTCATAGTACAAGGGAGAAATCATTGTTTATTTGCTACTGTAATGTCCTTAAATGTTTCAGAATTTGATTCCATTGCCCAATCATTNGAGAAAGCATTGTTTATTTTCTACTGTAATGTCCTTAAATGTTTCAGAATTTGATTCCATTTCCCAATCATTTTGATTATATTTTTGTTTCCACCCTCTTATTTGTAACTATCCTATTACTAGCAAAAATCTAGTCTTCTGCATGCTCATTATTATTAAATGTTTATGTGAAGGTTACTATGACAAGAGAGAGCCCTCTCTGACTACCTTGGCTAGAAGGAATTCTAAAGGTTGGTTGAAATGGCTACCCCTATGAATTCCTACAGCAACCATAGGAAAATTACAGGGTGCTAACATGTTGGTGCCATTACGGGGGAGCGAATGAGCAAAATCATCCCTGGGTAGAATGACATTGCTCAGTTCTATGACTTGGTTGAGCAGTCAATCTTAGACACATTTAAGGTTTCATATGCTCTAGTGAATCCACTCAAGACCTTTGAAGGTGACTCCAATGGGAACCCTGATCACCCAAAAGCTACAAATTTTTAAAAGGTTCCATGGTGACTCCACTAGGGAAAATGATCCCAATATAGCAGAGCCTGGAAGGGCTTGGTAAAATATGAGTTACACTGTTTCCTTTCTCTAAGATGTATTTTCCTTCTTGGCACATTTTTTTCTTATACTTCCCTGGGCTGGTTAGAACTATTTTCCAATATCTGTCACGCTCAAGGAAAGGCCCTAAACCCACCCTTGTATATCCCTCTTTGAATACCTAGAAATATCCTTCACCCTGTACTTATGACCGAAGCCAAACCCCTTCATCCGAGACCCATGAGGATTGTGATGTTTCTTCTGACCTAGCGCTCTCCTCTCAATAGGCCTCATCCAACTCCACAGTCAAAAGACCTCTCACTATTGCAACATTTCCTCCCCTCCATTTAGAACCTAAAGAGCCTTCGTCATTCAAGGTTTTAGCCCCTCATTAGAGGAAATTTCAACTCAAAATGGGCCTTTTAACTTTTATTCAAATTCCATGTCACCATGTGTTAGCCAATGAAATTGCTTTAAATTTGAAATACCGTATAGGTCTTAAACACTTTTTTAATATAAATTTGGGGATAGGTATCATAAAAAAACTACTTTTTTGTTTGTATTTTTGACATATCTCCCCGTGTTTTTACTCAAATTTAGATCAGGAGAGCTCGTTGGATGTGGAATTAAATTCTACATCCAACAAGTACCCACTCGGCATACTTTTGATGGACCTCTCTACCCCAAAAATAAGAAATACCTGAAAAAATGGAATGATGATGTTATCATTCCATTTTTTTCAGGTATTACTTGTTTTTGGGGTAGAGGGGTCCATCAAAAGTATGCCGAGTGGGTACTCATTGGATGAAGAATTTAATGCCGCATCCAACGAGCTCTCCCAATCGAAATTTCAGTAAAAACACAGGGAGATATGTCAAAAATACAAACAAAAAAGTAGTTTTTTTCTTTTCTTTCTCCAAAATTAATAAATATTATTTTATTATTTTAACGATTATTTTATTAATTCATTTTAGGAGGCCCATTTTGAGTTGAAATTTCCTCTAATGATCGAAATTTCTTCCATAGCCCCGGAAAGGGCCAAACGATTCACCCCATACTTCTCCCTACTATCCTTCACAACCTTCCGCAGGGGTACACCCAGAGACTCAAACAATTTTCTGGTGAGAAGGGGGACTCAGCTAAAGAACATTTGGGGTGTTTTGTGAACTGGATTGACCTAGAAGAAGAGGAGCATGAATACATTAAGGTCAGACTGTTATCCCAAATCCTTGATGGAGGGGCAAGGAGATGGTTCACCAGCCTTACAGATAACTCCATCCTGAGTTATCAGGTTTTGGAGGACATTTTCAAAGAGAGGTGGGCAGAGAAAAAGGACCCTAGGAGATGCTTGTCTCGGTTCTATTCTATCAGGAGGGAAGAGAGTGAATCTTTCCAAGTGTTCTCCGACATATTTATGAAAGTATATAACGTCATCCCTTCTAATTTCAAACCTCCTCCTGAAACTTCCCAACTCTAATAAGGTGAGGCCATCGATAGCGAATTCTCTTTGTGGCTCAGCGAAAGAAGGTCAGCCTCTCTATCAAACATGATGAATGACGTCGCAGGGGTGGAGATAAACTTGAAAACTACTAGAGAGAAGGTGGGAGAAGAAGGAGATATAATACAGAGCGAAGATCTCCCCTAGCTTCTCCCCTATGACACCCTGGAGACCACTATGAATGAGAGGATGTAGGCCATAGAAAGGTGGATGGAGGTATTCACGAAGGATCGCAGCCCCTATCCCATGAGCAGTTAAGAAATCAGAGGACCCTTTCATATAGAGAAAGCTCAAACTATCCTTAAAGACCTACAAGAACACTCAAGGTATTCTCATCTAACGGAAGGGGAAGAGAATGCATAGCCGAAGACACTTTTTCACCTAGACCCTGCAGTCCATGAAGAATAAATCAAGAGGGATAAAGGTAACTGCATGCCCTTATGTGTCACCTCATTTGATTTACTGAAATAGAGGTTAAAAAGTTCAAATTGAGCACAGAATAAGGTCATGGAATGGTTTAAAACTGATGATGAGGGAAGTGGACGAATGGAATCTATCGTATGTCCTACTTTTTCTTCATTTGAGCACACAGATGAACAGTCTGATCCTATACAGGAGGAATATTACAATTTGTTTGATGGAAAAGGTATCCTTCTTGTTTCCAACCCTTTCTGTGGAAATGTTGAGGTGGTTTTCAAATCCCCCATGTACAATGAAGACGAGGACAACTGCTCAAAAGATGAGGGTCTGAAATGGGACATTTCTTCCTACTCTTCCAGTACAGATTACCTATGTCAATAAGAGCGCAGTTCACCGGAAACTATTGAAAAGATTTCCTATGAATTGCAAGAGGAAGAACAAGGTGAGGTTTCCGGCATTCAGGATGAGGCAACTGAGGTTGCAGGTAAAGAGGGTCACAAACTCCCCTCACATAATAATTTTGAAAGACCTTTGAATAGTTTGCAGGGGAAGACACATTTGGAGTAGTGATCATGAAACCGGCAATGTCGAGAGAGGTTCAGGGTAGCCATGGGTTTTATGATCTGGAGGCTGAGTACATGGAGAAACTATATCATGACAAGTGTATAGCATAAATTTCAAATATCTTTCATGACCCAATGGCCACACCTGTGGAGAAGCTGTACAATGGGAATGATGGGATGTTTATGCATAGTGAAAGCCAAAGGTTCAAAAATGGGCCTCCTATCATCCCACCTCACATTACTACCCTCTATCAAGCAGGAGGGAAGAACCTGCAAACGTAATCACCTGTATGATTAGATTCACTGGAAGGTGGAAGTCACTTGACTGGATGGTAATGCTCATGTAAATTAGGGTAGGTAAGATTGAATAAGCTCGACCTAGAAGGCATTTTATTTCTACAATTTTTCATCTTTATTGTCATCTATTCAGTTTTTTTTTCAAAACATGCTGGTAAGTTACCGGGAGGTAATCGCAAAGAGGCCCAATGGATCAGGAACATGGTCTATGCTTGTTCTTTGCTACCTCATAGGGAGGATAGCATCCCTGATTTGGAGCCATGTTAGCACTCCCGCTAAAATTTTTGGATCTACAAGGAATGTGTGGCAGAAAAGGGGGTGTAGCCAGAATTTTTCCAAGCTTGGAGACTTCGAGAATGGGTCACGACAGAATAGGAAACATAGAGCGATAGAGTTTGAGTATTTCATAATGGTCAAGACAAACTAAATACTAGGCCACAAAGTTGCAAGAAATCCTTGGCTCGTGACCCTTCCCAACGGCCATGATCGGATGCCAACCAAATCCACAACAAGTGTACACCATCACAACGGGAGATGTAAGGAACACATATTGCGTCGTGATCTTGGCCTCCCATAGGGCCCACCTAGATCAAACAACTGAGACCCCCCTTAGAAGATATATCAAAGGAACAGAACCTTCACGCTACCCCAACTTTTGCAATGGATAAGGAAGGAGAGGTCCGTGAAATGGAGGAAGACCCTGCACGATTGGACAGTGACAATCAGACGAGATTCTAATCAACGACCTAGATTCAATTCACATCAAGAATAAGTGTGGAAAAGAATGGAAGGTGGCAACATGAAATCTAGTAGAGCCCCTCGCTTTAAATGGAATAGATTCAAAAAAAGATCGACCAACGGCTCTAATCTACGTCGCGACAGAGACATGTGCGAAGGTTAGGAAGTAGGAGAAAGGTGAAGTCCGATATGGTCCACCTAGTCAAGATGGGACATGTGGCATCAACGACACAAAAACAGGTCTTGAAGTCCTCAAGATTCGCTTCCCGGCACGTGTAGTAAGGACGAGCGCCAAACGATCAGTTGGTAGAGAATGTGAGCGGATGTATGCTCTGTATTTCAAGGAAGCAAGGCACTGAAATCTAGGCCGACTGACGGATTAGTGAAGCAACAAACGTCAAATCCATCCCCCATGAGATCTCTTCAAGGAGATTACGAGTGAATTCAGAGGTCACTTTTTTAATTAACAGAGGTCAAGGCCTTATGGGTTCCATAGTTGGCACCTTCACATAAGGGATTTGGATCAAGAGCCCACGCGATTTCCTGTGTTGTCATCATAACACACTCATGATTGCAAGTGTAAGGGTGTGATAAGCATGCATTAGAGCTCAGCTTCCTAGCTCAATATAATGCCACCATCAGAGCCATTTGAAGATGTAAAGATCCTGCATGATGATAAAGATAGGATGGCTACTCCTTTTGGGTCTTGGAGAGTTATAACAAGAGAACGGATATGACTTCTGTGTTTGAAACATCGGTTTTCTAGGGCACCTCATTGGCATGTAAGGGTCATTTAGAAACCCATCTTCCATTGAATCCTTGTGCTTCAACATTCCCAGCCATCGAGGCAAATATTTCCATTGCACTGAAGAAATTTCTAACATAGAGGAAGACCATTTCATCTCAACAGATCACGACACCACTTCGAGGGGAGTACCTACAATCCCTGACCCTAAGATAATTCTTCCAAAGCCTCTAGATAGGAACACAAGCCCCATCACCAGGGCACATAGTATCCATTTATATGGGTAGTCGGTCTGGGCGAATATTCAGACCTAGGAAGGGAGGAGCGGGAAGCTTCATCATCATGGTCTTGGTCTCATATTGCCAAATTCATCTAGGATGATGACGAGCCTCAGGGAGTTTTGCACCAAACCCAAATGAAACATAAACCTTCCCGCAAGCTATGAACACAAAAAGAACACCTTTCTAGAACACAAAGAAACAAGGAGGGTTGAAGCAACAAAGGTCACCTCGAGGATTTTCCATACTTTTTCTAACAGAAATCATGCCGAAGGAGCAGAGTTGTTAGTGCCAAAATTTCACTATCAAAGCAAGTGAGCATACATTAAAATTCCAGAGTGCCATTCCTACCAGTGTACGCAGCATGACACGTTCCCTATTTTGCGTAATAAACAATGGCGAATATGCCATGTAAGGCAGTGTGTTATGATTTTGACGTGATTATTTTGGGTGAATTATATATTTCGTAACCATTTTGATGCCCTGTTTCTAGGAATATCCTGGGGGTAATTCACATTATAAATAGAACCTCCCTCAAGGAGGATAGAGGTTGGAATGGTGTCCATTTTTTAGGCCTCTGCGTCGGTTTTGTAGTTCTGTAAACAGTTTTTGGGAGCTTTAATTAATATATTTCTTCTATTGATATGAGATTCATCACGGTGTTCATGTTCAGTGTCTTCTTTCCATTTAATTCATTTTCATATGTGTATTTCCTGCAAAAATTCTTTCTAGTTGTATGAAAATAATTCACTCTTTGTTAAGTGCTATTTTTGTCAAATCAAGCATTATTTTTTTTTTTGTTATGATGGTTTTGAAATTCATCGTATGTTTGATGTTCCACCTATGTTATTTCCCTCAATATGTTCTTTTGCTAAAGTTGTTGCAAGGAATTCATCCATATATAGGTGCCCCTTGTCGTGCTAGGATTTTCACCCATTTCTTCTCATCACCGCTTAAAGAGATTTCGTTGAATGTTGCGGTTACTTTGCCTCATTGTAAAAGGGAGAAATAATTGTTTATTTGTTGTCGTAATGTCCTTAAATTTTTCAGAATTTGACTCCATTTCCCAATCATTTTGATTATATTTGTTTTTCCACCCTCTTATTTGTAACTGTCATGTTACTAGCAGAAATCTAGTCTTCTACATGCTCATTATTGTTAAATTTGTATGTGAAGGTTATTGTGACAAGAGAGATCCATCTCTAACTATCTTGGTTATAAGGTATTCTAAAGGTTGGTTGAAATGGTAAACCCTGTAAATTCCTACAGCAACCATAGGAAAATTACAGGGTGCTAACATGTTGGCGTCGTTGAAGGAGAGAAAATGAGAAAAATCATCCCTAGGTGGAATGACATTGCTCAGTTCTATGACTTGGTTGAGTAGTCGGTCTTAGACACATTTTTGGATTCATATGCTCTAGCGACTCCACTCAAGGCCTTTAAAGGAGACTCCACTAGGAACATTGAACACCCAGAAGCTACAAAGTTTTCAAAGGTTCCATGGTGACTCCACCAGGGAAAATGATCCCAATATAGTAGAGCCTCGAAGGGCTTGGTAAAAGATGAGTTACTATGTTTCCTTTCTCCAAGATGTCTTGTCCTTCCTAGTACATTTTTTCTTATCCTTCCCTAGGCTGGTTAGAACTGTTTTCCAATATATGTCATGCTCATGGAAAGACCCTAGAACCACCCTTGTATATCCCCCTTTGAATACCAAGAAATATCCTTCGCCCTATATTTGTGACTGAGGCCAAACCCCTTCATCCAGGACCCATGAGGATCATGATGTTGCTGCTGACCTAGCGCTCTCCTCTAAACATGCCTCATCTAACTCCATGGTCAAAGAACCTCTCGTTGTTGCAACATTTCCTCCCCTCCGTTTAGAACCCGTAGAGCCTCCCTCATTCAAGGTTTTAGCCCCTCTCTAAAGCTCTTCCATAGCCCAAGCAAGGGCCAAACGATTTGCCCCATACTTCTCCCTAGTATCCTTCACGGCCTTCCCTAGGGGCACACCCAGAGACTCAAACAATTTTCTAGTGAGAAGGGGTACTCAGCTAAAGAACATTTGGGGTGTTTGCGAACTGGATTGACCTAGAAGAAGTGGACCATAAAGACATTAAGGTCATACTGTTCTCCCAAATCCTTGATGGAGGGGCAAGGAGATGATTCACGAGCCTTAAAAATAACTCAATCCTAAGTTATCAGGTTTTGGAGGACGTTTTCAAAGAGAGGTGGGCAAAGAAAAAGGACCCCAAGAGATGCATGTCTCAATTCTATTCTATCAGGAGGGAAGAGAGTGAATCTGTCCAAGAGTTCTCCGACATATTTATGAAAGTATATAATGCCATCCCTTCTGGGTTCAAACCTCCTCCTAGCACTGCCCAACTCCAGTACGCTGAGGCCTTCGATAGCGAATTCTCTTTGTGGCTTAGTGAAAGAAGGTCAGCCTCTCTAGCAGACATGATGAATGATGCTGCAGGGGTGGAGATCAACTTGACTACTGCTAGAGAGAAGGTGAGAGAAGAAGGAGACAGAAGACAAAATGAATATCTCCCCTGGATTCTCCCCTATGACACCCCGGATACCACTATGAATGAGAGGATGGATGCCATAGAAAGGTGGATGGAGGTATTCACGATGGATCACAGCCTCTGTCCCACAAGCAATCAAGAAGTTAAAGGACCCATGCATACACAGCAAGCTCAAACTATCCTTGAATACCTACAAGAACACTCAAGGTCTTCTCTGCTAATGGAAGGGGAAGAGGACGTGTAGTCGAATACACTTTTTCACCCAGACCTAGCTCTCCATGAAGAATACAGCCAGCGGGATAAAGGTAACTACATTCCCTTATGTGTCACCTCATTTGATTTGCTAAAACAAAGGTTAAAAAGTTCAAATTTAGCACAGAATGAGGTCATGACATGGTTTAAAACTGATGATCAGGGAAGTGGGTGGCCCATCTGCCGTAAATCCTAGTTTTTCTTCATTTGAGCACACAAATGAGCAGTTCGAGCCTATAATGGAGGAATATTACAATTTGTTTGATGGAAAAAGTAGCCTTTCCATACCTATTTGTTAAACTTCAGAAAACAATTTCTCTGTTGAATAACATTTAAAAGAAAATACATCAGCATAATAATTCTATTTACTATTTCATAAAAGCTAGTTGGGCTTCATCAAGGCCTAGTGTTTGAACTTTATGCTCTGATACCACATGTCAAAACCCTAAATTTTCTCAAAAATTTAAAATTTTGAGATAACATAAAATGTCTAGAGTTGCAGTTAGATAACTCCTAGCTGCTAATATAAGATATGAAACAGACTAATAAATAACACATATAGATTAATGTTGTTTTAATTTTGATATGTGATGTAAGTAACTTACACTCGATTATTTAGCTCTACTGATGGTTTGAATGTCAAGTAGGTGAGGATTCATTTTCTAGTTGGGGCTTACTTAGCGATTGCTAACATATCTGGATTTTGGGATCTTTATAGGCTTGACAGGTAATTTTTGTCCCAGTAAAAGTTTATTAGGGTGATAAACCAAATATATTTCTTTTAGCATAAAATATACTAGTAGAGTAAAATTTTTGCTTAGAAGACTCAAGATCCTGCAAGGTAAAGTAATATTTATTTTACTTGATTCATAAATATGATATTACTTAATCTTTGTGTCGTAAGGGTTATTAACGTCGCCCTACTATTTTATCTTTTAACAGATAGATATTTATGATAGATAAAACCTTCTTCTATCTTTACTTTAAAAGATTTCCAGTTCTTAATAGAGCTTAGGACTTTGTATCATAACTATTTTTCTGACATAAGATTTTATTGCTATTATTATTATAATATTTAAAACACTGCTTATCATTATAAAAATAGACCTAAGTCTTTCAGAACATAAGCCTATTGTATTGTTTTCAACTCGATTTTAATTAGGACTCAACATGGTAAATTTATCAGCTTAACATCGCTTGCATTTTATAAGATATCCTCTACATAAAAATCGTCAAGATTGTTATTAGAAATCCCATTTTCTTCATGATCAACATAATGTGACAATTTCGCATTACCCTACTATTTACTTATATGTGAATAAGTTGCAATAAAATCCTAGAGAGTTTACCATTCTAATTCTAAATTTTAACTTCATGTTGATTCGATTCATCTTAGAACTTGGTAAATATTATGGAGTTCAAAGATCATGTACTTGTAGATTTTATATCCTACATCTAGTACTATAGATCCCTTTTTAAGTGTAGGAGCTATTCCTATGTATAAAGATTATTATACCTATATACACCTTATTAGTTTAATTCTAATTCTTATAACTTAAACAATCATAGTTCGCGATTATAAGACCAAGTTACTAAAGGCATTATCAAACCTGTTCAAGATTCTACTATCCTCTTGATCTTTTCTTATAATTTTGATCATGAAAGGTTATAAGATCTTTACTAACATAGCAACAAATTCATAAACAAAAAGGGACTTACCAAAGATGATTTCATGGTTTAACATTAGGTTAAACGATGATATACTACTTATTCATCATCGAGGCTTGAATTTGTTTGGAATTGATATGATATTGACTTATGTGATATTACAATATCATTGCATGCATAATGTAATTGATTTATCAATTATTTGGTTCGAATGATTGCAGTGGAGACTATACAAATAACCCATCGTGAGGTGAAAATATTTGTGTATACGTGGAACTCTTCTTGCCATGCAATTCATGATTTATAAACTTGACCTTGCAACCCTATCCTTCATTGTTCAGCGAGGGTTTCGATCTCTGCAAGGTTGGGTTCACTACGGCCATGAGGGATCGCAGTCGATCACCTCCAACTCCACTATCTGTGCATATTTATTTTGAAGAACCGTTGTTTAGGGTGAGAGTTGTAAGCCATAGCTCGTGAATTAGTTGATTCTCTAACCAATCTTGCTGTGCGTGAAGATTGTATTCACAGTTGATAATTTCAGTGTTGAAATTTGTGGTTTAGCCATTGCCTTGGCTTGCTCTTGCTCCAGTTGTTGATGAGGTTGATATCTCAAACTCCACTACCTTCTTATCAGGTGAATACGAGGTTTTTTGTGCTCGTGGTATCGGTCTACCTTCTTCATGACCTCGGCCTTGGTTTTCAGCATTACAGGTGACCCATCGTTGTTGAGAAATTGAAAGTTAAAAGAATTTACAGTTTCAATTCTACACTAGAGTTTTTAATTAAATTTAGGTTTTCAAAAAAAATCCAGGTGATAGTTCGCATAAAATTTGGAACGAGCCACTTCTCATTTGGACCGGCGTTCAGTCTACCGGTAAGCCCCGGTTATAGAATGGCCCTCCCTGCTTGTTCGAACTTAGGGAAATTGTTTACAGTTGGAAGAATTTCAGCATGGTCCCTCCCAATCTTGGGTTATTGTTCTTTGGTTTATGAGTTTTTTTTCGTTTTAAAACCCTTGCTTACAACAGGGTGACTCCGGCTCATTGCCGTGACTTGTAATGCTCTCTTCTTGTGAAAAAAAAAGAATTTTAATGTTGTGAGTGTTATTATAAAGTCTGTTACTTTTTGTTTATTAAACCCCATATCATGATATGGGTGCACTTGCTCAAGATGGTTTTTGTACTCTATTTAAGTTTTAAGCCCTTCGGCCTGCCAAGCAATACACAGGGTTTTTAAAGAAAAAGGGGTTTTCCTTCGTGCTTGGACTCAGTTTTTATCTAAATGCTATTATCGTAACTCTGTGCACTTACGGTTTTTACCCTATTCGACTGTGTAATATTAATTTACTGTTTATTATTTGCTTTAGATTATTGATAAATATTTTAGGGCTATCATTCAGTCATGGTATAAGTTGTTTTCCTCTTTGGCTCATGAATTACGAGCTAAGGTTTCCTGAATGAACCCTCGTTTAAAATAATTCTTTTAATTTATTTAAGTAGGTTCTGTTACTTGTAAACAAATATTGTTTAAGTTAATATGATTATTTGTATATAAAGAAATTTCTTAAATTTGCCTCTGTACATATGTATTTGTTATGAAGACTGTAACCAGTCTACAATAGTTCATTTTCTTTAATGATAATGTTCCAAATAATAGAATTATAGCTTACTGTTTTTCTTTTATTAAAACAAAGAATTTAATAAAGGGTTTCGACCCTGCAATTACTCTTGCAAGTATAAGCCTGTTAGTAAATACAGAACAATTCTTATTTAGATAAATATTTCATTTATGAACGTGTTATTATCGCATTCTTATTGTTTAATTTACTGAAGTAGACTTGGTTCAAAAATACTTGGAATTCAGCTTCTATAACTTAGTTTAGTTTGATCTTTATATTTTAAATACTTTAGTAATACAACGCTTGCTTATTCATAAATGTTAAAGTTAGTTTAATTAATATTATTAGCAAATAATCTATATGAATACTAGTTATATCTTTAATGAACTGAATGTAAACAAAGTAGTTTAACTACATTTCGTTTACTGCATATGCAACTGGTTACTAATTAAACATAAAGAAAATATGTATGAGACATAACATTGTTTACCCTCCTACATATTTAAAATAATGATATAATATACTGTGTATAAACATAACATCTTAACTACTAGTGTATTCTCTTAACATAATAATTCTTCTACCTGTAATGGAATACTGCTATTTCATTACAGTGTATTTACATAAACAGAAAACATAGATAACCAAGTTATTGGTCTTTTTGATAATAACCTACATACTGGAATAAATTACTTTGCTATGGAGAAATGCATAACACATCTAATCATTTCAGTCTCTTTTCATTTCCTTCATCTACTTTTAAATACTTTGTCTGTGCTAGAGTACGGTCTGGTCCTTCTAGACGTGGAAAAACATAGATTAGAATTATTTTCCATCTATTTCAGATTCATTCTTTCAATAAACTAAAAGATTAATAACTCGAACAATTCACAACTAAACATATAACATTCATTAATCAGTTAGACTCACATTTTACTATCTAACATAGTAACACAATAGAATGTAGAACATGATTAAGATAGACAACAACAGCGTTAGGAGGTCGTTCCTCCCTACCAAACTCCTAGAGAGCGCTCAAACAACGCTTCCTCAGGACCCCCGAGCCTGTTCCTAGTCTTCTT
>LPNX011137426.1:0-13325 GCA_001517045.1 Pseudotsuga menziesii
TTCCTCCAAAATTAATAAATATTATTTTATTATTTTAACTATTATTTTATTAGTTCATTTTAGGAGGCCCATTTTGAGTTGAAATTTCCTCTAATGCTTTGGTTTGATTTGGGGTTTATTTTACTGTAAGTTAAATAGATTCAGAGGTTATCTTAATGTTTGTAACCTTTCCTTGATTTCGTCACCTTTGTACATGATTTGATAATCGTATATCTATACTGCACTAAGTTGATTATAGGACATGTAAAGTTTAATTAAGATTTTCTTATGTAAATGAATTTCATTCACATACATTGAATAATGCAGATCTATACTATAAACAAGAATTATGGATTCAATCGACATTCTAATTTCGCAATGGAGAATTAAGGAATATTTATGAGAAATCAATATAGACATGAAATATATAGTTAAATGTAGGAATACCCGATACTGTTTAAAAACAAATGTTTTCAATCCATTAGGTGCAGAATCAAAATTCTAAATTATTCAAGTATCACAACAATAAGATAACTGAAAACATACTAGAGTCTACGTTAATAATCCTTAGATCTAGGATTTACACATGTTCTACAAACATTTAAAACAAGAATATGAACCTTGCACCAACGCCGAGAAAAAAAAGTGGAGAAGTTTTTCCTCCTAAACAGCTCCCAGAGCAACCAAGTTACTTGCTCTAGAACCCCTGACCTTGTTCGCTGATCGACAAGAGAAAAATCCTTCAATGCACCATCTCTTGCATTTCACAGATGTTAATCCCCATCCAACTCTAGCCTTCTGCTACTTATGGACATACTAATTTATAGTATTTTTCCTAGGACATGGTCATTTATAAGCCTCTTGCTCTTTAATACACAACAAGGAGTGCTGACCTAATTTTTGGGGATGATGCTTCCTGCATCTTGAGTTCTCACTGAGTGGTTCCTACCACTTGCCTTTTTCCTCTTGTAGGTCAGCAAACACTCTTCAACATCTATCTCCACTTTTGCCCCCCTCGCATATTTTATTAAATAAAACTGTTTTTATTACAAAATGTTTTATTCTTGATTTTCTGTCAAAAATAATAATAAACTAAAATAATAATTAAAGTATTTTCTAGTAGATTTAATAAAAAAAATATTAATTCATGGGGTATTACATGAATCAACCTGCTAAATGGGAAGACTATACTCATTTGGTGGAATTTGTGTATAACAATAATTATTAAGTTTCCTCAAAATGAGTCATTTCGAAGTATTGTAAGGCATAAGATGTAAAGTACATTTGAGTTGGGGAAATCTTGAAGATAGATTGGTTTTAGGACCAAATATGCTGGAGAGGAAATCTTGAAGATAGATTGGTTTTAGGACCAAATATGCTGGAGATAATGGTACGACAAATAAATCAAAATTTAAAAGTAGCCCAAGATAGGAAGAAAATTTATGAAAACAGGAAAAGAACAACCAAATGTTATAATGTAGGGGAACATGTATTTCTAAGAGTAAAACCAAAGAAAAACACTTTAGGAACAAGATTATATGCCAAACTTGCACCCAGATATGTGGGACCTTTTGAAATTTTGGCTAGAATAGGGTCTGTAGCTCATCAATTGGCTCTACCTCTTTATATAAGAATTCATGATGTTTTCCATGTTTTTTTATTAAAAAAACATGTAGCTGATCTATCTCATATCATTGATTGGAATCATGCACATCTATCTCATATCATTGATTGGAATCATGCACAGGTGTAACCGAAGGGCGGTTTTCACATGGAACCAATGTGCATCCTATACAAGAGATAAGTTGAGCTTCAAAAGCGAACTATCATACAAGTTAAAGTTCAATGGAAACATTATACACCCGAAGAAGCTGCCTCGGAAGATAAGGAGGTTATGAGACAAGTTTATCCCGTTTTATTTCAAGACTATGAGAAGACTGACTAAGCATTGAGGTTGGTGCAAAGTTTTTAGGAGGGAAGGATTGTAATACCCCCTCGTAACATTCTTTTCCTTTTAAGTAACTTTATTTTATGTGTGTGATGGAAACTAACATTTTATTTTAAATATAAATACAATTCTGAATACGGGATGTAGGCAGCGGGAAAGAGAGGGCATGCAAAAAGAAAAGAAAGGAAAAGAGTAGAGTTTCCAGTGATCACCAGGAGGTGTAGGCTGATCTATGTGAAATAACAAAGAGTTGCGAGAGAACATCTAAGAGATGTTAGGATCTGAACTGGAACTACCAGCGAGCATGTAGGATGCTAGGTTATGGAATAAATAACTCTCTCTAGTTTACTAGTGGCAACTTAGAGCTGTAGGAAGTGAGTTTTTAAACTCGATATTCTAAGCAAGGGAGTGGAACTCTTGCAGACTGCAAAGTTTCAAGGTTCCTCAGTCTAGGTAGTGTGGTTATTAAATTTAGACTTTCAGAGTTGAACAAATATGTTTCCTAGTAAATTATACCCTTGTATGTTATAATTATGTTATAACTATAGATTGTACCAAATAGCATATTATATGAATATTTTTAAATGAATTATCAAGGAAGGAATTAGCACAACATCTTTTACTCATTTGTTTACAAAGTATTCATATAATTTGTAGAAGGATTAAAATTAATTAAACCAGGAATTATTAGTATTTCTATACAAATAGAGATAGATAGAAGCCGAGTTATGTTTATCTAGTTATGGATACCAGCCGTGCTCTCAAACTGTAAACCAAAACCCTAGTTAACTAAATGATACTTATGATTATGGAATTAAACAATAAGTAAAGAATGAAAGCCTTAAAAATAATAATAAACCCCAGGCATGGAGAAGTAAAACTGTATGTACACATGAATGATAACTGGTAAACAACTCTAATTAATTTATGCAAAAAGCCAAGAACATTACCAATACATCATAGATCTATGTTTAGTCTCAATAATGTTACTTAATCTTACAAACTGAAAAGGCTTGATGGATTAAATCATACTTCAAGATAATCTTTTACAATAATGGTTTTACCAATACAACGAAATGAAGGGAAAATCTCTATAAAAAACCCAAAGCTATACTTTGCCACTATATTCATTATAACAGAAGAGAAATTTAAAAACCCTAGCAAAAACTAAGCAAGCTACAACCATCAGTCTCAAAGACAAATTCTGGTAGGTTAAATAACTCTAAAACCCCAGCTATCGAGTTCCACAACTGTAATGGCCAATTGAGCCAAACCAAATCTCATATAACTCACTTCTTTCATGAACATCGACTGCATCAAATAACCGTTTGTAATTTCCTCCATATATTTGCTTACAGACAAGACTGAAAAGCAAACAAGGACTTACAGATATGAACGCAAGCGATGAACCAACCGGGAGACTAACCCTTATCCGTAGTGGAACCTGCATTGGTAAATGAATGAATTAGTAAGTAAATTATGTAGGCGTCTAAATGAATCGGAACTTGGGAAGGGTGTTACAACTGTACATACTTGTGTTATGATTTGCACGTTGTAAAAACCTAAATCCTTTGTTGTATTCCAACTGAAGTACCAAAAAACCAACCACGTCATCGAAGAATGTCTATTACATCTCAATTTCAATCATATTTTCAAATACTTTATGACTCCATCCATATCTGTGATAAAATAGAAAAATAAAATGCAAATCAGAACAAAATATTGTATTCTAATATTTTATAATAAAACTAGATACTTTAAATTTAAATTTTACATATCCAAACCTTATTTCTACAAAGAACATCAATATGCTATTAATTTTGTTATCTTTCATTTTCTTTAACCTTTTCAACTACAATAAAAACAGATTCCCAACTTCTGCCTGATTCGCGGGCTCAACAATTATATATGCTTATAAATGGTGATCGTGCATGAATGGTAAGGGATGGGAGGGCCTTTTCAGGCTTGCGCCCCTTTTGAAAGATTCAATAACAGAAAAATTAAATCAATATTTATTCAAGTTCAACCTTGTTGTTTAAATTCATTAATTGTTAAATATTGTTTTTGTTCACTTCAATTTATATATAAATACTTTAATACTTTCATTTAAAACAAAAATAAAATGGGATGCTAAATCAAACATATGCATTGCCCATTGATTTTTTATTATTTTGCCAAAGTTTGTCATTAAACAATAATTCTTTTTGAAAGGTGTCTTCAAAAATAAAAGCAATTAGCTTACTCACCATCGTATGGTCTACTATTGCTTGATTCTTAAAATTCCCAGTGAAGAGGGCGTTTTGCCATTTACAGTTTGATTACAATGTTTATATATTTAGTCGATATCAGTGAGAGACACTTATTTCCTTGACTGCTAGTTGCCAATTGATCTCAAAGAGAATGAGTTCTTGCTTGCAAGGTTAGTGTATTTGTTTTATTTATTTATTGTATTTATTAAGTGTATGTCAAAGAGAGGGAGGTTATTCCCTACTCTACAGTTGTCGAATTAAGACATTATTTACTAGATTAAGAGAGAAAATGCATCTTTGTTGTTGAATTAAGACATTCTTTACTAGATTCAGAGAGTACATGCATCTATGTCGTTGACTGTATTGTTTTGCTCATTTTTTTTTATATGGACATACTCACAAAGAGATTTACATCTCTCCACAACCTTGTTATCATTCAACCTTTGGCTTGTTATTATTATAAATATTGCAACTGAGCGAAGAGGGGGAAACAACTCTCCATAGCACCCAACCAAACTACCTTTTTGTATTAGTGCAACTGCATAGAGCTCAACAATTCTCATTTTTTTATTGTTTATATAAATTCTTGTGACTGCATGAACATAGGAGTAGCTCTCCATGGAGCTCAGTCATTACTAGTTTTTGTATTGTTTATGGTAATTCTTTGCGACTTCATTTCGAGAGGAACAATTTTCCATAGAGCCCATCCCCACTAACATTTTTGTATTGCCTTTGATATATATTGCTTCTCTGCTTAATTGAGAAGACTTACATGGGTTCTAATGAGGTTAGTATTATGTTTATGTTTAGTATTTAATTTGGTGAATATGTTCCAATGTGGAAAAGGTAATTGATCTTACGAAGATGATGATATTCACCTTAGTTAGATATGGAATAATTTCGTTAAATATGACATTGTATTACTTTAGCAAATGTAAAATTAATGGATATGAAGTTTAATGACTGTTGTTTGGTCGAGGAAATGCATTTAAAAGTACGACCATTTCATTAAAAGAGAAAAAGTCTTGTTAAAAGAGCAAGTTAGAGTCTTCTCCAACCACACACGTTTCCTAGCTAGCCTCGTTAAAAGAGAAAATGTAAGATTCTCTACCTACACATTTCTTAGGGGCACGAGGTTAAGACAAGTGACCAATGCACTTCTCCATCACCATGGGTGGCCATGAAAGGTTTAAAAATACAACAGATGGACGGGATACCATATTTTCAATAAAGATGCCTTTGCAAAGACAACACTCAATCTGAACGCTAGAAGTTAAGTCCTCGAGCAATCCTAAAAGGTCTCCAACTTATTCATTATTGCTACTCTCTAGAAGCTAGCGATGGGTTGGACCACCTATCTGCAAGCAATCGATTCACCTTTCTCTTTCCAACTTCATGCATTGAATTCAGAGAGTTCTAATGTACGTATGTAGAACCAACAAGCCCGATCGAACAGAGAAAAAATTATGTGAGAAAACGTACAAGCCCGGTCAAATAGAGAAAATATCTTGAAAGCTTAGTAGAATTGCAGTGCGTTTGAAGCAGAAGGGGCATGCTAGAGAAACTGAGGTACCTATGAGCATTTTCTACCTGCTTACCAAATGTAAATATATAATCTATTAATTTTGGCATGCAAGTAATTATATTGTTCATTATTCTCTTGGTTAGTCTCTTATGTTATCATGCAACACTACCGTGACTGCTACACATTTTTAGAACTATTGCCATAAACATGAGAAATCCATGAAAATATAAGCCATTTATAACAACTATAAATCCTTGGTTCCCAGCATAAGAATTCAGATGATGAAATTAGTTGGTAATATCAGTTTCGTTGGAGTAACTCGCTTCTATGGGATGACTGCTAAGTCGATGAAACATGAAAGAACCTCCTTCAAGAGAGCGCTTTCCCTATGCGTTAGATGTTTTAAAAAGAAGATTTAGAATGATGACAATTAAATTTATTTTAATTATTATTCTGAGAGAATTGATTTCCTAGACATAAGGATTTAGAAAAGGTTTTCTCAGCATGGATAGTGAGATGTTGGAATGGAAACGGGTGTTAATTTTCTCATTGTCCAGCATGATATTTGATGTTCTCGGTTTGTTTGAAATCCTATAAGACCTTTTATGAGTTACCCACTAAATACAAACAAAGATTTTGGCAAAATATCCTAGATGCCTTACCCATATGTTCGCCACTGATATTTTTATGAACAAATTTTTGCTCACCAGCCCTGTTAGTACTTTGAATCGGGAGGAGCTAGGCATCGTAGCAAGATCAATACAACGAGTAGAGCTGGGCTTGGCTGTTGATTTTCTTGTAGGAGCTCATCAACAATTTGTTCAATGTATAGACAAAAAAGGTGAACTAGAAGACACTGTAGCAGTATAGACGCGCGACCTTGCTTGACAATTTTTTGCGGTCAAAATTTCCGGTCTATGTTTATGGAAAATCCAGACAAAATAAACAGGTAATACACTATTATCCCTTTGCTCTTTGAAAGAAAATAATAAAAATAGGTAAAAATGCAGTAAATCATCTTAGTGAAGAGTCAATCAACAAAGCTCAATTGATATTATAGCTCAAACGAAAAACAAGAAGAATTGCAAGAACAAGCAGAGGTTCATAGACTACTCCTGAGTAATTCATTTAGTTGTGATCTATATTTTTTTTGACACATTTTTCTGTTGTAGATGCTTCAAATATTTGGTTGCATTTGACTGACATTTCCTTCTGTAAGCATAGGCAAAACAACCGATTGTATAAGCTGGAAAATAAACTAAAGGAATGGGTAAGAGGTCGGTTGAACTTCATAGCTGAAGAATATACTTTAAGAAGACAACACCATGCATGAAGGGGCACCTGGAAGATCGTGCCAAATCGTCTTGTGAAGCTTCCATGCTTGACATCCTGATGAAGGTAGTTTATATGCATCAAATCCTACAACTCTTTCCACATCTTAGCAACCCTGTAACAGAAAATCGTATGGAGTTTCCATTCCGCGACCTTCCGAGACGTCTTGGATGCGCTCCACCATCTCTGATGCTCTCCACCATCTCAGTCGTGTCTCAGTCGCAGGTTCGAATCCCCTGGGCCACTTGTTGAAGCTCCACTAATGTTTGGAACTCCCGTAAAGTTTGAGACACTGCAATAGAAAAAGTTAAACAAACTTTAGAAACAACAATGTCGCAATAACCGCTTTCGAACCAGAGCTGGACTGAAGACCAGGTCGTTGCAGATTCTGAGAAGAAATAGGACTGGAAGGGAAGACTAGGCTCCTGTCGTGAGCTTGAATGTGATCTATGAGGCCATAATGAATCACAAACATGACAACTATGCAACAATATACATGATTACAGGTATCCACATGCTTCCTGCTACAAGAACCAGGTTGATGAACACATGGCAAACAAATAACAATGGCTTATAGGTATCCACATGCTTCTTCTACAAGAAATTATGCTTCTTCTACAAGAAATTAGAAGCATAATGAGACTAACATTTTATGCTTGTAAACTAATGCTATGTTGGAGATAGCATTAATGAAAATCTTGAAACCCTATTACATATGTCTAATGTAATTTTAACCCTAAGTTGAAAAGCACAAAATATAAATTGGCCTCAATATGAGGGCAAATAAGGCCTCAAAGTTTTTTTAACCCTAAGTTGAAAAGCACAAAATATAAATTGGCCTCAATATGAGGGCAAATAAGGCCTCAAAGTTTTTTATTGGTCCAAAAAGCATACTGGAACATATTGTAAAGAAAACTTACGATAAATGTTAAAAATTTGTTTCGATTTTTGTGCATATTAGTAAAATCAACAGCAAACCGATTTATAGAGTCCTGCTAGCAGAAGGGAAAAGACTAATAGATACACTTCTAGCATTTTACATGTAGATTTCAAACTATATTTTAAAAGAGTGAAGTGAAAATACAAATTCCCGTGTGTTAAAATTGTGGTATCTACAAAGATATCTTGCTTAATCATTTCTTTCCTGAAGTCCATGTGAAAAACTAATTTCTGTCCATTGCTTTATATTTTGGGGTTATAGAAATATTTTTTTTACATATTACACATTAAGCTATTTGCTATGGTGCATTCTTTCTTCAATTTAATTTCTTTAATCTTAATGTGCAAGTAATGGTGAACGTTTCTCATGTTTTTTTGATACATAACTAACAAGTGCCACGGTGTGGCAAAGTCCCTGCCGTAAAGTTACGAAGTTTAATATTTTGCGTTTTTTCCTTGTGATAATATATGCCATCTATTTTAATAAAAACATATACACAGTTGAACATCAAACTATAACAAGTGCATAAAGATGCACTATAAAGTTAATAGTAAGGAGCCATTAGGCCTAAAGAAAAGTTCTCTTATTATCAAAGAAACAATGGAATTAACTCGGGAATAATGATGGGTTTCTTTAGTTATGTACATGTATATTCCAATGAAGTCCATGTGAAAAACTAATTTCTGTCCATTGCTTTATATTTTGGGGTTATAGAAATATTTTTTTTACATGTTACACATTAAGCTATTTGCTATGGTGCATTCTTTCTTCAATTTAATTTCTTTAATCTTAATGTACAAGTAATGGTGAACGTTTCTCATGTTTTTTTGATACATAACTAACAAGTGCCACAGTGTGGCGAAGTCCTTGCCGTAAAGTTATGAAGTTTAATATTTTGCGTTTTTTCCTTGTGATAATATATGCCATCTATTTTAATAAAAACATATGCATAGTTGAAAATCAAACTATAACAAGTGCATAAGGATGCACTATAAAGTTAATAGTAAGGAGCCATTAGGCCTAAAGAAAAGTTCTCTTATTATCAAAAAAACAATGGAATTAACTCGGGAATAATGATGGGTTTCTTTAGTTATGTACATGTATATTTATGTCATATAGCAACATATAGTTATGAAAATGTATTAATCTATTTATAGTATTGAATTTAAAATTTAGTGGCAACCAAATCCAATCCTCTTATGTGTTGTAGAAGAGCGATTCGATGTCCTTTAGAAACCTGTGAATTAAACAAAAAAGACCATATCGATTATTAAACTTGACATCTGCATGTTTCAAATGTAAACTTAGGCTTTTCTATCATTTCATTTCTGGTAAAATGGCATTTTAAAAATATAAATGAATAGAACATAAACAATATTGAATTAATGTAGAGCTCTTATGGATATAATCAACTACCTGAAATGAGCTTAGAAAATCCATAGTTAATTAACTTAGGGTTACAGTCATTAATAAGAGAATTTTATTTGAACTATTAGTACATGCCAATTAAATGTTTTAGGTGGCTGAAGGACATGGGCTTCCTTTGAAATCCATCAAATTCAATTCCAGAAGATGGTTACAATTATTCAAACTAGTGCATGAAGGGCAAGGAGTATCTTTAATATCCAAGTCCAACTCAAAGTAAAGCTGAAGCTGACAGATTCAAGGTACTCCTAATACAATCATTTCTTTGTTTTTAAATAAATTGAAACAAATTAACTAATTATATATATATATAAAACTTGTTTTTATATATCTGAATAGTACCTGCAAATATTTTGAAGAAGGGATGGATAAAGGGTCCATTGTTTCCAAGCCCATAATTCAGAAACCATCAAAACTGCTGCACCACAATGAGCATAGCTGCTTCTATTCTTATATAGATCTTATTCTATTCCCTCCACTCATCGGAGCTTGCATTTATCTCTAGTAGTATAGTAGAAAAAAAAGTGGGTTGAAAAGACGATACGTGACCGCATGGAGTGAGGGACAAAGAGAAAACCACAATGTAGGGTAATTGGGTGTGGATAATCCCATCAGTTGTGAGTGAAAAGAACCTCCAATAGTTGCAGGACCAGGAGCCACTACTAGTCAGTCAACGAAAAACCTTCATGCATCAACTTGTGTAGTGTCCAAAACATTGTGGATGTTGGTATGCGTTGTTGATCCTCGTATGAGTTGATCTTGGTATAAGTAGCCAAATAAACCAAAGATGGACACGGAGTTGGAGTCCTATTTATTATAGTCTATTTCTTCAAATATAATATAAATAATTTACTTTATTGTAATTCAATTATAAATATGAATTAAGAAAAGCATTGGAAATGCAAAAGCATAATCAGAAAGAAATAACACACTAACCTAAGGAACCATGCATATATGCCTCGTGAAATTTGGCATCTTTGGCATGCATGATCACCACGTGGTTGTAATCAAGGCTTTCCTGTATCACTCATCTAATGCATGTTTCCTAGTGGTATAGACAGTGATGAAGCCTGGCCAACTGCAAGGAAAAACATATTTGATTCCATTTCAGTGGGAGGAGATGGCCTGAATTTGAGTAGAGAACGCTTGGTACAAGTGAACGTGGATTGGCGAGAGGGAATTGATGTTCCGTGGCCAGTGCTAATGCATCTTGAAAAAAAATGTTTCAATGGAAGGAATAATATTTTTGATTCTGTTTTCTACCATATGCGATGGCGACTACCATTTCAACGAACTATAACTGCTTGGGATGAGAAACAATGGAGAAAGATCAATGCAATTGGCATTTAGTAGCTAACAGTAGTCTAGACTACTTGCACACACAATTTGGTAGCTTAACGCAATTGGCATTGAGAATGTATGGAAAACGTTCACACACACAGTTAATGAGCTAGATTTTACACTGTAACCACACCACACAGATAGACTCGTAGGCACTCACACAGAGGATAAGACACCCATGACGACCCCTTAGACAATGAACATAATCACAGTGGGGTGTGTGCACGAAGTTGAGGGTCTCTTTTGGCACATTAGATGCAATACAAAACTGAAAAAACAGGCATCCATCAACTTGCATGGATATTTTGAGACACTTACACAATGAATCTTGCGATCAGTAAAAAACAAGAAATGTAGGAAATTGAATGACCTTTCCAAATATATATATTTTTTCTATTGAAAATGCTGTTAACTATATAAAGTTAGATAAATTTTAACGGGCACTTTTTATTTTTTGGACAAATTATAAGGTATATGTTTTTGTGGGTGCATCGTCTGAGTGTCTAAATGATGGAATAAACTTACAAAAACTGGTATACATATAGAGAACATATAGGACTAGCGCACAACTATTTTTCCAATAATAAAAATAATATTTTTGATTTTTTTTAATTATCTAAGAGATAAAACCTCGAAAATGGTACGTCAATTGTGGGTGCAGCATTTGAATGTCTTAATGCAATTATTTGGAAATGGGTTTTTTATAGCATGTAGAGGTTGGTGTTCTTTAGTGCACCATACAATTTTTTTTAAAATGGTTCAAAAACGAAAGAGATATGGATGAAACACTACTAGTGTGTTTTTTGAGTTGAGGAGTGATGACAGAAGATAAATAAGAAAAAAATAGAAAAAATTATGTATTCATGTTAAAATTTACATATTTAGAATCTGCAAAAAAAACCATATCTGTTTCTAAAATCTCAAAAAAAATGGAGCTGTGCAGCATAATCAGACGAACCGCTAAACATGAGCATATTGAAAATATGGATATAACGCTGAATTTGCCATGGTTTATCATACTCCAAGGCACAGGCATGTTGAATCCGAAGCAAAGTACAAAGCATACACATAGGCATAGGAATTCCATGAAAGCATGGGTGGAGGCTCGGCCTTATCATTTGGAGGGAATAAATTTTTGAATTTAAACTAAACGCAAGCATGATTTAATCATACAAAACGTGTGCGCGTTATATAAAAACAAAATGCGTGCGCGTTTTGTGCATACAAAATCGCGTGCGCGTTTGTTAAAACCACAAATAGTTTTCATCATCATTTTCATCTTCTTCATCATATTCAAGTTCATCATCATCATCTTCAACTTCATGATCATCAACGTCATGAACATGATCATCACCATTGTTGTCATCAACATCATCATCATCATCACCTTCCTCATCATCATCATGAACATGATCATCACCATCGTCGTCATCAACATCATCATCATCATCACCTTCCTCATCATCAGCATCAACATGATCATCACCATCGTCGTCATCATCATCATCATCATCATCACCTTCCTCCTCCTCATCATCAACATGATCATCATCTTCATCATGTTCATCTTCATCATCATCATCTTCACCATCATCACCTTCATCATCACCATCGTCATCGTCATCATCATCATCATCATCATTGCCATCATTGCCATCATCATCATCATCATCATCATCAACAACATTGTCACCATCGTCATCATTGTCATCATCATCACCATCATCATCACCTTCATCATCCTTATCATAATCATCACCATCAACATCATGAACATCATCATCATCATCCTCATCATCATCATCATCACCACCATCATCTTCATCATCATCACCATCATCATCACCATCGTCATCATCATCATCATTGCCATCATCATCATCATCATCAACATCAACATCATGAACATCGTTATCATCATCCTCATCATCATCACCATCAACATCATGAACATCATCATCATCATCATCAACAACATCATCATCATTCATCATCATCATCCTCATAATCATCATCACCATCAACATAATGAACATCATCATCACCTTCATCATCATCATCATCGTCATCCTCATCCTCATCATCTACAACAACATCATGAACATCATCATCATCATCCTCATCATCATCCTCATCCTCATCATCATCATCTACAACAACATCATGAACATCATCATCATCATCCTCATCATCATCCTCATCCTCATCCTCATCATCATCATCACCGTCAACATCATGAACATCCTCATCATCATCCGCATCATCATCATCACCTTCATCATCATCACCATCATCATCGCCGTCATCTTCAACTTCATCATCATCATCATCATCAACATGATCATCATCGTCATTATCTTCATATTCATCTTCATCATCATCATCATCATCATCACCATGATCATTGATCATCGATCATCATCATCAACATCACCATGTTCATCATCATCCTTATCATAATCATCACCATCATCATCATCCTTATGATAATCATCACCATCAACATCATCATCATCATCATCATCATCATCACCATCATCTTCATCATCATCACCATCAACATCATGAACATCATCATTCATCATC
>LPNX011137426.1:26000-48450 GCA_001517045.1 Pseudotsuga menziesii
TGATTTCGTTGGATTCGTGACATGGTATTTTAGATAGGGGGGGCCTCTCCCTCCTGTCCATTTCCCGATGACCTCCGTTTACGGTCGTTTCTGGAGCTAGGGTTTCACTCAGTAGGGACAATGCAGTCACGCCAACGAGGGCCAAAGCTGGAAAGCCACGGATGGTGGGGATGCAGTTGGCATTGCCATATTTCCCATGCCCAAACACACTAGCAGGAGTTGACAGAATTCAAAATTGCCGCTCTGTGAGGTTTTTTGCGCACCGCGCCCAAGTCCACCAGGTGTCCCTGAACGGTATCTGGAGGTGACCTGCAACTCGCCATAGATTGATGATCGTGCCTCCGATCGATGAACCGTCGATTCCGTTGGATTCATGACATGGGATTTTAGCAAGGAGGGGGGCCTCTCCCTCCTGTCCATTTCTCGGTGACCTTCGTCTACGGTCGTTTTTGGAGCTAGGGTTTCGCTCAGTAGGGGACAATTCAGTCACGCCAACGAGGGCCAAAGCTGGAAAGCCACAGATGGTGGGGATGCGGTTGGCATTGCCATATTTCCCATGCCCAAACACACTAGCAAGAGTTGACAGAATTCAAAATTGCCGCTCTGTGAGGTTTTTTGCGCACCGGGCCCAAGTCCACCAGGTGTCCCTGAACGGTATTTGGAAGTGACCTGCAACTCGCCATAGATCGACGCTCGAGCCTTCGATCGACGAACCGTTGATTCTGTTGGATTTGTGACGTGGGATTTTAGCTAGGGGGGGGCCTCTCCCTCCTGTCCATTTCCCGGTGACCTCCGTCTACGGTCGTTTCTGGAGATAGGGTTTCACTCAGTAGGGGACAATGTAGTCACACCAACGAGGGCCAAAGATGGAAAGCCACGGATGGTGGGGATGCGGTTGGCATTGCCATATTTCCCATGCCCAAACACACTAGCAGGAGTTGACAGAATTCAAAATTGCCGCTCCGTGAGGTTTTTTGCGCACCGGGCCCAAGTCCACCAAGTGTCCTTGAACGGTATTTGGAGGTGACCTACAACTCGCCATAGATCGATGCTCGAGCCTTCGATCGATGAACCATCAATTCTGTTGGATTCGTGACGTGGGATTTTAGCTAGGGGGGGTCTCTCCGTCCTGTCCATTACCCAATGACCTCCGTCTATGGTCATTTCTGGAGCTAGGGTTTCGCTTAGTAGGGGACAATGCAGTCACGCCAACGAGGGACAAAGCTGGAAAGCCACGGATGGTGGGGATGCAGTTGGCATTGCCATATTTCCCATGCCCAAACACACTAGCAGGAGTTGACAGAATTCAAAATTTCCGCTCCGTGAGGTTTTTTGCGCACCGGGCCCAAGTCCACCAGGTGTCCCTGAACGGTATCTGGAGGTGACCTACAACTCGCCATAGATCGATGCTCGGGCCTCCGATCGACGAACCATCGATTCCGTTGGATTCATGACGTGGCATTTTAGCTAGGGGGGGGACCTCAACTCCTGTCCATTGCTCGATGGCCTCCGTCTACGGTGGTTTCTGAAGCTAGGGTTTCTGATAACTAGAGGCATAATTCAACTTTTAGATCCCTCGGGGCTGAGGAAAAATTACTTGATGTATTTCTACATATTAGATGGTGTATTTCACCTTCGAGGAGGGATTTGGAGTAAAAATATTTTGTTCAAGGAATTTTCTACATTTTAACAAGAAAGATCTTTACTTGAGGAGACACCATGTGGAACTTTTGACATGGTCAAACTCTCAAATGAAGAATAAATGTGTGCTTTAATAGGATCTCATGAGTTAGACATATGAGAATTAGCAATGTGGACCTATTCAAGGAATTTTATCCAATCATAAGGAAAATAATAAGGGAGTGCTCCTCCTTAGGAGGAATCTAGGGATTTCTAAAGAAATAGTATTCTATGGGAGAGTTGTTCGAGGTGAACGCTATAAAAGGAGATCATTCTTATTTGTTCAAGTCTTGTTTGGAAGAGGGAATCATCTCATTCATACAACAACTCAGACTTTGTCAACAAGAGTTTGGATCAGTTTGGATTAGTGGCAACAGTCTTATACAACCATTATCCTACAAGATATTTCTTGGAATGTGTGCCCTAGAGGCATGTTCAACCTGATGTAAAGTCTGCTTATTATCTGCTCATGTACAAAGTTCCTTTAATGCTGAGTTCTCAGTCTTTGGATTCTATTGTAGTTCCTTTAATGCTGAGTTCTCAGTCTTTGGATTCTATTGAAGTTCCTTTAATGCTGAGTTCTCAGTCTTTGGATTCTATTGTAGTTCCTTTAATGCTGAGTGATTAGTCATTGGGTGCACGAGGTTTGTTGAATAGTGTTGTTGGTTGTTGATGCAATGTAAAGCATGTATTGCACTTAGTTTTATTAAATTACACTTGAGCATTGACTTAACTTGTAATTTAATGAATCCAAACTCACAATTTTTAATTAGATATATCCAATTGGTGTGCAAGTAGTGAGTTCATTGAAACCTTGAAATACATTGTATTGCACTTATATTTATTAAATTACACGAGCAAGAACTTTGACTTTAGTGTGCATGTATTGAGATCATTGAAACCTTTAAATATAATAGTTTTTTCTTTTGACATAGTGCATTCATAAGTAATAGATAATCCTCACAAATCAATACAATAGATTGACACAAGAACATGTGGAAACCAAAGAACAAATTCAAAGTGAAATGTATATTGCCTCCTAACAAAGCTTTTTCCTATAGACACATGAATATGATTGGAATGTTTTCTGGATTATCAAGAATGGGAGTGAATGTACATTTTTTTCATTACGTAGTTTATTGTAATTGTGCATTGTTCTCAAATTTATAACTGATATCTCCATACAATCGTAAAATCTATAAAAAAACGGGGAACATTACACATAGAAACATTCTTCGCCACACATGTATAATCACACTTAAGAGACTGAACCATGAATATCTCAAGAGCCTTGATATGAAATATTTTTTATACCATGAAAGTTATAATACAAAAATATAAGGCCTAGATCTATGGCCTGTCAATGTACATGTGCAAACAAAAGTACATCTGTCCTGGACCAGGCCCCTATACTCTAACTCCGGACTGTACATAAAAATACATATTTGTCCTGGACTAACACATCAAAATTCTAACTTTCTCTTGTTTTTCCCGGACCTTGATGCTCTTCGGCTCCATCTACGACCACTGTGCATCTCTGGCGACTGCAAATCAATGACAATATTTCTTGATTAGGAAACTAAGCTAGTACTGCCCATCAATAACAAAGTTTGAAAATTTAAAATATGACTCAATTGTAAATTAAACAAAGACTGACTGCATCCGTCGGGGGTATAGGTTCCTGTGGTGTCGAGGGTGTAGGTGCCTCTGGTGTACTCGACCTTGCAACAAGCCTCCTTGCCATGCTTGGCTGTGAATAAAACAAAATATGTCAATTATCTCAAGAATTATCAACATGTACATGAATGAGAAAGTATTAATCAATTATGTAAAAAATGAATATTTCACTGAAAAAACCATTTCTAGGAGATGATGCTGGTGCTCTTCAGTAGTAAGAGGAGCCGTAGGTTGAACATCAACCTCAGTTGCATGCACTAATGGAATAGGGCATGGCTACATTCACCAAATGATTAAATAGTTAGACATCGTGCATGTCCAGAAACAATACAAATGAAATGTACAATTACAAATATTCAAGTAGATGTACCTCACTGTGACTTATCCCTATTGTAGATGCAGCATTGACAGCGGCATCAAAAATCCCACCAAGTTCTGGCATGGATGACTTTACATGCTGATGCTGTAAACATGCGAAAATAACATTAAGAAAAACCACTTGTGAAGTGAATACATAGCTAACCAACAATTGCCATTGGAAGTGTGTACATTACCGTGGGATGAGTAGGTTGATCCTCATGCACAGCCGCTCTGTTCAAGGAAGAGGGACCTCGTCTGGTGTAAAAAACCCCCTTATCTATGTTTGGACTACTGGGAGATCTATACCAAAGAGGTGGTGCAGGGATCTATGATGACGTCTGCATTCATAAAGTGTTACCATAGTTAGACATGGATTTGAATGGATGGAATAATATGTACTGAAAAAATAACATGTTGTAATATACTTAACCCTTCCTGGGACATATCTCCACCACGGGAGTGACTGCTTCCATCAATTTGGTGCTCCTCTTCAGATGCGTCTAACATCTGCAAGTTTAAAAATTATATTTACATTAGCGATCTCTATAAAGGAGTGTACAGTAAGAAACTTAAATAATTCGAACACAATTCAATCATAACCCATGTACTTACATTCTTTAAGTAGTCGTAAATACTACCTTGGACTATGATGTTGATATCTTCATCTTCAGCATCATGTTCCAAGTGGGCTTCCTACAACTTCAAAAATTGTAAATATTAGACATTTCAATAAATTAATCAAGACTAACACATGCATTAACAAAATTATACATGTAATAACAAAATGACAAGTGTTTAAATATTACCTCAACTGTGGTTCTCTGGGTCTCGGGTACAACCACACCGAGTGCAGTACCACCCCCATGAGAGGCATCAAACTCCTGCAAGAGTAAATATTGCATATATATTACGAATCTTTTAATATGTTAGATATAGTATGGAACAATTAAAAATTGAGTTGAATAACAGAGTTTTAAAACAAAGTCCTTACCTAACCACCAGTCATCGTAGTGGAACCATGTCTTGGTCCAGGACCATAATAGGGTCCCCCACACGATGTGCAGACGTGCGACTCGCTCTGAGGCACATCGGATGTCGGTCTATCCCCACCAATAGATGTCCCTCCACCACCAGAAGCTGGTGGTTGTACACGAGCAGAGGAAGAGGGCGCTCTCTGGTCAATAGTGGCCGTGTGTCGAGAGACCATCTCAGCTAGAGTAAAAAATGCATCCTGTGTTTGGGAAACCATGTCATGTGTAGGAGGGATGTCTGCCCTCGGTAGCTATGCACGGGGTGCAGGTGTCTGTGGATTGGCATCTCTATGACTAGCATGGGGTCGATGTTGGGGAATTCCCCTACCAACTCCCTGGAAGCCCAACATGTCAAAATAGTTGACATGTTTCCCCATCACAAACTTTGCATACAATTTTCGGAGGAAGGTCAGCGGTACTTCCCTATTGTTGTGAGGGGGCATGTCAAAAACCATGTACCACCTATCCATCCAGTTGTCTCTGATGGGTAGAAAAGTGCACCACTCAATAGAAATATGTGGCCTACTGATCTCCGGGATGTCATTCGTCCTAGGCGCTCTAAACAATGAATAGATGGCTTGTTTTGTTATTTTCATCTTTTTTACCTCATTGTAACTCAAGCCATCAGCATACTGTTGCCTTTTTCTCTCCCTGTAAGGTGCGATGCTATACAACACATCATTCGATCTTGCGATCGTATCAACAATAGATAATAATGAATCTGACAGGGAGCGGCGGAGCTCATCTCCACCCCTCCAAGCTGAACCTATCTCTCTCAAATGGCCAATGAACCTCAGTATCTCTGCATTGTTACGCTCCATAGTAGCCACTACAATCATAAATACAAATAAAATATCATTAGAAATATAGACACATGATATAATGACATATATAAGAACTGAAAACTGTATAACTATTGACATATAAACTAAATCTATCATGTAAATTTAAAGATTGATCTTGAATTTTATAGTAAAGAATAGGTAGCATAAGCTATTTAGAGTGTTAGTCTATTCATATAAGCTATTTATTGTTAATGAGAGGGGCTATTATTGAATGAAGTTGGTAATCAATTTCTAATCCATTTATTAATAATGAAGATTATTATCATTTTGATGAGGGTGATATTCAACAAATATGTAGGAGCTATGATGAGGGTGAATTTCTAACCCATCCTTATTTATTAGTGATCATTAGTCTCTCATGAGGTAAGAACAAGATGATTTAACCTGGTTTCAATCATTATACTATGCCTACACCGAATAAAAACTTAAAGGGCATGTGGAAGCATGACACCCTTGGTATCAAATATGATTACTAAACATCCATAAAAAAAAAGGCATATGTATTTCATTCATTATGAAGAAAATTTGAAGAAAATGAATATGTATTGTTGATTGCCATATAAGTGATGTATGATTTAAATGTTTAGGTAGTATAAATAAGAAATAGGAGTACAATCGAAAGTGGTGCCTAGAATATGAACTAAATATTTTTTATTTAGAAATGACTTGCACAAGTGCACATATATCATAAGGAGAAGAAAACTGAACCCAGAAAACATATGAAAATAGGAAAGTGTGTAGAAGTGGGTCAATGAAATAGAATGAAGTTGATGAATAATATTTATTTGGAATTTAAAAAAACATCACTTGTGCATGTAGTGTCACATGGGTGGGTGAATAGTATAAAAATATGTAATAAATTAGTATTTCTATATTAATTTGAGAAATACCTTTAGCTAAAGAGATTATAAAAGAAAGGCTTTCAATCTGGACAGATCATATATTTGCACCTTAAACTTGGATGATTGTTGTAGTGCCAATATTTTTTGGTGAATTGTTGATGAATTTGGTCTCAATTTTGAGTTACTATTGAGAGGTGAGGTTCCTATCAATCTTCATGAATATCCATTCATATGAGTGAAGATTTTACCACATTGATATTTCAATTTATGGCAGCCTAGAAACTACTGGTTACACTCTTCCCATGAACTTATTTCATCTACAGCAGCAAAATATAGAACTTCTTCTCCACATGAAGACCCATGACTATATACTGTCAGGAGAATGATGATGGAATACAAAAGTGGAAAGCATGAGGGTAGTAGAAATCATGGAAAGATGTATACATGTCTTTCCCTTGACGATGACATTGCCAAAACACACTTATTATTCTTGTGGGATGAGTATGGAAGTTGTTATACTGACATTGCTCTAATTTTGAAAGCAATTGAGTTCGAATTTTGAAAGCAATTGTAGACAAGGAAAATAAATTGATGTAGAAAATGAAAAAAACATGACAAAAATTGAAGAAATTACCTCACAAAGGGAAGGTTAAAATCCAAAGGAGGAGATGATGGGCTCAAGCACACCCAAAATCACGTATGCACAGTCGAGGTTTCGTCTTCTTCTTCCAATAGCCACGCCGAAAATGAGAAAGGGACGGCCTCGACCGGTTTAAAAATAAAAAACAGGTTTTAAGAATCGTGCCCCCGTTTTAGCAAATTAGGAAATCGCGCACGCGATTTACTTTGCTAAAACGGGGGCACGATTTTGTTTCCTAGCCTAGTTGGCATGACCATTGCCAGCCTTGGGACTAGGCTTGGCAGGTTCGGTGTTGCTTGGGTTGATTTCTTTTTTTTGGATCAAGAGTGAATGACTTCACTCCACCATTGCATCTCAAGGGTCCCTCAACTTCTTGCACACACCCAATGGAAAGGGATGATGCGTTGCAACTTTGGTAAGCTCTGGCTTTCTTGTTTAATATATTCTATAATCTTTTATAATTCATACAATATTATTAATAAACTAACATGAAACAAAAATGAAATGGTTGGATGTTTATGATGATATTGAAACTAGCTGTAGTTTTCTCAACTTACTATTATGAGGTAGGATACCATTTTTTAAATATTTGTAATTGCTTTTTAGGATGTGGGGATGTGGCTGGATAAGAATGGCAAGTTAGAACATACAATATTGTCTTCAAAGAAAATGGTATTAATGCAGAGTATATGGATAGACACATTTACCACAGAGAAAATGTCACATGAAATGGAAAGACTTTATCACACCTGTTGTGTACTCAGTACTGATTCAAAATTGATAGCAATAATTCCCTATCAAACAGTTGAAAAAACATGTTTTAGTTATTTTGCAGGATATGTTTTAATTCTAGTTATAGAAAAAACTGGTGCAAATAGAGTTACCTTAGACTGAATTAGTTGAAGTAACGTTTAGACTGAATTAGTCAAAAACAAATCATCCTCCAGATATCCCCTTACCTGAAGTTTCTTGCAGCCATTTTGCACTGTGCTTCTTAGCAGCACCCAAAGAGAAAAAATATCGGCCTCTATGTTTGATCCTTCGGACCCATTGCCTAAAGTTTCTTGCACCCATTTTGTATTGCGATTCTTAGCAGCACCCAAAGAGCACAAAGCTCTGCCTCTATGTTTGATCCCTGACCCATTACCTGAAGCTTCTTGCACCCATTTTGTACTGCGTTTCTTAGTAGCACCCAAAGAGCATAAATCTCAGCCTCTATGTTTGATCCCTGACCTATTACCTAAAGTTTCTTGCACCCTTTTTGTACTGCACTTCTTAGCAACACCCAAAGAGCACAAAGCACTCTTAGCTCTATATATATGGACTATGTAGAAATCTTGTGAGGTACCATATTGACCAGTCTCAGATGCTATTAGTGATTAGAATCATTCCACACTATTGTAGTGTCCATTACACCAAAAAAACTTTAGTTTTCCAAAATTTCACTTCACCATAATCGAATTGCCTAGCCTATCATTACCCATGTTATAACAACTCTAAAGATAATTTTCTCAATGCAAGCTTATGCCACTACATTAGAAACATAAACAATATTAAACTCGGGCTAAATATGAGCATGGTCTTTTTGTTACAAAGACTTTGTTTAAAATTGGTATCACATAGCATCTCAAAATTCCCGACAAGAATTCCACCAATCCTGGAAGCCATGAAAAATGATAGCATGATCAGAAAATCCTGAAAGTCTTAGAAGTGTTCGAATTTTGCAACTCACTGGAAGTATTTTACTCAGCACATGTTTGAAGGTTCTTAGTAGTACATATAATCTTCTTTAGGGAAAATCTCGTCCCTCTCAAGTACAATTGACAGAGTCTACCCACTGTAGAAAGGAAGTTGTTACCCTAGATATTCAAGTGATGAGCAAATATGTTGTCTCAGGCACATACCATGTTGCTTTCATCTTCCTAGCCAATATTTCCAACTCTACATATATTTTCTCTATTTTTGGGTGTGATCTATCTCTTGCTAGGAAGACGTTCTCCATTTGCACATATGGAAAAAAATAATCCTCCAAATGATTCAGTTGACTCGACCATCAATTTAAGCTTATTCGGTCAAAGAATCATCCAACATCACTAGTTTAAGAACCGATAATTGAATATTGCAATAGTTTAAGAACCAGTAATTGAATATTGCAATGGAAGATCTTCTCTACTAATCCAGTCAAGTAGTTGGAACCCATTGCATTCAACCTGAAAGAAGAAGAATCTCCAAGGAAGATGTGATGGAAGAGGCGATGCATTGGCAGAAGAGGCGGTGGAAGAAGTGGTGTAGTGGAAGAGGTGGTGGCAGTGGCATGCCACTCACATGGGAATGACAAAATTCTATTGCAGTTTAATAAATGTGCTGGTAGGTTTCACCTTGAGAAGTGAACCATTAATAATATTATTAATGACTGTTTCATTTAATATCTTTGCCCATGTTAAAACTTTGTATTCATTGAACTTTGGTTTTGCATTAGTGAGAAATCAAGCAGGAGGCTGACAATAATGAGTTGAAAGCTTGATCCAATTAGATTTGAGATAAATAATATATAAAGAATTAATTAATATATCAAATTGAAAAGCTATGTTAAAAACTTTAATATATATGTACAAATACACAAAGTCAAAGGCAAATTAATAGAAAGTCAAAATGAATCGAAAACAATAGTACCGTGGCCTTCGACACGAACAAATAATAAGGCTAAGAATGGTTAATGATTTTTTATCATGTTTTTTTTTTTAATAATAGACGCCAATAAGCCAAAGAAACTTTAAGTAGAATCGTTTCCATTTAAATAACTAGTTAATAGTTTGATGTTAATATTTATGATTTTCTTATATTTTTACATATTTTTTAATACACTAATACAAAGAAGAATGGCTAATGGTTTCTTATGTTTGGATGTTTTTATATATACCAAAGAAATATTAAGTAAAATAATGGCTTGGAGGTGAATGAGTGGTTTAAATTTATTATAATAATAATAATAATAATAATAGTTTTTTTAATTAATTTAAAAATTTTAATGTTATAATACTAAATTTTAAATAAATTTACATTGTTAAATATTAATAATTATAGTTAATTATAATTAACTAAATTTAAATTAAATAATTAATAATAATTATAATTAATTATTATTAATTATAATCCTTAATCATAATAAAAATAGAACTTAAAGTCAAATATATTCAAGTAAAAGTTAAATATAATTAAAAAGAAATTGACCAAGTTAAACATCATTAATAATGGTTAATGTTATTTGACCATATTCAAAATTATTTATTTAAATTATTAATACTCAAAATTAATAATAATACTAATAAACATAATGACATAATATTATTTCATGGACATATTAACATAACACACTCAAAATTAGTAATAAATTAGTAATATTAATAAACATAATGAAATTAGCATATATTAATTATTGTTAATAATAAACAGAATATAATTAACAAAGATTAATTCACATATTAATATTAACATTAATATAATAATATAGTGAAAATAATAATATAGGTAATAACATAATATATTAATAAAAATAATTATAATAAAATTAATGATAGCATTAATAACATAATAATAACGTAAAATTAAGAACATTGTTATTACTTAACATTAACATTAAGTGAAACTTAGCTTAAAGCCAACAATGCCTATAGAATGGCTAACCATGGTTAAAAGTCTACCCAGTTTGAAAGGAAACTATGGATTGAAGTCACCTATTTCTTGAAGTCAACAATGATTCAAAGTTAAGTTTGCTTAAAAGCCATCTATGTTTTGAAGTCAAACTAGCTTAAAAGTCAAATATGGACTAAAATTATCCATGGCTTGAAGTGAGCTATGGAGTGAAGTTGACCTTACTTAAAATTCAACTATAGATTGAAACTAGCTATGGATTGAAGTCAACTATGCTTCAAAGTCAACCATTGATACAACATCAACCATGGGTTAACGTTAAATTTGCTTAAAAGTCAACTATGGATTGAAGTCAACCATTCTTCAACTTCAATTATGGATTGAATTCAACTTTGTTAAAAGCCAACTATGGATTTAATTCAACTATGTATCAAACTTTATCCACCAACTTTAAAAATGTGGGTGTAGTTTGAAGTCAAGCATCGTTCCATGTCAACCTTGGATTGAAGTCTACCATGGATTAAAGTCAACTATGGATTGAAGTCAACCATGGATTGAATTCATTAATATTAATATTATTAATGCATTGAAGTCAACCTTATATTGAGGTCAACCTTTGCTTGAAGTCAACCATGGATTGAAGTCACCCATGGATTGAAGTCAAACTTGATTAAAAGTCAACTATGGTTTGAAGTCAACCTTGGAATGAAGTCAATGATAGATTGAAGTCAACATTAGGTTGATGTCAATTGGGGGCTGAATTCAACCTTGGAATGATGCCAACCATGGATTGAGGTCTACAATGGATTGATGTCATCTTTGGAGTGAAATCGACTATGGATTGAAATTGACCTTAGATTGAAGTCGACCTTTGATTGAAGCCACCCCTGGATTGAAGTAAACCTTGCGTAAAATTTGATTATGGATAGAAGTCAAATATGGATTGAAGTCAATGTAAGATTGAAATCAACCTTAGATTGAATTCAACTATGGATTGAATTCAACCATTGATTAAAGCAAACCTTGGATTAAATTTGAACAACCTTGCTTGAAAGTCATATGTGACCTAAAGTCAACCATGGATTGAAGCAAACCATGGATTGTAGTCGACCTTTGATTAAAGTCAACCTTACTTAAAATTAAGCTATAGATTAAAGCCAATCTTCCTTAAAATTCCAACAATGGATTAACGTCAACCATGGTTCAAAGACATCAGTTAGCCACTTTTAAAAATGTGGTTATGGTCCGTGGATTGAAGCACCCATGGTTCAAATTAAACCTTGGGTTGAATTCAACTATGAATTGAAGTCAACTATGGATTGAATTCAACCATTGATTGAAGTCATTAATGTTAATATTATTAATAGATTCAAGGCAAGCATTGGATTGAAGTCAACCTTCCATGAAAGTCGACTATGGATTGAGGTCATCCATGCCTCAAATTCAACCTTGGATTGAATTCATACATTGATTGAAGTCATTGAAGTCATTACCAAATATGGATTGAATTCATACATTGATTGAAGCCATTACTATTAATATTATTATTAAACTTATCCATTTATTATTGAAGTCATTATTGTTAATAAATATTATTAAACCTTTCTTAAAAGTCAACCATGGATTGAAGTCAACCATTGATTAAAGTCATTAATGTTAATATTATTAATAGATTGAAGAAAACCTTGGATTGAAGTCATCATTACTTAAATGTATGTCAACTATAGATTGAATTCAACCTTAGAGTGATGTCAACATTGCTTTAAGGTCAACTATGGATTGAGATCAAGCTTGATTAAAAGGAAACTATGGATTGAATTCAACCTTAGATAAGAGGCAAAACTATATTGATGTCAACCTTGCTTATAAGTCAACTATGGAATGAAATCAACCTTGGATTACTGTAAAGCTTGGATAGAAGTCATGCATGAGTTGAAATCAACCATGGATTGGAGTCAACCTTTCTTATCAGTCAAATATGGTTTGAAGTCATGTATGGATTAAAGACACCTATGTAATGAAGTCAACTTTGATTTAAGGTCAACTATGGATTGAAGTCAACCTTTCTTAAAAGTCAACTATGGATTAAAGGAAACCATGGTCAAAGTCAATTAACAACTTTTAAAAATGTGGTTGTGGATTGAAGTCAACCTTAGATTGAAGTAAACTATGGATTGAAATTGTTTGGGAGTGTTCTACTATCTTAAATACACCTAATATTTAATTATCGACTATGGTTGGTAGGATTAGAGTTTCTACAAAATATATGCGAAGGTAGAGGGGTACCTAGGGCGTTGTAGAAATACTTTGATAAACAAAAGATTGAAAAATCTTTCAAAATGAAAGACCGAGTCAAACTCCTAAAAATTTAATTATTAATGTGATTAAAGCAAAACATCATACTAGGATAGTATCAGACTACTCATTAATTAACTCTTCTTCTTCTAAATCTAAGAATGGGAAAACTTTCATAAACAACTTTAGAAACTGAGAAAGGTCTAATTTATGAATAAGTAGAAAAAATAAATAAATAAGCAAGTAGAAAACTTAGTAAAGAAAACTTAATTAAGAAGACTTCTCTAATTCTCTAACCTATAAGCATTTTCAATAAACATATAATTCAAGAAATAAACCCTATGCTAATATCAATTTACAAAGTATTGGTGTATTTTCTAGAAATTAACATGTCTAATCCTAAATTCAATATAAACAACGGTGAATCAAATTAAACCAAAGATACAGTTATCAAATATTACAGCGATGATAAATAAGGAAATCAAAGACAAAAGAAGCAAATCAAATCATAATTCAAAAACATGCTTTGATTGAAAAGAAATACAAAAAGGGCTTTTAATAAGTACTTTAAAATAATCTAACCTAAGGTCATAGAGGATGATTTAACTATTACCTAATTACCAAAACATAACAGAATTCAAAAAGCCAAAGAAATGAAACTGAAAACAGGTTAGAAATAAACTAAGAACACTAAAGGTCGAATAGAAGGTTGGACGACAGTCTGGAAGGAAGGCCCGAATGACAGTCCAACAACACAGTCCAAATGAGAGGATGTATACAGAGAATAATAAAAACAGACTTAAATGATTTAATTATCAGCTGATTTTGTGCATATGAAAACAAAATGCATAAATGACCGAATTTAAACCTAATTAATAATTAAAATAATCAAAAGGGATTACTAATCTATGGGTATGAAAAGATTGTTTCTATTACAAAATAAAGAAAACTGAAACATTGCTGAACTAATTTACATTTTAAACAAAAAGCAACAAAACTAATCTCTAACTATAAATTATACCTAAGACTGACATAATATTAAGCACTAACTTGAAAGGAAACTGAAAATAAGCTGTATGTGACCGGTCATTCTAATTCGATATCAAAGACTACATTAACAACATAATGTAAATTATATTAAATACGGCATATACATGTTACAAAAAATAGAGAAACAAATATAAACAAATTAAAAATAGAACTACTTATCTGTGATGAAGAGATAACAAAAACTCATACGAAAATAGAAACCATGAATTCTCGAGGGGCCCTCTCAGTAATCAGGGTAATGCCTAGCGAATTCTTTCACACATAGTCATAAACAACAAGGCGTAGAGATCCTATTAAAAAGAAAGAACATAGTTACATTCTTCTTCTCTCAAAACATACTAACTATCTACCTAATGGATTGATCAACCCCCTATCTCTGTGTGTGGAGGTGTTTATATACACACTGTTGTCAAGAGATTGAGCAAGTCAACCCTTTAGTGGTCGACTGCTCTTCTAAATTTAGTCAATCATAAAAGGCAATATTTGTTCATAGGCCAGCCCATAGGCATATCTGTTCTTTGGCGTAAGTCTAGTTTTCTTCAATGTGAATGTGGCATGCAGGCTCCCTCTCCAGCGTGGTTGATGGAGGCATGTTGGGAAGTGAAGAATACACAGTAGCGAGTCTCTAGAACGAGATCTCCTTCTTCAAAGTGAACAGATCTCCTCAGCATGTGTGATATGGAATGCAACCCCTTCCTTAGTGCAATTGACGGTGTGGTGTTGAACAAATGAGAGCACACGGTGGGCAGGTTGTTCCATTCTTCAAAGCACACGGACTGGTAACAATTCGGAGGTTAAGCAGAGGAGGCCATGACCAATTCTTCTAGACTGGAGTCATTCCTCCCTTTGAACATGTGGGTGATAAGCAGCGTGATGGAAATATTAAGCTGAGATCCTTTTCAATCATCAAACATGTGGATAGTAGGTGGTGTTAGGCAGTGGTAGCATGATGTTGGGAGAAATCAACGCATCGGTGATCCTTTTAAACTGCTGATCATGTTATCACCTCGGTACATGGTCAACAAAATGGTTTGCATACTTCTTCAACGTTTAATACTTGAGATTGGTTATAGACAACGCGCGGACTGCTTAGCGATTTGGATAGGAAGCTGGACAACGAGCTGGACAACGGTTGCGCAGATCGGGTTGAATGGTAAATTGAATGCGTTTTGTTTATAAATTCATCCAAACATACTACATAACCTGCATACAAATACACATATTAATTAATATATCGAATATGCTTTAAATAATATAGATATGAGTTAATAAAATCATAAAAATGATATTAATAACCAAAGTTGGATAAACATTAAATTTGTTCTTACCTTGTGCTGAATAACAATCTGCATGACAAAAAAATACACGAAAGATAATAAAATATGCATTTAAATGTGTTATTTTAATGCCAAAAATGATAACAAAATGAGGCTCAACATTCACCCAAACCGGAGAAATGCTAGGTCCCACTGAGCAAAGAAAAAGATAAGAGATCATACTATCAAAGTGAACTTTGAAATGTGAGCCAACAACATGCATATGCATGAATGAGTGAGTTCATAAAGTTTATAATTAGTTCAACCATGTCCATAGTAAAACTTTGGACACGTTTGAACACATGACACAAAATATATAAAATTAATCATTTGATAGTTTGCATACATGATTGGGTAAAAATATAGGGTTACTAACAGTGAAATGATAACTAATTTTTTTTTAAGGTCAAAGCATTCTCATGGAAGTAAAAAACTATTTGGCAAAACAAAATTTTGGTTAGCAAATTTTAGTCATAGGTGCTATAATATCACCAAGTTTAGATCGTCATGTGGTATTTCATTTGGATTATCCTTTGATCCTTCATATAGTCCTCCATATTGATTTTCTGTAAAAATATACTTCATGCTATAACCAAGTTTCATTGCTAATTTATCCTGAAAAACACTTATCATTTTGTCAGAAAAAAATAGATCTGTCATAAATAATGAAAATAAAAATAGTCTAATTGTTTCCTAATCCTCTCCCCCAAATCGAAGGTATGGCGTGTCCTCAAGCCATGAGAAAGAAGATTTGATTGTTCCATATAAAAAGAGTCCTATCATGTTGTTTTATTATTTTGTAAAAAGAAAAACGAACTAGTAAATGGAAATGATTTAGATATGTATATTCATGAAAAAGATAACAGTGCTTAGAAAGACCACTTAAATGTTGATAAGAGAACTGAAAACATGACAGAGAAAAAGCTAGTCATCCATGCCTTATTTTAAAGATATCTTGTCATCATAAGATATTTTGAGTTTACCTCGGAGTGTGTGAGATTTTATAGCTATGGGTCCCATTTCTAGGATAATGACATCCTAGGTATATGTTGAATTATATGTCTAGGTCCAATCCAACTTACAACGATTCTCAAATGACACTAAAAAAAATCGGCCTTAAAATAAAATTTGAAAATTTTTCTTCATATTTATCATTATTCTCTGAATCATGTGCATAGTAGTGCATTAACCAGATCTCTTTTACTCGATATTGCCCCGCTGCCAGCAGGCTAGTTCAGTACCCTGATGGGTTTATCTTGGTACCATCGAAGCATAGTCTCGTTGCCAGCAAGCCTATTCAGTACCCCGACGGGTTTACTTGCATTTATCGAGCTTCCTTGTTTTAAGTTTTCACTTAGCATTGACCTGTTGCCAGCATGCCTGTTTAGTACCCCAATGGGTTTGCCTTGTATAATGATATTAAGTATATGGAAGTTGATTGGTACTAGAGCGTGCTAAGCCCTGCTAAAACACATAATTCAATTTTGTAAAAATAAACTTACAAATACTTTTCATACTGGCCTTAATCATAAATTATGTCAAAAGAGAATAACTTAAAGCTGTTCTTTGAACTTACAATCCTTCTTCTTCGTGAAAGATAATGTTCCCCACAGGAAAAAATTCCACCTACTATAGAGTTATCACACAAAGATATTTTAAGAGACAAGTTTTGATAACAAGTATAGGATAAACTAGTAATCTATAGGTATAAGGTAAGATTCGAAAAAGATAATAATGAGAGTAAGTCTTATCACGCAACTGTTCAAAATAGAAAATTTGAAATATACATGTCTGAATCAAAATACCAAAAACTATCTGAATCATAAAAGGAACGGTTAAGAATGATGTACACATAATTGTTATAAGCTGCAATTTTTAAGAAAGGTTTAAGATATCTTACAATCATAAATTGTCTTTCAGATAATACTCCATGAGCTGCTTATAGATAAAATTCTTATAATCAGAATGCAAAACCACTTGTTAGATGATTCATATTTATTTATAAGAACATATATAATATTATGGAAATAAAAAGAGTCACCTATAATAACTCTTATTTATTTAATAAAACAAAAATATATTTACATAATATCCTATTCTACTAAAAAGAAAGAAAACAATTCAAGTATATGAATTCTTCCAATGTAACCATGTTCGAAGCAAAATTAGAAATATACCTTTATCCACATATAAGAAAAATATTACAATGATTACCGGGATATGAAGAATCAACCGAGCTATTTGATTTAGCAGCAATAAACATTGAAGAAGAGGATGACACTATGGCTTAGTTCCTTCTTGGAACCATATTTCAATGTGACTTATGTATTCTATGTTTTCTTCTTCATTTATTATGTCACGAGATCTTTCATTGAACTCTAGGATGTATAAAGAATCTAAGTTTGGTGACAGGGAATATTCAGGTTCTAATGTCCCTCCCTCATCAGATGAGAGGCATTCCAGGTTGATCTTGTCTTCTTGTGGAAAAGGCTAAGTAGAAACTTCACTTTCTTTCATAGTCTTTACAATCTCTTGATCTATAACCTCTCCAAATCTCGTATAAATTTCTTGCAATAATGTTGGTGAGGTAGGTAAGGTGGGTAAATGTTGCAGTTCAACACTGTAAGCATATTGTATTGCTTTATTGTTGTTAGAATGTGAACTGGATTGAACAGGAGTGTGCATAGGGCATAGAGGAGGTTTATGAGAAGGTGATTGTGGCAGGTGTAATTGACTAGCTTGTGTGGTTGATCCTACCTAGAAAATGGGATATTGTTGAAAATCTTGTAGAACATGAAGTGTTGCATCATAAGAGAGAGTATCTCTATGGTCAGCAGATGGGACAGAAAGGCTTTGTGAACAAGGTTGATAGGGGTTAAGATGAGGCTGAGAAGAGGGTATATTCTTACTAATCTTGAATTTTCCTCTTGAATACCTTCTACATAATTCACAAACATTATCATATGATAATTGAAATACGTCACCTATTCCCATCAAATTTAAATTTTTTAAATATTCACTTGTTATGCCTTTAAGTAAAAGTCTTTTCAAGGTATCCTTTCCTGATTGTCTTAGTTTTGATCTTTGAAGGTTGTATTGAAAGCGTTCGACATAATTTTCCAAAGTTTCTTCTTCTCCCTATGTTATTTCAAAGATGTCCTCATTGACCTTAAAATAATCTTGGTATCTTTTCAAGAACATATGTTTCATGTCTTCCCAATTTTGAATGCAATTCCCACCTAGGCTCATGAACCATCGGAGGGCTGCTCCTTTCAAAGTAAGAAAGAAAAAATTCTGATTTTGAACATTATATGCTCTACAAAGTATTTCCAATTGAAATAAAAATTCATTGGGGTCTTCATTCTCTAGTCCGTGAAAATTTGGAAAAATGGATGGGGGAACGAACTATATTTGTGCCACTCCTCCTAGATCTCTAATAGGGATCTCAAAGGTAACAACCTCTTCATCCTTCTTTCCTACCATATCTTCCCACAATGTAAATAGTTTTTCATGTGTTATCTTAAAGCTCCCCTTTCAAATGTTCCTGTTAGTTTTGTTAGCAGGATGGGTGGCGTTTACAACACCACTAAATGATTTAATTGTAAAATAAGTCCTTTACAGGTAAATTGTATGAAACTAAATTACCTAAAGGCACATGTATATCAAATTGAACTTATGAAAAAGTAAACTATCTACGTCTGCGAAAAGAAAAGTACGCTTAAGGGAAATAAATCAAACTTTGCGTAAAGTAAACACACTTGTGCGAAAAAGGAACAACAAGGCTTTGGGGAGACCCACTAGAGTGGATGCGTCGGCTGTCACACTATGGAAATTCTGTAGTGAAGTCATCTTTGTGTCTTACTGTTTCCCCTTCCCCTTGCTGTATAACGTAAAGGAAACCTATCTATCCTTATCTATCTAGACTCTGTTCATGAAAAGATAAACTAAAGGAGAACCTAGAATATTGCTATTGCTAGGTTTGGGGGCGCCTGTTATAATAGATGCGCAGGTTCTTACCTCTCGTCTTACCATTTCCTCACCACCAACCTATCACTAAACTTCATAAGCAAATTTTATTTTTTTCTACCTTACAGAACAACTCCCCGGTAGTGGTGCCAAAATGTTTGGGTGTGTTCTACTATCTTAAATACACCTTATATTTAATTATCGACTGGGGTTGATAGGCTTAGAGTTGCTACAAAATATATGCGAAGGTAGAGGGGTTCCTAGAGCGTTGTAGAAATACTTTGATAAACAAAAGATTGAAAAATCTTTCAAAATGAAAGACTAGGTCAAACTCCTAAAAATTTAATTATCACGGGGGCGTCACCTAGGGACCAATATGATATCACGTCCGTTCATATTGAGGTGGTTAAAAATTTAAAAATTAAAAGTCAATATATTGGTGGTATATTAGGGGTAATAAGGGTTTTTTTTAAGTATATAAATATCCAATATGTTTAGGGTTATTTTATTCCAAATTTTTTCCCACGCCCTTCACCACTAGTGCTCCACCATAAGCCTATGTGCACCCTGCGTATGCTGCTGAGTTTCTCTGGTGCATAGCGTTTGCTCTCATGTTGTCTTTGCTGCTGCTGCGGTCATGGGTTCCACCCCAGCCGCCTCCATCATTTCTTTTGTTCTTTTCCTCTGCAATTTTTGTGTTTTGAGTGGTCTTTATATGAGACTATAAGGCTGGTATTTGTTGATCATAATTTGCAGTAGTGTGGCTGTGGAGAAGTAGGTGAGTTTAGAGTATTTGGTTTACAGAACAATGATGCTCAGCCCTGTTCAAATCTGCATGATTCCACCGATTGGCCACAGGTATATACATGTACATGTCAGAATGATTGCTTATTTGGTTTTTGCTTATAGTTTTGTTCATGATTTTGTTTGCGTGGGGCTTCCTCGCACTGTCTTTGCTGCTGCATGGGGCTTCCTCGCATTGTCTTTGTTTCCACTCAACGGTCACGGGTTCCACCCCAACCGCCTCCATCATTTCTTTTGTTCTTTTCCTCTGCAATTTCTGTGTTCTGAGTGGTCTTTATATGAGATTATAAGGCTGGTATTTGTTGATCATAATTTGCAGTAGTGTGGCTGTGGAGAAGTAGGTGAGTTTAGAGTACTTGGTTTACAGAACAATGATGCTCAACCCTGTTCAAATCTACATTTTTAGGGTTTTATTGAGTCTTGTAGAGGGTAACTGGTTTTTTGGTTTCCAGTTAGATTTGTTTAAACATTGTGCTGATTTTTGTTCTGTGATATGTTTTTCTTGTGTCTTCTAGCTCATAGATATTTGATGTTAGTGTTGTTGTTAAATTTGAGCCCATTTGATAATCCTTCTGGGGTTTGGTTTTGTTCTCCAGGGTATGATGCAGGAAAGAGGGATTAGGCCAAGTGGTGAAGACCTGCTTTCATGTTCACATCCATTGCTTGAGAGAAGGTTGAAACCTCAGCCTGAAGAAGCCCTAGATGCGAGTCCACCAAAACCAAGTTCTGCTACTACAACAACTATAGTTTATCACAACCTTGTCATTTTTGCAAGACCTGCAGAAGGTACTGGACCAAAGGAGGAACTCTGAGGACTATACCTATTGGTGGGGGTTGCAGAAAGAATAAGAGGGCCAAGAGAACTGTAGCTGCAAAATAGCCCGTCTTCAACACACAAAATGAGCCAACCACGTTTGCTAGACCCTATGCAAATGCCTTACCAATTGCCTTGGATCACCATCAAAATGACCTTAATCCTGCTACTAATTCAAGCTCTTATTTCAATCTTTCTGCACATAGTACTGCTAGGTCCACTGAAGCTAGTCTAGCATTTTCCAGAATCCAAGAAGCTGCAAGGAATGGGGTTTGGTCTGTTCTACCCAACTGCAACAACTCTGATTTTTTGGGCCTCTCCTATGGCAGCAGTGGGCAATTTTCTTTTGGTCCCCAGAGTAGCCTAAATAGCCTTACCTATTGCCAATGGATAGGCCTGAAGGTGTTGAGCTTCAATATTGTTGTTACAATAGAATAAAGGGGCAACGCATGTACAAGTAAGTATACATTGACATTTTGATTTTGGTTTCCTGGTGCTTTATTTGTGGTTTCTGCAATGAAGTGACATTAACATTTGGTTTTGTCTAAAAATGACTATTGTGTGATGCTTTTTATCTTAGAACAAGGACAGACAGTTGTGGAAACTGGGCAGCCTGCCACTTGGGCTGATCAGCTTTTACAACCTTAATTATGCACTAGATAATTCTTGGCATGTTCTAGGCCTTGGTTATAATCCTAGTGTTAGTCAGATAGACATTGCAAAGGCAACACTGATACATTACAATGGAAACATGAAACCATGGCTTGAAATTGGAATTGCAAAATACAAATAATATTGGACCAAGTATGTGAAATATGACCATATATTCTTGCAACAGTGCAATCTTGGCGAGTAGGTACATATGACAGTTTATTGTACATATTCTATTGGAACCCCGAGTACTCCCTATCATTGCTATCCATAAGAATTGCGATAATCATAATTGGAGTGGTTGAGCATAGGTATCATTCTTTTGTTTCCATTGGTCGGAGACTTAGCAGGGTGGATCGAACAGTTTGAAAAAATCACTGAAGTAATAATTTCCACTACACCACATTTGAAGAAATGAGGATATATGGTTGTGGCATGCTATTGCACAACACTATAACCTATATAGCAAACCAACGAACCCATAAATGATTTATTAGTGTTGTAATTGACTAGCAATATGTACTCTTTAGGATAACCACCATGACCATACCGGATACAAAGAGAGTGTGTCTTGTATAAAAATATCAATCATAAGGTCATAAAAATTATTATACGGTCTTTCACCTAAAGAAATTTATACATGCATTGCAAGATTGGTGTCTTCTCAATGCACTTATTAGATTGAAACAAAAATATTTGTTCAATTTTAGACAATTCCTAAAGTTAGAACATTTGCTTTGCTTTAAGTTCCATTAATTACCACTGGAATCCTTGGTTGGAATATGTCTTGAAACTCCACTTGCAATCCAACATTGTAGTCCAGTAATA
>LPNX011137438.1:0-77500 GCA_001517045.1 Pseudotsuga menziesii
ATTCACCTCACCTAGTCTTGCTTTCCTATGTGCCTTAAAACACTGAAAAGCAGGCAATAAAGCAGAAAAAGCAGAAGGGCACCTAGGAGGCCAGGAATAAAGTATATTTGATTCCTAAGGCTTTCCCAAGCGCTCCATGAGTCAATAATGGCAAGTTTGACCTCTATGGATAGGCAATTAGCAACTTGCACATGGTGGGACTCATGGACTAGGCAAATAAGACAAAATAAATGAAATAATGTCTAAGTGGGTAAACACTATGGGTTGATTATTCTAACAAATTTAGGAGGGGAGGACTATCATGTCCCCTCAATTTGGCCATTAAATGTTGACCATGCTAAGTCCCTAGGGGCTCAAATTGACATTAATTATTCTTCCTAGGAAAAAAATTTCTAATAATTATTTTGAGGCATGTATTTAATTTTATTTCTAATAATTATGCAAACTAATGATGTGGAAATAAGGATGCCATGTCAGGGGTGTGCATTGGTGGAACTAGTCAACTTGCCTTGGTGAAAAATAAGAAACTCCATGACAAAAGCAGTTAAGGGAATAAAGGGAAATTGCCTAAAAGCAACAAAAAAGAAGACAGAGGTAAAATAAGGAAATTTTTGCAAAGGGAGGTCGAATTTGCCTCTTAGAGAACTCAGAAAAGCTGTAAGGACAGAAACAAGAAATTTTATGGAAGGAAAGCACAGATTCCTTATGAGCCAGGAAAAGAAGAAAGTTGTCATAACACAAAGAAACATCTTTTGACTAAGGGAGGGATCTAAATGTGAACGATGAATGGGACATGGAAGCAATTCCACATGGTCCTACTTACCAAATTACCCAAGGGGGGCGCTTATTTGGCTAGGGTTAGGGCACCCATGGGGTTGACTTGCTCACACAGGACACCATTGGCCTCCACTTGCTAAAAAAGTCATCCAAAAGGCTATTAAAGGAGAATTTGAGCCCATTTATTCAATTTTGTTGTCATGTGTGATGAGCTATGCTTATGTGAGCATTACTTCTGAGTGTTGTGCCTCAGACCACTCGGAGATGAGCCCCAACCTCCCATTCCCCTCTCCTTTCATCCTCTTCTCTTCCCTTGAAGGTATGGAGCGCTAGATTTCAGACATTGAAGGATTATCAGAGTTATTTTCAGCCTCCATCATGTTCAGGTTGAGCTCCAGTGAATCCCATGCTTTACCTATGCTCACAGCCCCTTGTTGGTCATGTTCTAAGCCTCCTACCACTTATTTTTGGAGTCTCCTTGTAATTGTCAGTCCATTATATGATTTATGTTTTTTATTATAATAATAATTTATAATTTACATTTATCAGGTTGAAACATATCTATTCCTAAAGAAGTGTGTCTTCAGTTTCACCAGAAAGGCTTATTTTATCACTGTACGAGGGAAAATTAATGAATACGAGTGCTATAAGAAATAGAAAATGATGGGGAAGTGTTTGAAGATATTTTATATGTTAAGTGATATTTTATTTACCTTTTTTACAATTCATATGTATTACAGAAATAAATTTGACATGATTTAACTGCTCAATTTTAGACCTTAGCTAGATTACTAGCTTTTAGTCACTAGTTTTCCAAAACTGATGTAAAATGAGTTCTGTTAACTCAAAATGAGCCCTGTACATTTCAGTGGGTCACTGATAGTCCAACCTTCCCACACCTATCTCCAGAACCTTTTTTCATTGGGGTCATACCACCTTTTGTGATCCTCCTTTGCACAGGGTTTCCCTTGGCCAAAACTGTCGGAAAAAAACCAAATTCATCCAAAAATGTTCAGAACTTTTCAAAAATTATGCAAACTATCCAAAACATTTTATTATTTTATATTAATGGAACAACCCTATGCAAGTTTCCAGAATCCTTTTTTGAAACAGACCAAACTACTCTTCCCAGTTTCATGGTTTAGCTGCCCAGAAGCATGGTAGCAGGTTTCGGCGGTGTGGATTCTGAACCATAAATGGCACCAGATACAAATGTGTTAGGAAAGAGGAAATTCCATGTATAAAATATCTTTGGTTTTTTCCCACTTCTCACTCTTTTTGCTTGCAAAATTTCCCAAAAGAAATCCCTGATTTTCTTAGTCCGAGAAGGCTTTGTGTGAATTAATTCAAAGTTCAGAATTTTTAAATTAAATTACAGAATTAATTAGTGTTTAGGTCTACGCACCAGACTTGGGACATTACATTATTAATTGAAAAGGATAACATGTTTATATTAATAACATAAGAGAAGGAAACTACATCGAAGCCTTTATCTTGAAGCCTCGTTCTCACAATGCCTTTGACATCACTTCCATATACACACTACAAGGTTTACAAGCCTCACTCACAACCACACTCTTTTCCTACTATACCAACAATGATTCCATTAGCATAAAGGTACTCCCTTGGTTCTTTTCCCTCCCCTTACCCATGAGGGGAAGCTTGTATAAATAGGATAAATCATCCAGGTGGATTTTGGTTTCCACTCACCTGTTACACTTAGGGCTCCAACATTTTTCTTTTAGTTCTTTTAGTTTCCTTAATTATAGCACAACTTACTATTTTTAGTATTTTTTGGGGTCCTATACTTTCGGAGCCGTTTCGAGGCTTTAAACGACGTTTTTTGGGAAACTTTCATCTATTGAATCTAAAATATTTGTGATCATCAACGTAGTCCTCGGATAGATATTTTCAGTGAGGTATCATGTGCGTCAAATGGAGATTGTATGCAAAAGTTATGACGCATGGAAGTATATGTACCAATTTACCCCAAAGGGGCCATAGTTTAGCATTTTCATCTCCTAGTGTTAGGTTTTGAAGTATTAGGGTTTTCCTTTGTTTCTGAATAATATATATTCATTTGAGCTCCATTGTCAGGGCGAGTTCACAGATAAGCTACCAACGCCCTAGCTAGTTTATTTCCATTCTGTCTATAAGAATAATTGTGATATATGATACTAATGAAGTGAAGTCTTATTTTTACCGCATATCTGCATTTATGTGTATTTCTATAATTCCTTGTGTTCCTTCACAAAAATTTGGATCAGTGGTATTAGAGTGGGTCTGCTCTTTCTCAATCCTTCTTTGCATGTCCCAAATGAGGTCGAGGTATAAGGAATTAGGGATCGACCTGGTTAAAACCTTGCAAGATCAACCTCGCGAACCCTGACGGACACCCATGGCAGACGAAAAGAAAGATGAGGGAACAGGAGATCCTATCAAAATATTTCTCTAGGAGGTCCTCGAGAAACAAAGGAACGAGATGATGTATAATTTTTCCTAGATCCTTCAACGACTTCCCAATAGCAGCCACTATGGAGGTGCAACACCTTTTAAGGTACAAGTAAACTTTGACATTCTCATATTTGAAGGCCAAATAGATGCAGACATCATAGATATATTGTTGAATCTCATAGAAGGGTAATTCTCGGTGCATGAATTTTCCAACCAGGAAGGAATCACTTTTGCACTCCTCAAAGCCACCCCCATGTCAAGGACTGGTTAAAAACCTACTGTGAGCAGACAGACGAGAGCACATCCTCTCTGTTTTTGGTCGCAACCACTTGGAATTCTTTCTAAGATTCCATCAAGGAACAATATTATCCCGTGGGAAGATATGAGGACAAGTACATACAATGGGCTACGCTATGGCAACAAAGGGATCAAGATGTACATGAGCTGAAAAATTTGTTCCATACCTTGCACAAAAAATTGGGTATCAAAGATTCAGTGAAACATTTGGTGATGAAGTACCACAGTTATCTACATAGATACATTTAGGAGGAAATGAAGTTCCTCGACATCTCCTTGCTTAGCACAACATATCATTTTTCTACCAAGATTGAGCAAAAGTTGAAACAGAAGAAGAGAGATTTTGGATCTCTGAATCAGAAGCAAGGGAAAGGTGCCCCCAAACTATAGAACAAAGGACAAAGCCAAGGTAGGGTGGCCCAAGATAACCCAAAAAAATCGCAAGCAAAGAACAACAATGTGAAGCCAAAGAAGGACATGGGAAAGTGGTGTGAGTTTCATAAGAACTCCACGCACAACACAAGTGAATGTCGGTCTAAGCAGTCACTGGTGGCCAAGATGAAAGCCTATAAATAAAATGCATGATATAAATCCAAACTAGAACCTAAAAATAGTAATGACAAGGGTAATCATATTATCAACGCAAATCCCAACACAGATGTTTCCACCACGAAGGTCCAGAAGGAGGAACCAAAAGATCTAGAGGAGTGGGAGTACCTCTTCTATTCCTAGATGTGGGTAAAGGGTTCCCTACTACAGTTCATTGTCAATAGAGGGAGCCAAAATAACATCATTTCAACAGAGGCCATGAAGTGATTGGGCTTGCTGACCATAGCACACCCACAGCCATAGATCATTTGTTTTCTTCACGTAGGACGGGATCTCTGCGTCATTTAATAATGTTTCCTTCCCTACAACATCAAGCCCTTCATGGATGAGGTATTATGTGAAATTGTTCCTCTTTATTTTTTTATGTATTATTAGGCCAACCATACTTATGGAAGCAGCATGCATTGTATGAGTCCCAGCCTCGCATTATTATTGTTACTTCTGGAAATAAGTTGTACAGGATACCATAGGTAGCACCTGCACGTGTCACCATATGTTTGGTTACTACAAAGCAATGCAATAAGCTCATTTCCAAAAAAAGGAAATTTGTTTTCATGGTAATCCCCCCTCATGGAAAGGATAATAATGTGGCCACAACATCCAGAAAGAGCCTCTCCGCCTGACAAAAAAAAATGTATAAGGTCATGGAGGAATATGCAGACATCTTCACCTCACCCACAGGGGTGCCTTTGCACTGTCAGGTCAAGCACCCCATCGATATGACCCCAGGTGCATCACTTCCCAATGGACAAATATATTGACACTATGTCCTGGAGAATGAAGAAATCAAGAGTCATATTCAGGAGTTTTTCCAGAAAGGGAACATCCGACTAAGTTCATCGCCCTGTGGGAGCCTGATCATGTTGGTGAAAAAGAAGGATGGGACTTGGATACTCTGTATTGACTATCGGGAACTAAATAAGATCACTATCCAGAATAGGTACCCAATCCCACGAATTGATGACCTTCTGGACCAACTCAGGGGGGGGAATATTTCAGTAAGATTGACTTGAAGTCCGAGTATCACCAGGTACCAATCGAACCGTCCGATGTGTGGAAGACTTCCTTCAAAGCCAAGGAGGGCCTTTTCGAATGGTTGGTCATGCCTTTCTGGCTGACAAATGCTCCCACAACCTTTATGAGGCTGATGAATGACATATTGTAGCCATTCACCAACTCATTTGTAGTAGTGTACTTGGATGACATCCTGATCTTCAGCCAAACTTGGGAGGAGCACCTCCACCACATCTCATAGGTCCTCCAAACACTACGGCAACACAAGATGTGTGCCAATTTGGAGAAGTGCACTTTTTTCATGACCTAGGTTCAGTATCTGGGATACATTATTGATGAGAGAGGGGTACATGTGGATATGACCAATATCCAAGTCATTCAGGATTGGCCATCCCCAACCACTCTAACAGCGCTCCGCAGCTTTCTGGGTCTTGCCAATTTCTATTTCATGTTCATATTGGTATTCTCTCGTATTCCTTGGCCCTTAATCCAAGTCATGAAAGGAGGAGTGAGAGAAAAACTCTTTTGGTTTGAATCTCAACAAGAGGCGTTCTTTGATTTGAAACATTGCCTCCGCTCTACCCCAGTGCTCACATCACCAAACTTGCAACAACCACTTGATATCAAGATAGATGCCTCAGACTATGTTATTGGGGTAGTTCTTACTCAATAGGGACATCCAGTGTCATATCACAGTGAGACACTCTCCAACACAGTCCATAAGTATCCCACTTATGAAAAAGAGATGTATTCCATTGTGTAGTATTTTTTACAATGGAATAATTACATTTTCGGGAAGGAAACAATCATCCACACAAACCACTGACCCCTACAGTTCATGCAAACACAAGGGAAGTTGCAGAACTATCACCATAAGAATTGGTCCACATATCTATAATAGTTTCATCTGAATATCAAGTACAAGAAGGGAAGCACCAATAATGTTGTTGACTACCTTAGCTGACCACCGATCGTGGCGCTAACCACCATGCTCAACTCTTATGGGAATGAGAATTCTACTTAGCCACTACTCTATAAGAGTGATCCAAAATTTGGCCACACATACAATACGCTCTTGGAGGGTAAGAAAGTTCCCAATTTTCACCTCCGGGATGGACTACTATGTCACCTGGGACACCTTTGTGTTCCTTCAAGTGAGCGCTCCAAGATGATTTGGGAATCCCAGTACAATCAGGTCGTTGGGCATTTATGGGTCAAGAAAATAGTGGTAGTACTAAAGAATTATTTATGTTGGCCAAGCCTTCGAATGGATGTCAGGAAGTACATCAGGTCTTGCACTTCCTGTGCCATTTCAAAACCAACCATCAGAAATCAAGGCCCCTACAATCTGCTTCCTACCCCTAGTCGACCCTCGGAATCCATATCCATGGATTACATGTTGATCATTCCTTCTACTAAGCATGGAAACGACTGTGTTTTCATGGTCGTCGACAAATTCTTGAAGATGGCCATTATGGTGGCCTGCAAGAGGAATGTCACAGCAAAAACCACTGCTAAACTCTTCTTTGAAAGAGTGTGGGTACAATTTTTGATCCCACAATCTATCATCTCAGATCGGGACAACAAGTTCCTTAGTACATTTTTTCCAACATTTGTTCAATTTTGGACACCAAGCTCGCCAAGTCCACATCTTTCCATCCCCAAACTGATGGTAAAATAGAGGTCATCAATAGGATGATCATACACCTTCTACGCATGTATAACTCTAAGCATCCACACACATGGGATGAGATCCCCCCTATGTACAACACAGTTATAACCGATCTCTCTATAGCTCAACCATCCACATCCCTTTTTAGGTGTGGTTGGGATTCTAGCCACTATGTCCCATTGATGTAGCCATGCCATTTGCGGTCACACAACCCAATTCGGCTCATGTCCAGTCAGAATATGACAAGGAAAACAACTTCATCGAGTGCATTCAATGCATCCAGTAACAGGTTCATGAGATATTGGAAAGAACCAATGCCAAATACAAGCAGCGACACGATCAGCATCAGGTTCCACACAACTTCCACATGGGTGACAAAATGTGGCTACATTTGCAGAAGGACTGCCTCGCTGGACCCTACCGTAAGCCTTGCCTGATTTGATATGGGTCATACACTATTACAAAGGATGTACGAGACAACACCTTCAAGCTCAGTATTCCACCATTCCTTGGTATGCACCCATTTTTCAATGTGGATCACCTTCTGCCCTACTTTCCACCTCTACTGGACATCTCCGACATTGCAGAACAACTCACATCAACAGAGTTAAACCTAGAATGCAGGGAATAATCCACCACATATCGTATCATGGACATGCAAATCAAGAACACTCACGAGCAAAAGATCCAATTGTATAGGGTTGTCAAAGCTAGACAACTCCTGCACCAAGGAAAGTGGCTCACCAGGGACCAAGTTCAGCAGAAGTTTCCTCGTGTCATGGAGGAGCTCCACGTAATGGGGACCATTTAATCTTAAGGGGGGCGAAATGATCTAGGTGGATAATGGTGGCCACCTACCTATTCCGCTTGTGGCCCCAACATTGTTCTTTCAATTCTTTTAGTTTCCTTAATTATAGCACAACTTACTATTTTTAGCATTTTTTGGGGTCCTAAACTTCTGAAATCATTTTGAGGCCCTAAACGACGTTCTTTGAGAAATATTCGTATGAAAATTATAAAGGATTTTTGGTCATCAGCGTAGTCCTCAAATAGATTTTTCCAATGAGGTATCATGTGCATCAAAGAAATATTATATGCCAAAGTTACGACGTGGGCAAGTTGATGTACCAATTTACCCCAATGGTGCCATAGTTTGGTATTTTTCATCTCATAGGGTTAGGTTTTAGAGGATTGGGGTTTTCCTTTGTTTCTGAATAATATATAGTATTTCAAGCCTGTTAGTTTTTCAACATTCAAGCTAGCATTATGTTAGGATCTTTAACTGAGAGAACAAAAAGTACAGCAATCAAACACAAGAGACAATGAACACAGTGTTTTTCCTCAGGGAAACCATAAATGGAGAAAACCCCGCAAATTCCTTAGAGATAGAATTAGCACAAAAGGTAAAACCCCAAAACAGTAAGATGATCTCCCGACAGCAGTAACCTTCTTCTTGTCTAGCCCTGGTGTCTTCTCCTTCCTCAACTATGCGCTACACTTGAGTGTGTTTGTGTTGTGTGCTAAATAGAGAGTCCAGCTCTCTATTTATACTAATCCTAGCATGAATAAAACCATACTAGGGCCGACCTCTCTAGGAGAGTCTAATAACCCTAGTGCCCCAGAACTACGGGGAATTTAACCCTTAGACAATAGGAGGGTTACCCACAATGACTTGACATGACTTGTTTACATTATAGATCTTCCTGATTGGAACATCGGGGCATGAAATGACATGATAACATCCCGGAATAAACATCAGGTTACAATAGATAAGAAATACAAGTGAATACATTCCAAAGTTACAATTACATTAACACTCCCTCTTAACTAGGAAGGTATTCTCTCGACACAATTTTCATCGCTGGTCTTCTTCTCTGGATCTTCTCATCATCTGCATCTCCAAGTCATCTTCATCTTCAATTCATATTTATCTTCATGCCATCTTCATTTCTGGATTTGGATCATCACTCGATCTGGATCATCATCACTGGACATCATCACTAGATCTGGATCATCACTATTTCTAGATCATTACTGGATCTGGATCATCACTCGATCTGGATCATCACTGGACATCATCACTGGATCTGGATCATCACTCGATCTAGATCATCACTTGATCTGGATCATCACTGCTGGATCTGTATCATCACTCAATATGGATCATCACTCCTAGATATGGATCATCACTCGATCTGGATCTCTCACAGTCATCATAACTGGATCTAGATCATGGCTCGATCTCCTCTGGTCATCATCATATGTGCTATATCATGATTCTTCTCATCACAGGAACTTCTACAGATCCAACCTTCTTTCATGCTGGTTTTAGGCCTAGCCATCATGTAGGTCTTCTTCAGCACTTATATCTAACCTACTCGTCAGAATGTCCCACCCAGCACTTACATCTGACCTAATCGTCATAAAAGCACGCCCAGCACTTACAGTTGATCATGTAGGAGCCTATAATCACATCAGAAAGGCCCAGCACTCACATTCACCAACATGATAGGACATCACTATCATCTGTGAAAAGGCTTCAGCACTTACATCTGACCTGGTAGGAACCAAATCCTACACCCTCGTCAGAAAGGAATGCACTCATATCTGACCTGGTAGGAACCAAATCCTACACCCTCGCCAGAGTGGCCCCCAGTCCCAGACTGAGCTACCTGGTAACGGACCAGGTGCCTCCATTCTCCCAGATAATGGCAGTTGCCCTTATATCTGACCTGGTAGGAACCAAATCCTACACCCTCGCCAGAATGACCTGCACTCACATCTGACCTGGTAGGAACCAAATCCTACACCCTCTCCAGAATGGCCCCCAGTCCTAGACTGAGCTACGTGGTAAAGGAACAGGTGCCTCCACTCTCCCAAATATTGGAATTTGCCCTTACATCTGACCTACTCGTCAGAATGGCCGGCACTTATATCTGACATGGGAGGAACCTAATCCTTTAGCCATGACAAAATGGCTCATCCCTTATATCTGACCTGCTCATCAGAATGGCTCTCTCAGTCCTAGAATGAGTGTTCCTAGTAACTAACCAGGTACCTCCATTCCCAGAATGGAATTCAACACTTATATCTGAAATGGAAGGAACCAAATCCTCTCACCATGACAGAATGGCTCAGCCCTTACATCTGACCTGCTCATCAGAATGGCTTTCGGACTCGTCACTTCCCCTTGGAAGGGACCTCATTTTGGAGAACACCAAGCTTCTCCCTAAAGTACTCAAACTTCACTCTGGCCAATGGCTTCGTCAACACATCAGTTATCTGATCATCCATCGCAACATACTGGAGCTTCACTGCTCCCCTCTGCACCATATCCCTGATATAGTGATACTTGATCTCGATATGCTTCGACTTGTCATGGAACACTAGATTCTCTGACAACTTTACACAACTCTGGTTGTCATAATGTATACAAGTAGCATCCAATTGGAGATCAAATAAATTAGATAGTAGCTTCCTCAAGCATACTTCCTCACAACTAGTTGAATAAGCTGCGACATACTCTGCTTCAGCTGTACTCAGTGCCACACAGGATTGCTTCATGTTAAACTAGGAGATCACACTTGATCCCATACTGAAGCAACACCCTGAAGTGCTCTTCCTATCGACGATACTTCCTGCCCAATCTGAATCAACATAACCCTCCAGGTTAATCTTCTGATTCGCATCGTACTTGAGCCCATAATCAATTGTACCCCTCAGGTACCTCAGAATATGCTTTGCAGCAATCAAGTGAACATTTCTCAGATTTGTCAAGAACTTTCTCAAGGTGCTCATAGCAAAGCAAATGCTTGTCTCATGTTCATCAGGTACATCAAGGACCCAATCATCTGACAATACATCGTAGCATCAACCAACTCTGATGAAGCATCGCTCAATAGCTTTAGGTTTGATGCCATAGGTGTGGCCATGGATTTGCAGTCCATCATCGCAAACCTCTTTAGGATCTCTACTGTATATTTCCCTTGTCTAGGGAAGACTCCATCTGCACTCTACCACACCTCCATGCCTAGAAAATCATGCATCATACCCAAGTCCTTCCTTTCGAACTCGGAAGCAAGCTTTCTCTTCATATCAGCAATCAACCCATCCATACCTGTCACAAATAGATCATCTACATATAGTAGAAGCATCACTGGGTTGCCATATTCAACCTTGTAGTAAAGGTTGGAATCTGCTTTACTCTTGGTAAATACCAAACTGGATAGAAAGCTGTCAATTCTGTCGTACCATGTCCTGGGTGCTTGTTTCAAACCATACAGGGATTTCTTTAATATGAACACATGAGACTCCCTGTCATGTGTCTCAAAACCAAGAGGCTGTTCTACATACACTTCCTCTTCCACTACACCATTAAAGAAAGCAGTCTTGACATCCATCTGGTGTATCTTCCAGATCGTCACTACAGCTAGAGCAAGTACTGATATGATGGAAGTGTATCTAGCTATAGGTGCAAAGGTTTCTTCATAATCTATTCCTTCTTTCTGAGAGAAACCCTAAGCCACAAATCTTGCCTTATATTTTTCAATGCTACCATGTGCAATATGTTTGATCTTGTAGATCCATTTGGAAGTTACAACTGACTTCCCGTTTGGTCTTGGGACAACATCCCAAACATCATTCTTCATGATTGATTGGTATTCTTAGATCATAGCATCCTTCCATTCTTTCTGTTCTGCCACTTCTTCATAACTGGAAGGTTCTTTATAAATGAAATCACATAGTAATGCTACATACCCGGAGTAGGATCTGGTCCTCTTTCTTTCTCTATGATTTTCTTCTGAAGCCCCATGTCTTTTCGCACCTTGGAAAAGTTCTCGTACCCAAGCAGGTTTCCTATTATGAGCATTCTTCTCCAGAGGTGGATCTATAGGTCTTTGTGGTTCTTCAAATTCTCGATCTTCTTCTTGAGTTTCTTCATTCATGGTTGTATCATGAATTCTGGGTGCTTCTACTTCTTCAAGTTCTTCAGTAGATCTCTTTCTGGATTTGTTGTAAGCTATGTCTTCATCAAATGTCACATCCCTATTGATGTCAATCTTCTTGTATCCTGGAAAATATATTATCTAAGCTTTAAAGCTTTCAAAGTAACCCACAAATATACCCTTCTTTCCTAAAGGATCTAATTTTGTTCTCTTCTCTTTTGGAATGTTTATGTACACAGGAAAGCCAAATATTCTGAGATGGCTGACTTCTTTTTTCTTGCTGGAGAATACTTCTTTAGGAGTCTTGTTATCAAGTACTCTATCTGGAGTACGGTTCTGTACATAAACCGTTGTTCTGGCAGCTTCCACCCAAAGATTCATAGGAAGGTCTTGATCATGAAGCATTGCTCTCACAGGTTCCATGATAGTTGTATTCTTCCTCTCTGCAATCCCATTCTGTTGTGGATTATAAGGAGTGTACAACTCCCTGTTAATCCCTCATTCTTTGCATAGCTCTTTTAATTCATTTGAAGTGAATTCTCCACCATTATCTTATCGAAGGGTCTTGATATTCTTTTCAGTGTGGTTCTCGATCAAGGCTTTGAATTCCTTGAACTTCCTGAATACTTCGTCTTTGTTCTTCATGAAGTAAACCCATGTCTTCCTAGAAAAGTCATCAATAAAAGAAACATAATATGCATACCCGCTTAGTGAGTTTGATGACATAGGACCGCATACATCGAAGTGGATGATTTCCAATATTCCTTTTGCTTTGCTTTCGATGCTTGGAAATGTCTTCTTTGTATTCTTTCCTTTTGCACATCCTTTGCAGACCTCATCATGTTTTGCTTGGATTTCTGGAAGACCTTCAATAGCTTTGCTTGCAAGTGGTAGTGCTCTGTAATGCACATGTGCAAGACTTCTATGCCAAAGTTAACTTGGATCTACTATGTCATGGACCAAGGCTTATTCTGGATGGCCCTTTAATTTGTACAATCCTCCTTCTTGTTCTCCAATCACCACCACATCATCGATAGTCTTTCCTTTTGGCCACATGATGACTTGACCATCTATGAATGCAACCCTCATTCCTTTTGCATCTAATGTCAAGATGGAGAGGAGGTTCTTCTTGAGTCCTAGCACAAACAATACTTGCTTCATTGTCAGAGACTTTTTAGAGTCTAGCTTATAGGAAGATTCCCCACTACCTTTTATTGGATATTGGTAGTCATCTCCTAGCTTCACCTTGTGAGGTGATTCATGTTCTGAAAGTCTCACAAAGGATTCATTGAATCCTGTCATATGTTTGGAAGCCCCACTATCTATGAGCCAATCATTGCTTCCATGAGTAATGTTTCCTATGAGAGCGAAACATATTCATCCTTGCTTGAAGAATCTTCACTTTCATATCTGGTTCTTTTCTTGGATGGTTCATCACCCTCTGCAACATGAGCATGATGTCTTCTTTTGTTGCTCCTTTTTGTTTGTTTTTGTTTCTTAGGACAATTTCTTGCATAATGTCCTACTTCATCACATGTATAACATATGATCCTAGACAAATATTTTCTAGTGTTATCTTTGTGAGAGTGCTTACCTCTGGAGTGATGAGATCTTCGTTTGGTTGACTTGGAGTGTACCGTGAGAGCTTGATCTTCACTTCCCATATTTTCTTCTCGAGCTGCTATCCAAGATTCTTCTTGAGAGCACTCTTCACATAGTATGCTCAACTTGACTAACTTCTTTCTAGCACAGATCCCTTGGATGAAAGAATCCCATGACCTAGGAAGGCCATTCAAGGTAGTCATCACAATCTCTGCATTTTCCACTTCTTCATCTATTGCTTCTAGTTGTTCCTTGATTTGAGAAACTCTTGTGAATTAAGACCGGATTGTTTATGCATTATGAATCTTCACATTCTTTAGTTGGTTTCTCAAAGTCATCTTTCGGTTTATGTTCTTCCCTTCAAACAATTTGGTTAGGGCATCAAACATAGCTTTAGGTGTCTTTAGGGAGGACACATGTGGCATGAGATGATCCTTGATAGAATTAGCAATGATTCTCTTTGCCATAACCAAATTATTCTTATGCAAGGCCTTATCCTCATCTCCCTCTAGAACTGGAACCTCCTCATGGATGTAGGAGTCTAACTCATTCTCTTCCAAGACCAAGGAAATCCTATACTTCCAGGCTTAGAAGTTATCAGCTCCCTCAAGCTTTTAATCAAGCTTGGTATGATGAGACATCTTAACTAAGAACCTCAAATGGAAATACAAAATATTTTAGATCTTACCAGGTCAAGATGTCGGATCTGTATTTTGAGCTGAAATCCTGCAGAGCTGGTTCAGGAGAAAATTAGGGTTTTGCTTTTCCATAGTTTTGTCCAACCAAATGCTTTGAAATCAATCCCTAACTTCGATTTTGGGGAGGAGATCAATCCAGGCCTGGGATCACTGAAAAATTCCTCTTCTGTGAAAAGCCCTAATTTTTGGCAGCAGTGTCAGGTCCAAAACTGAAAAACCTCAGAATTGGATTCTGCTTCGACAGAGAGATGCACCCTAAGGAGGAGAGTTATTCCACCTTAATTTTGCTGAAAATTTATGGAGAGAGATCCATAAAGTAGGAATCCCTAGTTCCCGCAGCTGCACAATGTCTTCTTCTCAAGTTAGTTCTGATACCATGTTAGTTTTTCAACATTCAAGCTAGCATTATGTTAGGATCTTTAACTGAGAGAACAACAAGTACAACAATCAAACACAAGAGACAATGAACACAGTGTTTTTCCTCGGGGAAACCATAAATGGAGAAAACCCCACAACTTCCTCAAAGATAGAATCAACACAAAAGGTAAAACCCCAAAATAGTAAGATGATATCCCGACAGCAGTAACCTTCTTCTTGTCTAGCCCCAGTGTCTTCTCCTTCCTCAACTATGCGCTACACTTGAGTGTGTTTGTGTTGTGTGCTAAATAGAGAGTCCAACTCTCTATTTATACTAATCCCAGCATGACTAAAATCCTACTAGGGACAACCTCTCTAGGAGAGTCTAATAACCCTAGTGCCACAGAACTGCAGGGACTTTAACCCTTAGACAATAGGAGCGTTACCCACAATGACTTGACATGACTTATTTACATTATAGATCTTCCTGATCGAAACATCGAGGCATGACATGACATGATAACATCCTGGAATAAACATCAGGTCACAATAGATAAGAAATACAAGTGAATACATTTTGAAGTTGCAATTACATTAACAGAGCCCTGGGGAATCCAGAGGCTAGTGGCTGCCACATCTCTTCTCATAGATAAGCTACTAGTTCCCTAGCTAGTTTATTTCCATTCTGTTTGTAATCATATTTTCGGTATATGATATTAATGAAATGAAGTCTTATTTATGCTGCATCTTTGCGTTTATGTGAATTTTTTTAGATCCTTGTGTCCCTTCATAAACATCAGGATCTCTAAAGGAAACCCAAAGGGGTTGATATATATTGGGAGGATGGTAGGGGATTATCCCTAGATGTTAGGGGCATGAGTGCCACCAATTACAAGTAGTTGGGATAAGCCTCCATGGGGACCTTCATCTTACAGAAGATTCTCAAAATATTATTTTTTTTCCTTTTTGACAGTACTGACATTCTCTTCATATAGGAAAACTGTGCCGTTGCCCTTTGTCTTAAGGAAACAAGTGTCATCGACGCACTATGTTAGTGGGAAAGAGGTGTCAGAAGATAAGGTGCATTAGTCATCCTAGAACTAGGAAAAAAACTCTCAAAAAAATGTATTGTCCATGTCACTTCAAGGGATTGATCATAGAAACCAATTTCAGGTGTAACGGAATGCCCCCCAAAGTATGAATCTATAAGTGTATGATAGGTGAAATGCTTTGCTAGATGTAATATGGAATCAAAGGTAAAAGAGTGGTGAGAAAAGACTTGACATAATACCAGTTACAAAACACCTAAATAAAATCATGGCTGCTTACCAATATGATTCATATCCATGTACAATGACCATTTCATGGTTACCAATAATACACCGTGTTAGCTCTCCAGGAAACTCTTCTAGGTTGCAGCTCGAAGATGCCTAGTAACTTCAATATTTTTAATTTTTTTCTCAATGGATAAAGTTAGATTACCAATAAGACCTCACTCAATCAATGTGGAAATTGAACCCAAGATATAGAACAATTACACTCACAAAATTGCTAATGAAACATGCAAAATTAACATCAAAGGAGACTGAAATTGGAGCATAACACTAATATGTATTGAATAAGTGTACAATAGCCAAACTTGTGAAGTAATAGGCTACTGCAATATATAATTACATGATGGATTCAAATGCATAAGGATGCCATTTGAAATAGTCAAAAAGTAGGCTTACTAAATCTAGTCAAATCCCCCATAGGTGCATAAAGCAGTTTCCAAATCCACTAGGATGCTCACGAATTGGCAAAGTCAAGTAGGAAAGCTAATAAGGGATGGAAAGAAAACTCATACATGCTTTTATTAGGAGAAAATGATGGAGGATGATATGGAAAAAAAAACAAGTCAACTACACCTAGTGTAGCTTTCCCTTTTGCCTTAATTATCAATAAAAAAGGAAGCTTTACAGAAAAAGTAGATATGCACTTTGGAGGATCTGGAATAAACAATACATGCTAAATATGGTTTCCAGGAGGTTTCCCAAGTGCTCCATGACTCATTTTTAGCAAGTGTTGACTTCTATGGCATGTAGAAGGCAACTAGCATAGAGTGGAATATAGGAGACTAGGTAATAAGACAAAAAATATTTAATTAATGTCTAAGGTAGGTAACTATGGGTTGATTATTCTAAAACACTCTTTAAGCCTGAATTTATGAGTAAATATCAGAAAACTATAGGGCCTAGCAACAAGGCTTAGTCACCCTTTACAAATTGCATGTCCATTTAACCAAGGAAAGAGGAAAAAACCCAATGGGAAAATCCTCCCTTAAACAACATGATCAGCAATCCCTAGCAGTGATTTGAGGTTGCTAAATATCTTCTAACAAATAAATTTGGTGAAGATGTCTGCTACTTGTTCTGAAGATGCACAGAAGAGTAGGTGAATGGTGCCATCATGCACAAGCTATCTGATGTAGTGCATATGGATCTCAATGTGTTTGGTTTGCTGTCTCTAAACTGGATCATTGCATATTCGAATGGTGCTCTGATTATCATAGTGGATAATATTTTAAAACTCTAATTCAAAGCCACATTCTCTAAGTATTCCCAGAAACCACAAACATTGATTTGTTGCATTTACAACTCCTTTGTACTCTACTTCTGTAGATGAGAGTGCTATGGCACTCTGCTTCTTGCTTGACTAGCTGATTGGTCCTTCTACAAGCATGAACACATATCCTGATGTTGAATTTCAATCTATGTTATCACCTGCCCAATCACTATCAGTAAACCCAATCAAATCAAGATCAGATTTAGCTTTGTAGAAGATCCCATGAGTTCTTGTTCCTTGAACAAAGTTAAGGATCATTTTGGTTGATCTCCAATGGATCTCATGAGGCTGATACATGTATCTTGAAGCCACACTAATTGCATAAGATATATTAGTTCTATTGTGTGTAAGATAAATCAAACACCCAATCAACTGCCTATATAGTGTATTATTTACCAGAACCTGCTTCTTCAAGCTTAACTCCTGAAAGGAAGGGAGTCTTTCTTGGCTTGAAATCTTTCATGTTGAACTTGTTTAGAAAATATAAGGCATACTTGGACTTATGTAATTTGATTCCATGTTGGGATTGAGCAATTTTGAGACCCAAGAATTGGCTCAACAATCCCAAATCAGTCATAGAAAATGCATGGTTCATTGCATCCTTCAAGGAGGCAATCTCTTTCTTTGAACTTCCTGTAATCCGAAGGTCATCCAAATACATGACAATAATCATCAAATAACCATGAATCAACTTCAAATAAACATTAGGATCAGACTTGCATCGAACAAAACTCAATGACAATAGAAATCCATCAATCTTGGCATACCAAGCCCTGGGAGCTTGCCTGAGCCCATACAATGATTTCTTTAACCTGCACATGAAAGATGGATTAGAAACAAAGCCTTGAGTTTGATGCATGTAAATATCTTTAGTGAGTTCTCCATTTAGGAAATCACACTTCACATCCATGTGATGTACCTCCCACTGCTTTGAAGTTGCAATGGCTAAAGCTAGCCTTATGGAGTCCATCTTTTCCACTGGTGCAAAGGTTCATTGTAATCAATACCATGTACTTGTGAGTATCCCTTGGTTACCAATATTGCCTTATATTTCAAAGGTGAAACATCAGCAGCAAAATTAGTCTTGAAAACCCACTTACATTGAACTAGCTTCCTCCTTGGGGGAAGATCAACCAGTTCCCAAGTGTTGTTCTTCTGGAGCAAGCTGAATTCTTATTTCATGGCTGTTTTCCATTTTGGATCATGTGTTGCATATTCATATGTCTGTGGATATGATTCAATCATCATATATCACTTCTTATCAAATAAGGGAACTTTCATACACAGGGCACTCTCAAACTGAGATCTAGTCCTCCTAGTGTCACTAGGATTTCCAGCTAGTTCCCCAGCTGCATGAATGGTATTTTCTGCCCATTTTGGTCTTGTATGACTACCAAGATCTGAAATAAAATCATAATTATCAGACATATCAGAATCAGCAAACTCATTAGTATCTCCACTTACAATCAATGGATCTGGTGGTGAAGAAGACTCTCCAACTTCAACTGCTACTAAAGGCTCTTCTTGGAATTGAACACTTCTTTCAATGAGAGATTTGTTAGTGCTCAAGGTGATCATATTGTACCCTATTGAATCTTAATAATACCCAAAAAATAGGCACTCTTGGCTTTGGGGCTGCAAAGCCTTTCTCTTTTCAATTGGAATTCTAGCCCAAGCATTTGAGCCAAAAATCCTAAAATGGGTCACATCTGGCTTGTGCCCACTCCAAGCTTCGAAAGGAGTCATACCATAAAGCTACTTATGAGGCACCCTATTCTGGATGTAGGATGCATATTTTATATCCTCGGCCCAAAAATTTGGTGGCAAAGTCTTAGCCTCCATCATACAGGTTGCCATCTCCTGCAGTGACCTATTCTTTCTCTCAGCAACACCATTTTGCTGTGGTGTGTAAGGGATTGAATGCTACATATGAATACCTACATCTTTACAATAATGAATGAAATTAGACTTGACATACTCGCCACCATTGTCAGATCTGAGGATCTTGAGTTTCCTGCCAGACTAGTTTTCAACCAAGGCTTTAAAGACTTTGAAGAGGTCAAAAACTTCAGACTTATGCTTTAGGAAGTAAACCCAACAATACCTAGAAAAGTCATCTATGAATGTCAGTGCATATTTGGATTGACTCTTGGACATATGAGGAAATGGACCAGCAATGTCACTATGGATCAACTCAAGAGGTGTAGAGGTTCTCTCATGACTAGCTCTCTCAAATTTGTGCTCTGGGTGTTTTCCTAGGTTACAACCTTGATAGACTCCCTTGGAAAACTTGATCTTTGGTAACCCTATGACCATATATTTTTCACTCAAATAATAAAGATACTTATAGTTAATATGGCCAAATATTTCATGCCAAATCTTGCTTTCCTCATTAGCATAAATCAGAAGAGCAGAGGGGTTTGAGTAGGGTAGAAAATGGAAAAACATGTATACCTTCGAAGTGTGGTCAACAACACCTTTTGCTATGACTTTACCATTCGAAATATCTATGATTTCAACATCATCAGGGGAGAAGATGACCTTCTTTGGAGACCCTGTGTGAGTCATCTGATACACTGACAAGAGATTAGAGGCAAGACCTGGAACATATAACACATTATTGAACTTACCATGGTCAAGATCAATCCTTCCTTTCCCCAAACTGTCAATGAGAGAGTCATCTCCCAAAACTATTGGTGGACCTTTCGACATTTCAAGAGAGGAGAATGTCTATTTTGTTGAAACCATATGTCTAGAAGCTCCAGAGTCTATGATGAAGCTAGGTGAGCTTGATGTTCCAACAACCAAAGCATGTACTCTCTCTCTGTCCTCTAAATTCAATCCTCCTTCCATCTTCTTTGAGCAATCGGGAAGGGAGATGTTATTCTTCTCCAAGAGTTGGGTCAACATGTCAATTTCCTTCTTCATACAAGATCTTTTAGGATGATAGCCCTTACTGCAGTAGGCACACTTGCTCATTTCTCCTTTGTTCTTCTTCTTCTGGAAGTTCTTCTTGGAACCTTAGGGCTCCTCTTGAGACTTGTTCTTCTCTCTCTTTTGCTCAGGTGGATTTTTAGATTTTTTATTGCTTTTTGAATCCACCCTTGAATCTCCAGCAACCAAATCTTGGTCTTTGGAAGGTTTGATGGTGCCCATCATCACCAACTTAGCTTGTTCCTATGTGAGGGATTCCATGAACTCTACAAGCTTAGGCATCCTCCAGGTTCGAGCTTTCAACTTGGTGGCATGGAAGGTCGAAACAAACATTGAATAGTCAGGGCCAAGCTTTGAGAGTATGGCCAAAACTAGTTTCTCCTCCTTCTTTTTAATCCCACACTGTTTTAGCTGCAAAACAAGGGCTTTAAACTTGGAAAAATAGAGTTTCAAGGATTCGAAGCTGCTAGGACTCAAAGAGATAAGTTCATTCTTGATTTGATGTCCTCTCATCTCATCTGTCTTACCAAAAATCTCTACAATATTCTCCCACACTTCATTAGGTGATGTCAATCCATCAATATGGAAGAGGAGGTCTCTTGAAATGCTCAAACACAAAAGACCATAGGCCTCATCCCTCCTGTTGTGCCATTTTATTTTCTCTGCAGCTGCATTGGCCTTAGCCTCAGTTTCCATAATAACCCTGTAGAGACCTTTTTCTCTCAACAATATCTCCATCTCAGCTTTCCATTCAAAGAAATTAAATGGATTCAACATGATCTTCTCAGATTGGTCCATAGCTCAGAAATTGTGCCCTTCAGTCAGCATAATATGCTCCCAGTCAATATGTTGAACCTGCAATAGAAATATGGAAGGAGAGAAATTGATCTACAAAGGATTTGATACCATGTGGAAATTGAACCCAAGAGATAGAACAATTACACTCACGAAATGGCTAATCAAACATGCAAAATTAACATCAAAGGAGACTGAAATTGGAGCATAACACTAATATGTATTGAGTAAGTGTACACTAGCCAAAATTGTGAAGTAATAGGATGCTGCAATATATAATTACATGAGATATTCGAATGCATAAGGATGCCATTCTAAATAGTCAAAAAGTAGGCTTACTAAATCTAGTCAAATCCCCCATAGGTTCATAAAGCAGTTTCCAAATCCACTAGGATTCTCATGAATTGGAAAATTCAAGTAGGAAAACTAATAAGGGATGAAAATACAACTCATACATGCTTTTATTAGGATAAAAGGATGGAGTATGATGTGGGAAAAAAACAAGTCAACTACACCTAGTCTAGCTTTCCCTTTTGCCTTAATTCTCAATAAAACAAGTAGCTTTACAGAAAAAGTAGATATGCGCTTTGGAGGATTTGGAATAAAGAAAACATGCTAAATATGGTTTCCAGGAAGTTCCCAAGTGCTCCATGACTCAGTTTTAGCAAGTGTTGACTTATATGACATGTAGAAGGCAACTAGCATAGAGTGGAATATAGGAGACTAGGCAATATGACAAAAATGATTTAATTAATGTCTAAGGTAGGTAACTATGGGTTTATTATTATAACACTCAATACATGCATAACACTCAATAGAATAGACAAGGATTCTAACTATCAATGTTCACAGGGTTTGTAATAAAGGTGAATACATGAAGAACTCACTATGCTAGCAGTATCACACATAAAGCACTCACATGTAAATGGCTGATCATAACAAGGAAAAGATACTTGTAATTCCAATAACCCACACAGAGATAGGATGACATATATCTTTCATTAAGTAAATAGAATAAACATGAATGAAACATCCAAGCACAAGTACATAACAAAAATAAGATGAAATCTGAACATATAATGGCAAAAGAGCTTTTATTAAGTGACAAAGAACATGAGAAGCTTGAATACAATAAGTGTCTAAAAAATCTCCCGAATTTTGAACCCTTGCTTCTACCTTAGTCATAGCATTTATAGCCTTTACAAAATTTATTTCAGATCCTGAAAATTGGATCGAATTTACTAAAAATAGATAATCATAACTGTTTTGCAAAAATTAGGTCAAAAAAACCTATCTTCACTGCTAATCTACCTAACTCTAAACCTCCCTACACCTCGAACTCTTTAATAGTTGTAGTGGACACTGAAGTAGAACTAGAAGTTTCCATTTGGCAGACAGGTAACACTTTGTCAAAGTAAGTAGGGTTTGTGACCTACTTTACCTTGTTGGCACCTTCAAAACTGAAACAAACCCGAGGTACTAGTGCGTTTACTTAATTTTTAACCTTATAAATCATCCATGAGGTATTTGGATCAACTAAAGTCGGTTCTATGTGAAACTATGCCTTTCTGCACTGTTATGCACTTTCGGTGGCTAAGAAAGCAAAATTTTGGGTCTATAAGCTGCCGAAAGCTCTATTTTCGGCGGCTAATGAATAGTTGCGGTGTTCGCCTAAGCCACCAAAAGCTATGTTTTAAAATTTTAATCAAAATTGTCAGCACACTTTACCCTATTTTTTTAAGGCTTTAGTGTTGTCCCTTTGATGTCTCTAAAGCCTACCTAGAGTTTGGGTTGGAAGCAGTATCACAGGCTGCTTTTGGGCCAAAAAGGCTCATTGCCACTTCTGCTAGGGTTTCCATCTTCTAGTGAGATTGAGGCTAAGAGCTAGAATTCCTTGTTTGCAACTTGGACAACCTAATTTTCTTGCAGAGCCTCACCTTCTCTTTCCTTAACCCAAGATTACTCTCCTCCAGCTTGGTATTATTTCTTTTTATCTCCTACAGAGAGTCATACAATTTAGCATTCCTTCTGGCTAACCTCTCATTGGTTCTCTTGATTTCTCTGCCCAAGACTTCTAGCTCATATACCTACCTCAGTATCTGATTGATTTTTTGGGATCCAAGTTTGTTGGATGAAGCTTCTACCACTGGTTCACCTTAATCATCCTTTGGTGTAGGTGATGGAAACTCCTCCTGCCCTATTTGAAACTGATCTTCTAGGTTAGTTTCATGTTCCTCTTCATCCTCAAAATCAGAGTAGGGTAGGTTGCGTATATTTTTGTCTGGTGCTGGAACATCTTCTACCTTTTCACTAAAATCCAGGTTTCTCTTTGCCTTCTTGGTCTTGGGGGCTGGAGAGGCCTGATCCACTATAATTGGAGAGATGGCCCTCCTCTTCCTTACCACTCCTGGCAGTGGAGGATTTCTTTGAATAAGACTTCCTTTGTCTTCTAGTTGCAATTATGTCTCAAAATCATTCAAAATAGGAAGTAGGTCCAAGTTATGTTCCTTCTCTACAGCAATTCAAGGACAATTAGCTTGATCAGGACATGATGGGATAGCCTTCCTACAATCTTAGTGGGTTGGAATTTAACCTGATGGGCCATTTTGTCCAGGCTCTTGTGTAGGTAGAAAGGCAAGTTCAGTGGGCTCCTTCCAGTGAAATGTTTCATAAATTTGAAATGGTATATCAATACCCTATTCTACCTGCCCTCACAAGTTATATAGACCAGAATTACTTTCAACAAATGCTATCATTTCTCCTCAAGCCAGGATGAAGGGATGCTCTTCTTCCATGCAATGTTCTTGTGCTCAGGCTTCAAGTAAGACATGAATTCCACATTCTTTGTGATAGTGGTTTTGAACCAGTTTTCTTGAGTCATTGGGAGCTCTGTTACTTGGGCTATCAGAGCCTCGTCCACCTAAAAATATTCTCTGCCAATCATTTCCTTCGAGCCATAAAAGGAGAGAGAAAATGATTCTACCACTTGTTGGTGGGATCCCTTAATTTTTTTGTAGAACATGTAGCATCCTGAGTCTTTGAAAATTTGGAATACCTCTAGGTGTGATTCGAGGTAGCCAATGTCACCCAATTCCTTTCTTAGGATCGGTCCTCCTCCTTTCTTCATTTTCTGGATTGCTCATCTATACTTGCAAAAATTAAAATTCAAACCCTGGGGAAGGATATTACAGTGCTGGATTCAATGAGGGCTTGGCTCAGTGAAGACGCATGCAGGAAAGGTGGAATGAATTGAGGAGAGGGTGCTGATTTTGAGGGGGATGATTGGAAATTGGGATTTGCGCAGGGTGTCAGTAAATTCTGATGAGACCCGTAAGCTAGCCAGTGCTGTAATCATTCTAACTAGAAATCAATGCTTTGTGCTAGTTCATTTATAGTCATGGGACAGGTGAAGGGCAGCGAGGGTTTGGGTTTTTTATCAGTCACTTCGGTTTTATAATGACCCCTTCTTTACCAACTCATGATTTATTGCAGGTCCTGTCTTTTCGGTAGTTAATGGCTTAGTAGTGGTGCTCTTCATGCTAATAGTGGCTGATTGTGATGGATGCGCTGACCATTTTCCCCTTTTTAAGCTTTCGGTGGCTAAGCTAGTCTTGAATCCAATTTTTAAGCTGCCGAAAGCTGGGATTTATTGTGGCTAATGAACAGTTGAGATGTTCACCTAAGCCACTGAAAGTTGATCTTCAAAAATTGTATTAGAAAATAGATTCAAAAGTGTTCCAATCTTCATTAAACACCTTGATCTTTCCCAATGATCCTTTAAAGAGTATTTTGACCTCCTATCACTACAAGAAATAAATCCTCTAAGTCTAACTTTTTGAGGACTGATTTATTTAGGAGATAACATCTGGCTCCTACTCGGGGATGGAAACCTTCTTGTGAGGTTCCAAGAACCATAAACCAAATGCCTTTCCTAAAAAACAAAGACTAAACCTATCTTCTACTGTTCCATTGGGCATGGAGTTATTTTGCAAAAAACAAAGAAAACAAAATTAATATTTTACAATGACAAGGCTTTGAAGCCTTAAATGAAATAGATCTTTAGAAATCGCCCATTGACTGGGCCATCAAACACCTCCTCGCCTTCCATATTTTGTAGTTTAAAAGTGTTGCACTGTTGCACCTAAGCTATCACAAAAGGACCTATCCACAGAGAATCAAATTTACCATGCTTTCCCTTGTCCTTCCTGACAACATCCCATTTCAAAACCCAATCTCTAACCTAAAAATTATCCATCTTTTCCTTCTTGTCAAAAATACCTTTTATCTTCTTTTGGTGAGCTTCTGACTTCTCCACCAACTGTTCCTCGACTTGCTGTAGCTCAACCAAATCAAGCATCCTTCTTACCATGTCATTTGGTTCATCATGTTCCTCCTAAAAGAACTTTACTACTAGTAGAACCAGCTGAATGGGGAAAATGGCCTCATTACCATAAACTAACTTGAAAGGAGAAGTCCTTATGGATGTTTTGTTGGTCACTCTGTCAGCCCATAAAGAAAACTTTAGCCTAGAATCCCAGCTCTTCTTATTATTCTCCAATAGTTTTCTGATGATTCTAACTAGGCTCTTATTGGATGACTCAGCAAGGCCATTTCCTTGAGGGTAATAGGAAGTAGAATGCACCAATTGAATGCCCATTGAATCACACATGTTCACCAATGCCCTGGCTCTAAAAGCTGGTGCATTATCAGTCACTAGCCTTATTGGGCAGCCAAATATGATAAATATGTTCTCATATAAAAACTTCATGATGACTTGGTGAGTGGAATTCCTTATGGGGACTGCCTCTATCCACTTGGTGAAATAATCAGTGGCTACTAGGATCCACTTGTGCCAACCACTTGATGAAGGATTGATCTCACCTATGAAATCAATACCGCACTACTGGAAAGGACCATTCACTACAATAGGTCGAAGGGGAAAACATCTGAGTTGTTTCTTTCCTATGAATCTTTGGCATTTGTCATAGGCTTTTACAAAGGTACACACATCAGAGAAAAGAACAGGCCAATAGTACCCATCCCTCAGAATCTTGTGGGATGTACTCTTCTAGTAATGATGCCCCTCACATGTGCTTGAATGAAACTGATGTATGACCTGAACTAACTCTTCTTTATCTAAGAATCTCATCAAAACACCAGAAGGATATTTCCAATACAACAACTTATCAATTATACAAAATTTAACAGACTTAAGCTTAAGAGCACGTGCTTGAGTCAGGTTAAGCTCAGGGGGAACTTATAAGCTTTGAAAGAAATTAATAATACTTGAGTACCACTCTCATGAAGACAAGTTCTTAGCCACCTACTTTATGTCATGCATCTCCTCTGCTACTACTACTGTTGCTGCCTCTGTCTGCATATTTCCTGAACTTATACCAATGAAATTCATTCTCAATAGATCACAATTTTCTTCAACCGTGAACTTAGCTAGGCCTTGGCCTTTCACTATCTTGGTGGGTTTTACTTCTATGTCAAACTCAATAAGCTTGGCAATCCATTTGGCTCTCTTTCCATCAATATCAGGCTGGGTCAAAACATCCTTCACAACAGCTGAAGGGACATAGGCTAGGACCTTTGTGTGTATAATGTAAGTCCTGGAGGATTTCAATGACTTAATGAGAGCATAATCCTGTTTCTCAATAGGACCATACTTCAATTCAACATCCCTCAATGTCTTGCTGAAGAAAGCAATGGGGTGATCAAGGCCTTCATCATATTTATGTAACAAAACTACTGCCACTATGTCATAGGAAGTAAAGGAGAAAATGTAGAATCCCTTGGTATAGTTTGGACTAATTAGAGTGGGATCTTCCATAATAGCCCTCTTGATGGCTTTGAAAGAGTTTCTTGCCTGTTCTATCCATTTGATTTCAGCTTCTTTCCTCAACATATAGGTTATGTGTTTCACCAACTTAGAAACATTTCAGATAAACATCCTGACAAAATTTATCTTACCTAGGAATGGCTGAATATCCTTTTTTGACCTAGGTATGGACAACTTCTGGATTGCTTCAACTTGAACAGGATCAATCTTCACACCTTGTGCTGAAACTATGTGACCTGAGAGTTTTCCCTCCTTGAGATCAAATTGATACTTATTTGGGTTCAAAGATATCCCAAACTCTCTACATTTCAGAAACACCCTCCTCAAGTGCTACAAATGTTCTCCATGGCTGTTGGAGTAAACAGTGAGGTCATCAAGATATATGAGAACAAACTTGTCTTTCAATCCCACAAAATCTATGTCCATGGCTCTCTAAAAGGTGGCCCCAACATTCATTAGCCCAAATGGCATATTGGCATACATGAAAGCACCCCAGGGAGTGGTAAATGCAATTTTCTCTTGATCATCAGGGTGTACAGAAACTTGATTGTATCCAGAGAAACCATCTAGGAATGACATCGCACTAGCTCCTGAGACTCTTTGCAACAGATGCTCCATCTTGGGTAATGGGTAGTTTTCTTTCTTGGAGCATTTGTTTAGGTTTCTGAAATCAATGCATAACCCGATCTCCCCATTTTTCTTCCTCACCACCACTAAGTTTGCAATCCATTTAGAATACCTGAGTGGGATTATGATTTTTGCATTAAGGAGATTTTGGATTTCTTTCTCAATCATTGGAAGTAGGAGGGGACTAATAGGTCTTAGCTTCTATTTGAAAGGGATGGTGTCCTTTTTCAAGGGAATCCTATGTTGGATGATATATGTTTCATAGGTTTTCAAATCACTGTATTCCTAACCAAATACATCAGCAAACTCTTTCATACGACTGCAAAGTTCTGACTTCTTATCAGCATTCAACTTAGAGGACAAATTTATGAATTTTGGATAATCTTGGCTACCTATATTGTGCTCATGGACATCAGGATATTTCTCCCTTTTCATAGGTTTGAAAGGGACATCATTATGATCAAAGAGCTCTTCAAGGGGTACTAGACCCCGAGGTATATAATTGCTAGGCAATTGAACAATATTTTATTCACCTATTTTATCTTTTGATTTGGGCCTTTGGGATTCTTCCATATTTAGGTTTTCTTGATCAATATGCATATCAGAAAATTCATCTACGACTTGGATAAATTTACTGAGTTCATCATCATTTTCAAAGACTTTCCAAATTTTCACATTATTAGGGAGGGGTGGCCTATACTTGACTTGGATCTCATAGCTCAGCCTAGAAGTCAAAGGGAGGATGAACATACTCACAGAGACAGCAAGGGAATCAACTAGATGGTTCATAGCTCTAGGTATATAGGAGAGTTCACAAAACATGAAAGAGTCTCTGATTTTCCATACATCGTATCTGTATGCCTTCAACATGACATTCTTTTCTTGAAAAGTATTGTTCACTTGCTGTATGATGAGATCTGCATCTCCAAAGTTCTGCAGGCACATGATTCCCATTTCCTTTACAGCCTTCACTCCCAACAGCAATGCCTCATGCTCTGCTATGTTGTTAGTAGTATTGAAATAAATCTTATAAGACAAATGGATAGTCTCTTTTGAAGGAGAAATCAAAACTACACCTACACCTGCTGAGGCTTGAGTACTGGCCCCATCAAAAAACATGCTCCAAACAGAGGTGGTTGCTTCTTCAGGTTGCTGATAGGTGGGCCTTGTAAGCTGCATGGTGATTGGCTAGGAATCATCTATCTGTTGAATGCATGCCCCAAAGTCCGTGTCTACTACATATATGGGGTGGTTTACAGATTTCTTTTCATTACTGATGATGTAAGGAAGCTGATTTTCCCTGTAGAGTCTCTTGGCCTCTCCTCCAAACATTGGAATTGTAGCATACGTAAGATACATCTGTAGGGTACCACCTAGCCTTTTACTCTGTAAGAGAGACAAGAGGAGGCCAAACTTAGGGGGAATGTCAGCCACTACTATGTCCATCACTATGCTCTTTGAAGGAAACTGGGAGAGGTTTATGACAAGTTATTTTATGAGGCCTAGGAATTTGACCTTCCTAGAGTCAAAAGATAAAAGATCATGGTAGGGTTTTGTAATGTTGAGGCCAAGCTCATCCATCACTGCTTTTGGCATTAGGTCGTGGGATGCTCCTGATTCAAGCAAATAGTTGTGAAGGATCTTGTCATGGATGTTCAAGGATATATAGAAAGGTGGACAAGAATCATCTAGCTCTTCAATCATAGGGCATAGGGTTACTGTGGTCTTATCATCTTACAAATTGACAAAGTTAGCATCTATGGGTGTATTTGGTTGGAGAGATTTCAATATAGATGGCTTAAAGGAATCATTCTTCATCAGTTCTATCAATGGAAAAGGGATCTTCAATTTCTTAATTTCTAACTCAAGATTGAAAGAATAATACAGCTTGTCAGAATTTCTTACCTCTTGTGATGGAGATTTGAGCTGAATAGGATCATGGGCTGATGGCTGTAATGTCCTTTGCTACTGTTTTGGAGGAGCAGCCATCCTTTTTGCTCGAACAACAATATTTTTAGCAAGAGGAGCAGACTGCTTTGTAGGAATAGGACTCTTCTTTGGAGGAGCAACAATCCTAGACCTTAGATTGTAACCTCCTTGATCATCTTCCTGATACAAGGCTTCTTCAGTGATCTGCTCATTCATGAGGGCTTCCTCATAGTATGCTTGTGTCAAGAAGGAGTGGTCAACTTCATCTTCCATGCAATTTATGTTGTCTTCTGAATCTCCTCCTTCCTGAGTAGGTTCTTCTTCTTCTTCTACCATGTCATTTTGGAAAGGATCTCTGATCCTTTGATCCTCAGTTGGATTCCTCTCCCTTTGAAGGATCCGAGCTAGTGGGTTATTTCTTCTGTAAGGGAAAAAATTAGGGTTTCTGGGAGCAAAGTCATTTGTCCCTTTACCTCTCATAGGTATTTTCCCTCGATCTTTAAGTCTAGACATTTCAGCTGTTAAATTGTCCAACATTTCGGCCATTTTCTCCATTTTATTCTCTGATGAGGAAGCCCCTAAAGGATCTGAGGATTGCTTGTTCCTGTCCATTTTTCCCTTAACCTTGTGAGATGCAACGATATTAGACTCATTTTCAAGAGCAGCATCTTGCATGAGTGAGAGAGAAGCAGATCTTCTTTCTCTGAGAAGAAGACAAAAATCAGAATCAAAAGCATTGGCATAAGTTATTTTGGCTGAAGTATCGGTAGGATTGATCTCAGTAGGGATATTGCTGAACATTTTGTTAAATATTTTGGTGAAATTTGAAACAGACTCACCATTCTCTCTCCTCAAATTTCTAAATTTAGTGATATACTAAAGGTGGTCTCTTCTTTCTCCCCAATGCTTCAAAAATATGTCATCTAGAGCTTCAATTCTAGATACTTATCCAATAGGTAACTCTTTGAACCATTTCCTAGCCTGACCATCCAGACTCTGCACAAAAACCTTAGTCCACACATCCTATTGTTCAATGTTTATATTCTCAGCATAACTGTAGAATGACTCTAAATGCTTCTCAGCTGTGAAATCTCCCTCCTAGTAAACTTAGGCATATATTTTAAATAATCTCCAGTAGGCATAGTAGAAATGGGGTTAGGAAAATTTAGAGGGGCACACCAGGAAACAAGGATCCTTTCCATCTTGGTCGGAGGGGCATCCATATTAGATGTGGGTATGGAAACGACAAAAGAAGATACTGTTGGTGTGGGTGGTAGTTGAGAAAGTATTTTTGGTAGATCTACCTCAGTGGAGTCTCCAGGGATTGGATCTATGCAAGCAACAGTGCTTAAAGATTCACCAACCCTAAAATTTTCTGATTCACTTATAAATTCCTGAGAACTAGATGCTTCAGTAGAAGAAGATTTAAAGGGAGTTCTATTTGATATAATAGGAGAAATACCTATGGAAGTACTTGATGCAGTTCCCCTTGCAGATCTGAAATCCTGTCTTTGTAAAGCTCTTCCTCTCCTTATAATCTTTTCAGGATCTGAAACAGTTGTTACTGGTGGCCTTTGAGGATTTTCTCTGGTACTTGGTCTTTCCGAAGCCACCTTATTTCAATGGAGTCGCCAGATAGATGATTACAAACAAAATAGTGTCCAGACTGTGTCTATCATCAAAGTAAGATGTATGTCGTCGCCCAGGGAAGCTGAGCTTCAATCTCTTCTCCCCAGCAATGGCACCAATTCGTTAGCTCTCCAGGAAACTCTTCTAGGTTTCAGCTCGAAGATGCCTGGTAACTTCAATATTTTTAATGGTTTTATCAATGGATCAAGTCAGATTACCAATAATACCTCACTCGCTCAATACATGCATAATACTCAATCAAATAGACAAGGATTCTAACTATCAATGTTTAGAGGGTTTCTAATAAAGGTGAATAGATGAAGAACTCACTATGCTGGAAGATTCACACATAAAGCACTCACATGTAAATGGATTTTCATAACAAGGAAAAGATACTTGTAATTCCAATAACCCACATAGAGATAGGATGACAGCTATCTTGCATTAAGTAAATAGAATAAACATGAATGAAACATCCAAGCACAAGTATAGAACAGAAAGAAGATGAAAGCTGAACATATAATGGAAAAAGAGCTTGTATCAAGTGACAAAGCACATGAGAATATTGAATACAATAAGTGTCTAAAAAATATCCGAAGTTTGAACCCTTTCTTCTACCTTAGTCATAGGCTTTATATCCTTTACAAAATTTATTTCAGATCCTAAGAAATTGGATCAAATTTACTAAAAATAGATAATCATAACTATTTTACAAAAATTAGGTCAAAAAACCCTATCTTAACTACCAATCTACCTAACTCTAAACCTTCCTACACCTCGAACTCTTTAATATCTATAGTGGACACTGAAGTAGAACTAGAACTTTCGATTTGGCAGACAAGTCACGCTTTTTCAAAGTAGGTAGGGTTTGTGACATAGTTCACCTCGCTGGCACCTTCAAAAATGAAACAGACCTAAGGTACTGGTGTCTTTACTTAATTTTTAACCTTATAAATCATCCATGAGGTGTTTGGATCAAATAAAGTCGGTTCTATGTGAAACTATGCCTTTCTGCACTGTTCTGCGCTTTCAGTGGCTAAGAAATCAAAATTATGGGCCTGTAAGCTGTCAAAAGCTCTATTTTCGGTGGCTAATGAATAGTTGTGATGTTCACCTAAGCCACCAAAATATATATTTTAAAATTTTAATCAAAATTGTCAGCACACTTTACCCTGTTGTTTTAAGGCTTTAGTGTTGTCCCTTTGATGTCTCTGCGGCTTGCCTAGGGTTTGGGTTGGCAGCAGTATCATAGGCTACTTCTAGGCCAAAAAGGCTCATTGCCACTTCTGTTAGGGTTTCCAGCTTCTAGTGAGATTGAGGCTGAGGGATAGAATTTTCTTGTTTGCAACTTGGACAGACTGATTTTCCTGCAGAGCCTCACCTTCTCTTTCCTTAACCTAAGATTACTCTCCTCCAGCTTGGTATTCTTTCTTTTTATCTCCTGCAGAGAGTCATACAATTCAGCATTCCTCCTGGTTAACCTCTCATTGGTTCTCTTGATTTCTCTGCCCAAGACTTCTAGCTCATATACCTGCCTTAGTAGCTGATTGATTTTTTGGGATCCAGGTTTGCTGGATGAAGCTTCTGCCACTGGTTCACCCTGGTCCTCCTTTGGTGTAGGTGATGGAAACTCCTCCCACCCTCTTTGAAACTGATCTTCTAGGTTAGTTTCTTGTTCCTCTTCATCCTCAGAATCAGAGTAGGGTAAGTTGAGTATATTTTTGTTTGGTGCTGGTACCTCTTCTACCTTTTCACTGAAATCCAGGTTTCTCTTTACCTTCTTGGTCTTGGGAGCTAGAGAGGCCTTATCCACTTTAATTGGAGATATGTCCCTCTTCTTCCTCTTACCACTCAAGGGAGTGGAGGACTTCTTCGAAGAAGACTTCCTTTTGTCTTCTGGTTGCAATTATGTCTCAAACTCATTCCAAAATAGGAAGTAGGTCCAGGATATGTTCCTTATCTGCAACAATTCAAGGATAATTAGCTTGATCAGGCCATGATGGGATAGCCTACCTGCAATCTTAGTGGGTTGGGCTCTAACCTGATGGGCCATTTTGGTCAGGCTCTTGTGTAGGTAGAAAGGTAGGTTCAGTGGGCTCCTGCCAGTGAAATGGTTCATTAATTTGAAATGGTATATCATTACCCTATTATACCTACCCTCACAAGTTATATAGACCATAATTTCTTTCAACGAATGTTTCCATTTCTCCTCAAGCCAGGATGAAGGGATGCTCTTCTTCCATACAATGTTCTTGTGCTCAGGCTTCAAGTAAGACCTAAATTCCACATTCTTTGTGATAGTGGTTTTGAACCAGTTTTCCCCAATCCTTGGGAGCTCTGTTACTTGGGCTATCAGAGCCTCATCCACCTGGAACTCTTCTATGCCAGTCACTACCTTCGAGCCATCAAAGGAGAGAGAAAAGGCTTCTGCCACTTGCTAGTGGGATCCCTGAATTTTTTTGTATAACCTGTAGCATCCTGAGTCTTTGAAAAGTTGGAATACCTATGGGTGTGATTTGAGGTAGCCAATGTCACCCAATTCCTATCTTAGGGCTGGTCCTCCTCCTTTATTCATTTCCTGGATTGCTCTTTTGTACCTGCAAAAATTAAAATTCAAACCCTAGGGAAGGAGATGACAGTGTTGGATCCAGTGAGGGCTTGTCTCAATGAGGACGGATGTAGGAAAGGTGGAATGAATTGAGGAGAGGGCACTGATTTTGAGGGGGCTGATTGGAAATTAGGATTTGCGCAGGGTGTCAGTAAATTCTGATGAGACCCATGAGCTAGACAGTGCTGTAATCATTCTAACCAGAAATCAATGCTTTGTGGTGGTTTGTGTACAGTCACGGGACAGGTGGAGGGAAGCGAGGGTTTTCATTTTTTATCAGTCACTTTGGTTTTATAATGACCCCTTCTTTACGAACTCATGATTTATTGTAGGTTCTATCTTTTTGGCGGTTAATGGCTTAGTAGTGGCGCTCTTGATGCTGACGGTGGTTGATTGTGAACGATGAGCCAACGTTTTCCCCTTTTTGTGCTTTCGATGGCTAAGCTAGTCCTGAATCCAATTTTTAAGTTGCTAAAAGATGGGATTTTCGGTGGGTAATGAACAGTTGAGATGTTCGCCTAAGCCACCGAAAGCTGATCTTCAAAATTTTTATTAGAAAACAGATTCAAAAGTGTTCCAATCTTCATTAAACACCTCAATCTTTCACAATGATCCTTTAAAGAGTATTTTTACCTCCTATCACTACAAGAAATAAATCTTCTAAGTAGAACTTTTTGAGGACTGATTTATTTAGGAGATAACAGACCGTAGATCCATGATCGGAAAAACTCAAATCGAGACATAGCTATGGAATATACAATGTAGATTTATGTCATCTTGACCCAAACTTGAGCATATCCATCAAACATACAATGTGGATCCATCCAATGAATCAAGAAATACTCCATCACAACCTAAAGATAGACACATATTCAAGCGAATACATAGCCATTCAGGGTCTTCATTCCAATTCGAAATAGTATTATTATGTCCATGTGAATAGATGTCCTGATGTTGAACATGGAAGAAACCACTTGATTATCGGTCAATAATGTATACCATTAACAAGTGTGAGGGAAATCACCATTAATGTCAATAATTCCCAAGGTACCCTAGTACATTCCTCCAAATGTGAATAGATAAGTTGAAGTATAACAATTAGCGGAACCTCCTAAGCAGAGGCCAATGATGAAAAACCACTGTCGAAAGTGAGCAAACCTACCATTGAGGCATGCATACTTCCAAGTACTTGACTGGTTTTCAAGACTAATTCTCGAATGATGTGCTGGTGTTGATGGGAATAGACTCCTCGAAGGAGGGCCATAATTTTTCCCTCGTCATCAACACAAAACTTGAAACAAAGGTGATTTTGTAGTGATCATGATATAGGAATAACCATAAGACTGACTCAAACAAGACTGAACCGAAGGAAGGTAAAGTAACTGCAGAGGTAGATTGTAGTAAATACTCCCTTTGAACATTTGAATGGCATGACAAGTGACTTGGCAGCATTGGCTCAATCAAGGAAGAAACCAAACATAATTCAAAGGTGAGATGATGCTTTCTTTGAATTGTCGCAAAGGAGTTATATGACTCATGAAAGTGGATCGATTTTATGACAACATGAATACCCAATTGTTCATATGAAAATATAGATAGGTGCCATGTTCAAAGGTGGACGAAAAGCTTCCATTAACACAAGTGGAAGACATTCTCCATTCCCTTAATTTCCCCATCACTTTGGATGAGTACTTATTTGATTTTTAGCTAGATTGAAAAGGGTAAGAATATCTCGATATAGCTCATTGGAGGACGATTCCATTCTCATATGTTTTATGAACCTAAGAAATGAGGGGTTCATTCCCAAAAATAGTCCTTCAACATTTAAAATTATGAGTCCTGTTGGAAAGGGGTTGTGGATTAGTTAGTTGTGCAGCATCGCAGATGCTCTACAAGCTTAAAAGACACCGTGGAAGACAAAGATAGTGCACAAGGTGGAAGATAGACTACTTTTGAATATTTTCTATCACATTTTGTATCTTTGACCATATTTTGCATATATTGGTCATTAGTTGGTAGAATCAGTTAGGATTTAGTTAGAAGTGGACCATGAATATAAAGGTGCAAACCTATAAATAGAAGAAGAATTGTCAATGTAAATAGTCAATTGGTTGTAATATGAATCTTAGAGATATAGAAGGAGGATTGAATTGTTGTTTGTTTTGGATATATTGCGCAGAAGTAATATGAAAGGATGAACGTTGATCTGAAATACTGTTAATTTTGTCTCTTTCTATCTTTTATTTTTGTTTCTGCAATCCAAAGGAAAGTATGTGCAACATGGATCTATGATGCAATGTTTACTACTTATGAATGATGTTATCTTCTTAGACATGTTTGTGCAATGGTATGGTTATTCCTATTATATGATACTTCTACTATCTAGTGATGATGAATGGTTCTATGAATGATTAAAAAAGAGGTTGGATCTAATAAATAAGTTGATGAATTGTCGATGCCCATAGTCCTCTTCTATTATGTGGAAACTTGGTTCTGTCAGCCCTCCCTTTAACACCTCAGGTGATACTGCATCTGCTTCATGGGTGTTGCAGGATAGGGTAAAACTTGTCTGGGCCAGTGCTCAGAGAGATCGTAGCAATTCGAGGGTCGACAGAGTGGGAACCCCTATCGACTGGGTTTTGTTGGTTGGGATTGAGCCAACAAATGGTTATGTTTCTAGGAACCTGTTGCGACTGAGAGGAGGATATGTGGCATTCGACGTGACCATAAATTCAAGATTGGTTTGATCAAAAGTTGTGAGAATTTTTTGAAGCAGAAAATCAGAACCCTAGATTGATGACAGACAAGTGGCTGGTGAGATACATACATGACGATTGTCATGAGTATTTTTTTTGTGATTTTCCCGTCATACTGTATGAGTGGTTGGCACAGTTCACATACAAGAAGACAAATTTCCAAAGAGGAGAACCAACATCCTGGACCCCTGAATTGATCCAGGAAATGCAAGAAACTGACAAAAGAACATCATGAGCTATTGAGGTCTGGCTAGATAGTATCCTAGAAAGATATATCACTGAGTTTGTAGTCGACACTACCAAGTCCTACAGTGAAGCAGAAAGGGAATTTTTCAGCAGACCTAGAGGTAGGTTCTTGTTGTCTCTATAACTGTAATTAAGATGCTTGTCTGTGAAAAGGGTATATTGCAAATGCACCTCGAGTAATAGAACTCCAATGTACAAAGGTGGTTGATACCACGACTAAAGGGGGAAATGAATGGGAAGGTAAGGGGTAGATGGGTGCAAATTTTGATGAGACTATGAGGGAAGACAAGGAAGAAAGTGGTTGTACGAGGGGAGGAGCAAGGTTTCGACAAGAGAAGAGGCATAGGATAGAGAAAGGTCCTACTACGATCAAAATGCAAGACCATGAAGGACGACCACATGGGACAAAGAAACCCTACAGTGATGAAGAGGACAACCAGACCTAGAATACACCTAGAATAGTAGTAAGATCAAACCCCAGCAGCAAAATAAACACGCCTCCGTGCACTACTTCAAACTCAGGGAGAAACACAAATTCCACGTCAACTTTCCCAATGTGTCAACAACATTCTAGTAGTAGGTCAGAATTTGTAGTAAGAAGGCTCAAGATGGCGGGCGATGATACGAAATTACCTTTGTTTCATGGAAACAGGACTGAAAATCCCAAGCAGTTTTGGTTTCTCTGCGAGGCACTATGGACTGTTAGACATGCTACTGATGACGATGTCAAGAAAGGCCAATTGGAGACTACTCTACAGGGTCATGCGCTAGATTGGTACATCAAATTTATACATGTTCCTATGGGGACCCCTACAAAAACATTGGATAAAGTTTGGAGGGGGCTGATCGAAGAATTATGGAAACCTAAATATGAGGCACAATACATTACTGAGTTAAAAGAGATTAAGCAATTCCCCAATGAGACTGTTTAGGACTTAGATCAAATATTTAAGACATTGATGGCGAGAGTTAGTTTTGATATGAGCGATGTTCAAAACAAATAATGGGTTATCGTAGCTTTGGTACCTCATATCCAACAACCCCTGATGGAATAGAAGATTGCGACATAGAGCGAAGCTCTAGAGATCGCAAAGAACATAAAAGCTTCACAAGTTGGGGAGAATGTAGCTGGTATGAACCAAATTTAGGTGCAACTAGAGAAATTAACGATGCCGTTGAAATACATTTAGAAGGGGAAAGAGAATTGCGAAGATATTTTGTGCACCCGTTGTCCCGCAGATGGACATACCAAAGACACTTTCCCCAAATTCTGAAATTATCTGCTATCTGGGGCGACAAACCCATTGAGTTGCGACAATGTACCATGGTGTTGCATATGTCAAGTCTATGGGAACCGACATGAAGAATGTAGCTACATGCATAAGATGGTGTCAAAGCCGGCCAACCTATATTGTTCATTTTGTAAATCACTGGGGTATGAAGATAAAGACTATTGTGCATATGATCTACTTCAGGAAAGAACATATGATTCATACTTTGTGAAGGGAGAATATCATCACACAGTACAACAATGATAACCGCAGCCTCAAGTGGTAAACTCTTGACCTCATCCGTAGTATACACCACCACCATAGATGCAATATATACCATTGCAGCCGCAACTGTAGTTTGCACCGCAGCCACTATTTGCATTGCAACCGCAAAACAATCAAATGGCGATGCCTCAGCTACAGTTGTAGTATGTTCAAGTCGTGCGCTATGTTCAACAGCAGTCGAATCCCCTATTGTAATATATGGCTCAGCCGGAGTACCAACAGTAAGGAGGATTTCACAGAGGATTTTGAGGAAGAGGAGGAGGACGAGGTCTTGGATCTATCTAGTGTTACAATTGTGGTGTATTTGGACATTACCGGAGAGATTTCCCACACTTGTAATGTTCATCTATGTACTGTACTATAGTTGATCATACTATTTAGAAATGTCCACAACTAATCGCAACATGGCAGGATGGGAACGTTCCTCCGTTGCAAAATCAAAACCAATTATAAACTCATAATCAACTACAAAACCAGAACAGTTACAGAACTAGGCCCAAAATCATGTTCTACTTCAGAATAAAATAGTGAATCAACCCATGAATCCGTCATTGACTCAGAATCCATTGCTGACTCAGGATCTGCTGATGAACCAGAATCAAGGGCCAACAGTTACGACGATATCAACAGAGCCCAAAACATAGGATTTTGATGTTGCCATTATCACTCGTGGAGGTGCGATGAATGGAGAGGATGGGCCCCACCCACATATTCGATTGTCTAAATAGAAGAAGTTGTCATTTGATATCGCAACTGAAAATGAGACATTTTTTGGAGCCCAGCATGCGATCGAAAGAAATCTTAGTAAGTCACATGTCTATGAAATTCCCTCTTCTTTTGATTCTTCACTAGAGGTAGGACCATTGCGAAAGCATGGTACCTTGCAACACTTATTTGAGATTTTCTTATCACTGGCAAGAGATCCCGATGCTCTAGCTGAGATTAAAAATTTGTTGCATTGCCCAAATAAGGAACAAAAGGATTTCGCGGTGAACTCTTTACAAAAGAAAAAGACGGGAAATGAGATGCACATGAACATTCGTATTAAGGACTATGAAGTTGATTCAGTCATCCTGGATATGGGTTCATATGTAAATATTCTGACAAAGAAAACCTAAAAAAAAATGGGGAGGCCGACGCTGGTTTGGTCCCCTGTGCAGCTACGATTGGTTAATCAAGCTAAAGTGCAACCAATCGGACGTGTGTCAAACCTAGTTGTGGATATTGAAGGTATGAATACTTATGTTGACTTTGATGTGATTGAAGTTGTTGAGGGTGGAGTTTCTTATCCTATATTGTTGGGAGTTGGATGGGCCAATGATAGTATGGCGGTAATTAACTTTAAGAAGCAGATGATGATATTTGAGAACCAAGATATCAAAGTAATCTCTCATATGGATCTAAATGAAGGAAAATGATATATTAAATCAGTAAAGGATGGATTTTTCAAGGGATGGGATCACACTTATAACATTTCCAAATATTACATCCACCCCACTGCTGACGGAGAACTCAGTTGGCGCAGTGCTAGTTCTACGTCGTTGGATTCTAAAGATGCGTCAAAAAACTGGCAAAACCGCATGCACGAGGTGTCATTTAGGAAATGTGGTCTAATCACATAGTACCTATGCCATGTCACGACTGACATTGTCGAATTACCAGTTTATGAAGGGATACCTGAGATTTTTGTGTTTTTAATGGAGTTTGAAGAAAAAGTCTCAGAACCGCAATGATTGTTGGCGCTGGAGGAATCATTGAAGGCTACTCTAACATGCTGGTGTGAGACTCATAAAAAGACAATTACTATATGGGCAACATGTCGAAGGTTGATGATAGTTCGCTTTGGTGACACAAAAGTGTATCTCACTGGGAAGTATGATGGGAGGAATGACCCTAGCAAAAATTTGATGGAATGCCAAACACTTTGGTCATCAGGACCGAAGGATGAATGGGTCCATGATTTTGTTCACACCTTGGATGAAATTCCAAGGTCATGGTATATATCAGCGAAATTGCATAGAAAAATAAGCACTTGGGAAGAGCTTACGATTTTCTTTGCACATACATTTAATTTCGTAGATGCTAATCCCAATGTCAACAATGCACTTCAGATCATCCAAGATGTGGTATTAAAACTTGTGCCAGTTGCATATCTCATGGACCCACATGCACATTGTCACATGCAATCGATAATGGAATTCTATAATGTATATGGTGAACCTGAAGATGATGATGAGCTACATAATATAAATATTCCAAATACAGAAGGGATTAGGGATGTCGCAGCACCATATATACCGACTGATCCTATGAATCAGCCGCTCAATATTAGAAAAGTTAACATTGGGACATAGGAGAATCCAAAATTTGCAAGTGTTGGGTCCTACTGGGATGAAGAGACCATGGTAAAGATCATGGATCTACTGCATGAATTGTAGGATCTCTTTCCAATGAAGTTCTCATAAATGAAGGGGATACTGGGTGATCTAGGAGAGATGGAGATTTCGTTAAATCTAGATGCGAAACCAGTAAGACAAAGTTCGTATCACCTGAATCTGAAATACAAAGAAAGAGTCGAGGATCAGCTCGACCGGATGTTGGATGCTAGAATCATTGTGCCAGTGGAAGAATTGAAATGGATCAGTCCTATGGTGGTCCAAGACAAGAAAACTAGTGAATTTTAAATCTGTGTCGACTTAAGAAAACTGAATGATGCATGTATGCATGACCCATTTTTGACACCATTCACAGATGAAGTACTCAAAGGCGTAAGTGGCCAAGAGATGTACTCTTTTACAGATGGATTTTCTCCTCATCACCAGATAAGAATTACAAAGGAAGATCAACATAAACAACATTTGTAACTGAATGGGGATGCTTCCAATACACAATGATGCCTTTTGGGTTGAAGAATGCGCCTACAATATTCTCTCGAGTTTTTGTCACCGCATTTAAATATTCCATTCACAAGTTCCTACAAGTTTATATGGATGATTGGAAACTGTATGGTATAATCAAGGATCATTTGGAAAACCTTCGCCTGATGCTGGAAAGGTGTCGACATCAACAGATCATGTTGAACTCCAAAAGTGTTTTTTTGCAGACCATTTGGGATACTGTTGGGTCACATTATATGAAAGAAAGGTTTATTGGTTTATCCTGTGAAAATAGCACTCATTTTGAGTTTACCACTGTTGAAAAATGTGAATATGCTTTGGGCGACTCTAGGGCACACTCAGCACTATCACAAATTCATTAGAGGATATGCTGCAATTACTGCCCCCATGGAGAAACTATTGAAGAACGATGTTTCATTTGTATGGAGACCAAAATTTCAAGGAATATTTGACACCCTGAAGGCCAAGATGGATTCAGCTCCCATACTTGTGTTCCCTGACTGGAACAAAGAGTTCCATGTGCATGTCAACGCATCATTCGTTGCACTAGGAGTAGTGCTCGTGCAACCAGGAGAAGGAGATATGGATCACCCGATCGCTTTCGCTAGTTGAAAGTTGTCATTTGCTGAGAAAAATTATACGACCACAAAGATAGAAGCTCTGGCGATGGTATATGCACTGCAGAAATTCAAGAATTACCTTTTACGTGGTCACTTCAAGATGTTTACTGATCATTCTACTTTGAAGTACTTGGTCAATAAGCCTGTGTTGGGGGGGGGAGATATGTCGTTGGATACTTCTCTTCCAGGAGTTTGATCTTGAAATAATTGTGAAGCTAGGTCACTTGAATGTTGGCCTTGATCATTTTTCCAAAATCAAGACAAGCGAGGAGCCTACCATTTGAAGCAGGACTACCCGATGTGCTTCTATTCAGAGTCAACATGGAAACTAATTATTATTCTCCAATAATCATATTTTTGGAAATAGGGGTCGCACTAGAAAAACTTTCAACAAGTCAAAAGAAGTAGTTGGTGGTTAAAGCTTTTGACTACCAGTTGATTGTTGGATACCCATATAAGCTGGGACCAGATGAAATTTTGTTGCTCTGTGTCGTACCCCGCGAGCAAGGAGAGATCTTAGCAGAATCACATGCGGGAATCTCTAGGGGACACTATGCGGGTTGCACTACTGCAAGAAAGGTGCATCGCGCAGGGATATGGTGGCCCACTTTACATAATGATGTGGCAGATGATGCATGGAGCTACGATGTCTATCAACACACTGGAAAACCATCACGGTGGGATGAGATGCCGATAGTACCCCAAGTAACCTTGCAACCTCTTGATAAATGGGTTGTGGATTTTGAAGGTCCAATCAACCCACCTGGGAAGAGAACTAGTTCACAGTAAATAATCATAGCAACATACTACTTAATGTGATGGGAAGAGGCTGCACCAGTCATGGATTGCACTGTTGTGACAACAGCAAGATTTATATTTGACAACATCGTGACATGGTTTGGATGCCCAAGGATATTAATGAGCGACCAGGTATCCATTTTATCAACAGCACGGTAAGAGTACTAACATAGGAGTTTCAGATACATCATAAGAGAAGTACACCATATCATCCACAAGTGAATGGGACTATCGAAGCATTCAACAAGAGCTTGGATCATGTACTTACAAAGGTATGTAACACTAACCAAGATGAATGAGATTTGAAGATTCAAGCAGTATTGTGGGCATGTCACACCACTTGCAAGATATTTATGGGGAAAACACCGTTAAAATTGGTCTACGGGTAAGAGGCAGTCATGCCTATGGAATACATTGTTCCCAGTTTGCGCATTGTCGTCGTGATGGGCATGGATGATGAAGTGGCACTAAAATATCATGTAGTGTAGTTGATCCAGCTTGAAAAAGACTATTTTATCACTGGATTCCATCAGCATGTCGAGAAGGATCGACAAAAGGCTTGGCATGATCGCCACATAAAGAACAAATAGTTTCAGCAAGGATATTTGGTGCTACTCTATGACAGCAAGTTCCTGAAGCATCCAGGTAATTTACAAATTCACTGGCTAGGTCCATATCTTGTTAATTATATTACTTCTAGGGGGAATTTCAATTACAGCAATTAGATGGAGTGATGCTGCAAAAAATAGTGAATGGTAGCCTCCTGAAGCCTTATAGGACAAGGCTGGAGTCGCAGAGTTCTTAAGGCACTGCAAAAAAAAAATAGGAGGACTAGATAGCCAGAGGGAGGGTGCACCAGAAGGAAGGGGTTGCGCAAGCGTAGGATTCAACAACACAGTTAGGAAGATCTGTCACAATAGCTGTAGGGTCGTTACATAGTCAAATAAGAAATAAATAAAGAGTATTTCATATAGTTAACTGTGCACTGCTTAAGGCACTGCACAATGAAGAGGAAGTGGTTGCGCGAGAGGAAGTGGATGCACATGAGGAAGTGGCTGTACAAGACAAAGAAGCTGCATAAGAAGAATAATCAGTAGATCCATTAGGAGGAAAACCCCACCAACCGTAAGAAAGTAACTAGACGTCACATCAATACTCAATGACGATTGTCAAAGTAGGTAAGTGATGAAACTTTTCGATGTCACATCTAATAATAGCATATCCAAGCGGTGTGTCGACAGAATCAATGGTGTATTTTGGATCGTGAATGAATGATTTTGTCACAATGATGAACATGATATGACAATGATGACATTTGAGTCAAGTTGGTATTATAAGCAGAAGCCCGCTCGCTGAGAGGATACCATTGTGCAGAATTGAACTATGCAAAGTTGTAGAAGTGATCAGAATGGCTATTGATGGAAGCTCCGCTGAGTAAGGAAGTGGATCCAACCAGAAAAGGTATCATCTTTGCAAGTTAGTAGGAAACATGATATGATATGTAGCGCACCCTCAACCCAGGGGATATTTTGAGTGAGCATGCTTCACCAGTTGTAATTGAATAAGAATTTGAAAGCATGCGGGTTAGTTCGTCCAAGACAAAAGTGCTTGGCAAGGTCATCCCTGGCTATATATCTCTTATTCGACCTGGGGTGCAGACCAAGAAACCCATGATGAATTAGAAAGGGGCATGATTTCTTTCCCCGCTTGACAAAGTCTATAGGAACAAGTAGTGGGATTGAATTTAGGCACTCCGGGTTGAGCCTAAATGCAAGTAATGACAAGGTTGTGAGAGATAGAATGGATTTCAATGTGGCAAGTAGGCTTCAGAAATTCCAGTTGCAGATTGTCGCTATGCAGCAAGTAGCCACCCAGGAAGTGGCAGATAGACATAATAATTTGAGCAACCAATATCTATGGTCAGAGGAGCAAGAAGATTACGCACAACACGAGGTTGCATAAGTGTGCCGAGTTAAGAATAAATTGTCCACATAAAAGGTAGTCACAACAAATTGCACAGGTCGACAAGTTCCAGGAAGTCGACACACAACTATCTGTGAGCATTTTTTGAGTACACCATGTCCACCTGACGTGGCTCGAGGACGAGCCACAAGATTGTGTTGGGGTCCTGTTGGCAAGGGATTGAGGATTAGTTAGTTGCGTAGCAACGCAGATGTTGCACAATCTCAAAAGACAACACGTAAGAAAAAGAGTGCGTGCAAGGCAGAAGATAGACTACTTTTGAAGATTTTATGTCACTTTTTGTATCTTTGACCATATGTTGTGGATATTGATCATTAGTTGGTAGAATTAGTTAGGACTTAGTTAGAAGTGGACCATGAATGTAAAGGTGCAAGCCTATAAATAGAAGAATAATTATGAATGTAAGTAGTCAATCAGTCGTAATATGAATATTAGAGATCTAGACAAAGGATTGAATTGTTGTCTATTTTGGATCTATTGTGCAGCAGTAATATGAAAGGACGAAGGTTGATCTGAAATACTATTATTTTTTTCTCTTTCTATCTTTTATTTATGTTTCTACAATACAATGGTGAGTATGTGTGACATGGATCTATGATGCAATGTTTACTGCATATGAATGATGTTATCTTCTTAGATTTGTTTGTGCGACAGTATGGTTATTCATGTTATATAATACTTCTGCTATATAGTGATGACGAATGGTTCTATGAATGATTAAAAAAGTGGTTGGCTTTGATAAATAAGTTGATGAATTGTTGATGCCTATAGTCCTATTCTACTTTGTGAAAACTTGGTTTCGTCAGCCCTCCCTTGAACATCTCAGGTGAGACTACATCCGCTTCATAGGTGTTGTTGAACAGGGTAAAAACTGTTCGAGCCGGTGCTAAGGGAGATCGCGGCGAGTCGAGAGTCGATAGAGTGGAAACCCCTGTTGACTGGGTTTTGTTGGTTGGGATTGAGCCAACAAGTCCAAAGAATGTAAAATCACTATTTGTTTCATATTTAGAGAGTCTAAAATGACTAAGAAGACTCTAGAATGGAATTTTTCATGGATTTAGTCCCCAAGGTCCAAAAAAGTATAAAATCATACCTAGGAGAACTCTTCTAGTCACGAAAAACTAGAGTATACATTTTTTGTTAATGAATCTAAGATGTCCAAAAAGGGGTAAAATATCACCGAATAGATGACCTTTCAAGTATTTTTTACAAGCGTCAAAGAATCAAGTTCACTTGGCAATCTTTTCATGTTTAAGGAGCCTAAAAATATCTTAGAGATGACTCCATGGAGTTTCCCTTTTTTTTAATCCATTTTAACAAGTCCAAAAAAACGGTATAAGCATACTTGATACCTTTTCACTAGATTTTAACGAGCTGACTGAGGATATAAAAGGCGCTTGGTACTTTTTCAACTTAATCTAGATTGTGAAAAAGACAAAAAGAAACTTGAACACAACCAAAAAATTCCCAAAAATTCCCTAGAATCCTAAAAAACAATGTTAGAATACTTTCAACATGAAAACTATAGGAAAAACATAATGAAAACCCAAAATATTTAAATATTCCACCAATTATTTTTAATTAAAAATAAAAAAACAACATATAAATAGTGAAATAGTGAATTTTTTTTAACAATTGTGTTTTTTACCAGAGAGTTAGAGTGAAAATTGTGTTTAGCAGAGGAACTTGTGATGAATATTTTGAGGGCTACAAACAACAGTTCATTGATTCGTTCGAATTGGGTAATAGATAATCCCTTGCCCTTCCTTTTGATGGTTGAAATTTTGGTTTTTATCATGTTTTTTTAGAGTTTTAGGAGGATTTTCAAAAGGGAAAGATGCACCTAGGATGACGCTCTTTTCCCTTTCCAAAGTTGCACCCACACACTCCCTGAAATGGGAAAGAGTGTCAAGGGAGCTCTATCTCCTAGGAGAGACGACATTGTCGCTATGTTCTCTAAGGGAAAGAGTGTCACCGGCCATGGCCCTCCCAAAAACCAATTTCAAGCATGAAATTTCAAGAAATATTTTAATGCATAGGATCTAATGGTTACCTGGATGTCCCACAGGATTTTGACCCAAAAGATGGTGATTTGGAAGGAACACAAGCATGAAATAAATGATTCCCAGGTGCCCAATGATCCTATGACTGTGAGGGCCCTTAGGGAGTGTGGGCTCCTAAAATACTTCAGGGTGCTAGGCATGAGATCCCATGTGTGTTTGTTGGATCATCTGATATAGATGTGGGACCCAGATCAACAACATTTCTAGGTTGGGACCCACATTGTGAATATTGATGTTGAGGACATCTATTTTTTTATCATATTGTCTCATAGAGGGATCCTAATATCATTCATAGGTCCTAGGGAAGGATATAGGTCCATTGATGACTTCATAGATGAGTACTATGTATTCGGGACAAGGTCCCAAGGGGCAAGATCCCAATTAAACATATTCTAGAATGACCATTGAGGACCGTGGCCTTTACTATAGAGAATGTAGTGGGTAGTCGAGATGCTCACTAGACTACTCGAGCACATATGATATATGCGTTGGAATGCATGGCTCCAACCATATTCAACTAGAGCGAGGGGCTACTGCTAAGACTCAAAGATCAACTCACAAAGTGTTGATGGGGTGAGATGAAGCAGTTTGGTTACGAGGCATTGGTGGTATCATTCTTTATAGAGAGGGTTCCTTTGTTTCATCCACGTGTTCCTCTTAATATATTGGAACCTTAGGATCCATAGATGTTGTAGTGGGTCGAGGTTATGGCTCATCACGGAGGTGGTGGCGGACCTAACGTGACCTATGGTTCTGACTTTTTTCGTTGACTATGGGGCCAACTATTGATGGTTGAGGACTATGCCTACATGGGGAATGACTTCAAGGGTGACCCTTATCTCTTGTTTCTAGAGGGTGAGCAGTGGGACGACCGAGGTGAGAAAAATACTACCACATTGTGTTTTTTTGTTTTATATCATATTTCATTTTTTTGTATTTTGGGGGATACTAAGACATATATTACAATTTTACAAACATAGGTCCATCGAGGCCTGTGGGGGACTCACTTATCGAGAGACGAGGAGTGGTCAATGACATGTATATTAGGAACGTGGAGGCAAAGGAGGAGCTTCAAGAAATTGAAGACAATCTCCAACTCATAAATGTGGGGATTTCTTATATTTCCATTGAAGATCTTCTTAGGTGTTATCAGCGCCATACTACAGGAGTGTCGGGACATTTTGGGAGGATACTCTGTCGAGTGGCTCATGTTGTTATGTGTTATCATGAGCACAAGGATTAGTCTAGAGTAAGTCCTAATTTTTGTATTGTATATATATTGAAAGCTTTGAAGCTTCATATTTTACCTTTTGATGTACTAGAAATTTGATGGTTCTAGGTTTTGGGTATACTAGAAGTTTATAGCTCAAGTTTGTGTCTCAATATTTGTTATATATAAAACACTCTTTTTACCGATATGTGTGTGATGTCTTATGTGCATTAATGGATGACTATATTCATTTTCTTTTATGATCTTTTATATGTGATCAAAAATTAAAAATGAACATTTAGACATTAGCTAAGTACCAATCCAAAACATAGTTCGCTAATGAATCAAACAATGTGTTTAAAATGTCTTGGGATTTGATGGTAGGATACATACTCAAAATACCTTTCTAAAATATGAACTCTTCGGAACACATGAATTAGTATAGTGTTATGGATGGTGTAGACCCGGTTTAGCTGATGCATAACTAACTCTAAATATACATAAACCCTAATCTGACTCACATTAATAGTTAAATATTTCAGTTAACAAACCAACCACTGCATGATATTCTGCAAGATTGTTCATAGAGGGGCCTAAACAAGTTCCTCCCGAGCTTACCAAATTGCCGGTGGGGGAATACAATACCCAGGTCACCGATGCGAGATTCATAGTATAACGGCTAGAACCATCAACAAAACCAAAGTAAGTGATCATCTGTCCATTTAAACACAACAGTATATAAGTAGACTTACCTAAGACAAATATTACATTCAAAACAAATTCACAATCCAAACTGTACACAACACTCTATAAACAATATGTACAAAGTACATATTCTAGATGACCTAGGAATAATATTTCTTGAGGTAAATCCCATTTCAAGGATAACATAGAGGTATCCCATCATAGTCTATCATCTCACAAGCTCCTTTTTCTAAAATGTGACTAACAACATAAGGCCCATGCCAGATGGATTCAAGCTTACCATGTCCCAATTTATTGTGTTTTTGGTCATATGTCAGGACTAGGTCACCCTCTTTGAAGAGGTGAGGTTGAATGGATCAATTGTATGAATATTTAATTCTTTGTTCATGTACCTCATTAGCTAATGTAGCATCTCAACAAGTCTCATCAAGCTTATTCAAGTACAATAATCGTTCTTCCTCTAAAGTTGTATTGGGTAACAATTCTACAACAAGTTTTAGAGAAGGAATTTCAAATTCAATTGGGAGATTAGTTTCTATCCCATACACCAATTGGAATGGGGTGAAGCTAGTAGATGTTTTAATGGTATTCCTATAGTCCCATAATGTGGAAACAATTGCAAGTGCCAACTAGACTTAGCTTGTCCTACTATCCATTGATGCATAGTTTTCAATACCTTGTTGATAGCTTCAACCTGGCCATTGGCTTGTGGGTAGTAAGGTGTAGAGTTATCATGATGAAAACCTATTTTGGCACTTATTTATGACATCATCTAGTTTTGAAAATGTGATCCATGATCGGTCACAATAGCTTGAGGGGCTCTGAACCTAGAAATTATGTGATTGAAGAGAAATAGGGTAATGGTTTTTCCATCTTCGGTGTATTTAATAATTTCCTCAGCCCATTTTGTAAAGTAGTCCATGAGTACAATGATGTAACCATGCCCCCCAGATAAGGTAGGCTTACAATGCATAAAATCGATGCCCCATTTCACAAAAGGTATGACAACAATGATAGGATGTAAATGACTGGGGTGGGTGCGCTTTTTGGATTGGAAAATATGGCAGGGTGGAAATGTTTTCATGGCCTCCATGCAATATTTAAAGATTGAGTGACAAAAGTACCCAGTGCATAAAATTTTCTTACCAGTAGCCATTCAAGAAAGATGAACGCCACATGATCCAGAGTGGCATTCATTCAATATTGTTTCATCCTCTTCATGAGTTAAGAAACATCACAAAATTGCATCAATGCCACAACGATAGAATGTATCATTAATGATGAGGTAGTATTTGGCATGATGATGGATACAATGGCATTCATCGTGGGTTGCATTAAGATGAAAACGTTGAGTCTAGAGATATAAAATAAAATCTCCATACCAGGGGTCAAACATACTAATGAGGAACAAGGATTCATCGGGAAACAAATCCAAGGGATGCATATCCACAATAATATGGGGAATATCACACATAAGCTCTGCGAAGGCAAGGGAATTCTTTGAACTTGATTTTGCAAACTCTAACTCAAATTCCCAGAGAATAACAATCCAGTGAGAGTATTTTCCCCTAAGACCTTGATGAGTCAAGATGTAATACATGGGGTTAGAATCTACGTACACATCAGTTTTGCGGAGTAAGATGTAGTGGAAGAATTTCTGGACCGCAATAACCATGGCCAGATCTAACTTCTCAACATGCGAATAATAGGTTTCGGAGTCAATGAGGCTCTTACTTAATAATAAATCACATGTTCCTGGTCGTGTAGATCTGATTGAACTAGTACCATGGCGATGGTGGTTAAGGACGCAGCTGCATACAAGAGGTAATCCCTGGTGTAATCAGATGGCTGCAACATAGGTGTGTGTGTTATTGTGTATTTGAGAGTGTCAAATGCATGTTGTGCAAGGTCATCCTCAAAAAAGGGTGTGTCTTTTTTTAATAGGTGCATGAAAATGTGTGTCTTCTCAGCAAAGTTACTGTAACACCCTGGTCTTTACCCCGTTTGCATTAAAATGTATATGATGTATATATTGTAATTAATCGTGGTTTGGAGCTAAAGGAAAAATCCCAACATCGATTTGGTTGTTTTATGTTTCGGCAATTAAAATCATTTCCGATGGTATATTGTGATATCCGGCACATTATAATTTTGGCATCATGTAAATATGCATTTTAATTAAAATAAACCCCAACCAGCTATGTCAATGCAACCATAATGAAAAGGGCATGATTTTCCTAAGGATGGGGAGGGAAATTATTAAACCTTGAGCCAATGGGGAAAATCCTAGTGTCAGCTATTAAACCCATTTAGATGTCACCCACCTTTTTGTCTTACTCACCTTTCCTTGTCTCACTCGGTCAACTACCACCTTAAAACCCCTGATGTTAGTTGGGCAGTTATTGCTGAGTAGGGATGTGTGGCATAACTGTCAATCCTTGCCCACATGCACACTCCACCTACAGACTCTTTCTCCCTCACGTGGGCATTCTTTCATCTTTTCCCATCCTCACGTAGAGACAATCATTTTTTCTCCTCATGCATAGGCTTGGCATTTTTAATCATGCAGAGAGCTGGGAGAGCGGCCTCACATGCACGATTTTGCAGTCTATGTGACTTTTGCAGTTAGGTATTTTGCTATGTGTATTTCTCTTCATTGTGGTTCTGACCGTGTGAATTCACCTCCACGTGGATTTTTTTTCCTTCCTCACACAGCTAAGAAATCGCTATCGGTTTCCCCATAATTTTGGTTTGTTGTGGGTTCACTTATGTTTTGTTTTTGTTGTGGGTTCGTTTTCATTTTGAGTTGTTGTGGGTCATTATTGAGCCGTTTTGGCCACGATAGGGCCAAGAACAACTCAGGAATCAAATTTCCCATTTAGGGCTGTGTATTACCTTAAGTGTCACCTCAGTTGTTCTGCGGTGTTTGATTTCCCAGTCAGAGCTATGAATTGCTTATTTTGCTGTGTGTATGTAGTGGTTGGTATTTGTACTATGTTGGAGTGGGAATGACGGCTTGGTATGCTTGATAAACAAGGTGTGTTTTGGAGCCACATAGACAGAGATAGAGGGCTGGCTTTCCTCTCCACAACCCCTGAATAACACTGGAAGGGAAATCAGGGCCTGAGGGATTGTATAGCAGAGAAGGGACTGATTCCTTGCATTGGGTGTGTGTGGGTGTCCTAGAAGTTAGGCTAGTTCTAGTGTAGGTTTCCTTAGCTCTTCAGTGAGCCCACCATCTTAGCATTCAGCTTTTCCTAGCTCCCTGATGGCCTGATAAACCCAACTGTGTTGGCTTGGCTGATTTGTGTATCTTGGCTATGTGTGAGCCTGCTTAGTTCCTTATTCCTTGGGGAATCATGCCCAGCTCGGGGGTGGCAGTGGTGTTGGGAGATTAAGGAGCACACTGGCCTATGGTTGGGTGGAACATTGCAGCGACATAGCTAGTTGCGGGACGAATTCTTCATAAGATAAGTATTCTTAACTATCTTATCTCTGCAAATTGTATTTTGTTGTTTAATGAAAATGATGAACATGTTGAATGATTGAATGTATGGTTTTGCTTCTGTTGTATGGTAACAATGTATGCATTTTTTACTTCAAATAATTTCAGTCAACTTTTATGTGCATGTTCATGGGGCTACTTTCCTGGATAGTTAATGGTATGGTAGTGTCCTCTTCGCTGGTCGGAGGGTCGGGGACGCTACAGTTACAGATGAAATGACACAGAAATTTTTCCTTCCCTTCCAAACTTTGAATTTCGATAACATTCGTAGATGGGAGTAGTGCTAAGATGGATTCAATCTTTAGTGGGTCTATATGGATTCCCTCCTTGGAAATGATGAAGCCAAGAAATATTCCATTATCAACACAAAAAACAAATTTGTGTGGACTCAACCAAATTTTGTAATGGAGACACCTGAGAAAAATGGCTCTCAGATGGTCAACATGGTGCTCTCAATGTTGCAAATGGGCAGGTAATTCATCGAGGTAGGATTCCACAATATGTTTGATGTCATGGAAAAAATAAGACATGGTGCGTTGGAAGCTAGCACCAACGGTTTTTACGCCAAAACAAAACTTTCTATAGGAAAAGGTCCCGTATCAAAAAATTAAGGTCATTTTATGTTGATCAAAAGGGAATATCTCTATATGATTATGGCCGCTAAAATCCATCCATGAATGAAAATATGGCACTTCCAATGAAATTATTTATGATTTGATTAATGTAAGGAGTAGGGAAATTATCCTTAGGACAAGCCCTATTGAGATCTTAGAAATTGATACAAACCCTAATCATTCCCTATTTTTTGTTAATGGGAACAATATTAGAAACCCATTCTATCAACGACAAAGGGTGTATGAAACCAACATTGAGAAACCTTTCAACTTCTTCCTTAATGGTTGATGCTTTTCATGCATGTACTTGGCCTAACTTTTGACAGACTGGTTTGGCATCAAGGCAAGTCTTGATCTCATGATCGATGATCGAAGGATCTATCCATGGTATTTCTTCATACTTCCAAGCAAAAATGTCTCTAAAATCCCTAAAAAGGGTTCTATAATACCTAAGTTATGAAGGAGAAAAGTTTCAGCCATATCGATATTCTCTACAACTCTAGGATTTACTAATATGTCGACTAGGACGGTCTTAGTAATATTATTCATATTACCCTTAGAATCAACAACATGAATGAGTACCGGTGATTGAGGTGTAGTTACAATATCAAATGAAACCATTGTTTCAAAATGATATTCTACCATATGGTAACCAGGAAGGAAAGAGGATCAGTGATGATTTATTTCTAAGGAATCTCCTCTAAAGACATGACTTCCATGACAGATTCATCTAATGGAAGGATGTGTAAAATATAATATAGATATGGGGGGGAATATAACCAATATGGCAGGTGATAAGGGTCCAATTCCACCAAAATATTATCATTAATGGTGGGGTCACTGCGACTGGATAGCCTAGTAAGTCTCTTCAAAATGAATGAAAGGTGTCAAAACAACAATCGATTTTCCTTTGCATGAAGTGTCATGACTCTTAGAGGAGATTATGTTCACAGATGTGGTATGGGTAGAGTGAGGATTGGCTAATAGAAAGACTCACATAAGTGAGGAATATTTGAGAAGAACTACCCCTATGTTCCAATACTACAAAGTCGTAGAAGCCAAGAGCAAGACATTGTTCACAGAATTAGAACTCATCTCTAGAGAACAAAACTACAATTGATCAACCATAGAAATCTTCCCTTGGAATGGGAATTGGGCCACTCAAAACACGGATGAGGAAACTTCTTGCATCGCATAGAACCAATTCCTACCTAAGAGGAGATTGTAGTTAAAAGGAGCATCGAAAACCTAAACATGGATGGACACTAATTTTACCCCTATTTCAATATGGAGAGAAGACAATAATCCATAAGGTTAAAAACCATGACCGTTAAAGGCCTTCAAAGTTGTAGGTGAACAATTAATTTCAGGAGAGCCTATAACTCTCCAACATGATAAAGAAACGACTGAAATCAAGGCACCTTCATCCAACACAATACGATGGACTTTCTTCCCAATGCCTTTTGTAGACAACTGGAAAGCTAATTGATGGGAGAGCCTCGACTTAAAATCATCCAGTTTAAAGGTGATAATATTACTATTCTTAGGATCCATAGCTCCAAGAACTAACAAAAACCTATTCCTATATGGTGGTAATGTTTGGAGTACTTCGAGGGTGGACATAACACAAGGTTCTTGAGCCAAAGCATCCACTACATTGTATTATTGAGTAGCTCATGCACTTGGGTTAAATATCGATTTTTGAATTGTACTCTTTGGTGTTCGGAGCACAGTGTCGAGAATAGGTTTTTCAATATGAATATTGTTGGTAGGAGGAGGGGTGGAAACTATAGGATTATCTGTTGAATTATTATCATCTTTTGTTTTTGGATAAGGGTCATAGTTCTAGAATTTGGTGGTAAGACTAATCGATTCACTAGACATCATCTTGACCTCATCTATAGAAGATGAAGAAGACCCATGCAAGGATTGATGGTCAATCAATTGTTGTTAGGTAGGGAAAGGATCGTTCAATACTACTAGAGTGGGAGTTTGTTTCAAAAATTTGCTGACCTCTTCACGTCGAGGACATTCTTGGTGAAATGATCACCTCCACATATGAGGAAGGGAAATTTTTATTTTCTCTTGCTTGTGTATTAGACATCTGTGTTTTGTGTTTTATTACTCTCCTGTTGGTTTTCATACTTCTTTGATTTATTCTTTCATTTCCTCTTCATTCCTGAATATTTTGAGGATTGAATGGAATTTACCTTGGTAGATACAACATGAGTAGAAGTGGTATTGGGATTTGTGACGGTCTAGATAGTAGGTTGGGTTTTCTTTTTGGGTGATTTAGCCATCAACTGTGTCTGAATAGAACCAAGTACACCATTAGCAAGTGGTTCTATTGAAGTTCTTGAGGGGCCCGAAGTAAGACAGGAAGTGTGTGGAATAAATTCATACAGAGTGCCTAACTGGGAATAAACCAAGTCAAAAAAATGAGCTCGGCTAATGGCTTGTTCTTCGGTGGAAACACCTCCCATGGAAAAATCCTGAGAAAGGGGTGGAAGCAATGAATTCATGAACCAATCGATGAGTAATTGGTCAGGAATAGGTGCGTTAATCAATATACGTCGTCATCTCCACTCATGTATGTGATATGATATATGGGTGGAAGTCGTTTGAGGAAGTGAGGTTAAAATATATGTACCCATTTTGCACCAAATTTGGACTTGAAAATGTGTTAAAAACACCATTTCTAAAGTGTTAAAATCCTAAAAAGAGTGTTGGGGAAATTCTATATACCACTTGGCAGTGGTTCCAGTGAGAGTCCTTTGAAACAGTCTCAAATGGATGGAACCATCCATTAGAGAGTTGGAAGAGAACCACAAATAATAGGTCATAACATGGTTTTTGGGGTCCTCACCAACTTTACCGTCAAATTTGGGTATATCCGAAGGAAAATCTAAAAAATAGCGGGCCATGAAGGATCATGGTCGATAGGGTCGTTTATTAAATGTGAAAAATATGGCTGATCAAGTGTATTTATAAATGGTAGTTGTCGATTAGGTTGTGGGTACTGGCTATATTGATAAGGAATATGAGTACTAGTAGGGTCGTAGGAATATTGATAAACGGGTGTCTATGATCCTCTGACAATCCTCTGATAATATTCCACCTGGTGGGCCTCTCGGTGGGGGGACTCTGAGTGGACCTCCAGGTGTTAGACCTCTAGGTGGGGGACCTCTGAATGCGGGACCTCCGGGTGGACCTTCGGGTGGGCCTCCAATTGGGGCACCTCCAAGTGGGGGACCTCCAAGTGGGGGTCCTCTAGGTGTACCTCCATACATGTTTGCAAATGGTATTTTGTATGTAAGGACATTTGACCAATTAGGTTTCACCCATGGGGTATTAGGGTTTCCAAGACAAGGGATGTCAAGGAAAACATTTCTAGACGCAATGGGTTTGTAATTTTGAGTATCCATTACCTGTTGATTTCCTGGGTAAATTTACTCCCATGTAGGTTGATTAGACATCAGTTGAAACCACGATGGTTGTCCCAGTGAGGTGGAAGAAGCAATCACATTTGCAGCCATGGAGGGTAATCCATCCATGGGATTCCCTAAAGAAACATTATTCCCAATATTTAAAATAGTTCTCATGGTCATGTTGACCGCTTCTTCTATGGATTTCTCTCCAGTGACAGGGTTCATGGGATAACTAGGAATAGGCGAGAGAGATTGAGCAGACGGGGTAGGGATAGAAGGTTGTCCAGGATCATAAGAGACCACACTTTGAACCAATATTTCGGATATGGTAGAAGCATAATACCAAACATGGGCGTGGTATTAAAGAGTGTCTCTTTCTAAATGAAAAGGAAAAAGAAGGGAGACTTATCCTTCTTATGATTTCCTCTGTCATGCGTAAATTGGACACTATCTCAAAGATAGGTATAAAATAATCATCATTTGATAATAATATTCTCAGATTAGGTGGGGGGGTGGCATAAGATAAAGCAGTTGTGCCATGTTCACATATTGTCCATCCCAAGGATGTCTCACAGAAAGGAGTAGTTGGACCAAATTCCGATGCCAAGGGGTCATCTAAAGGTGGGATAAACACCTAATGTTGAGCACCATAATGAAATTATATAGAGAAATGAAATGTTGAATCATGTGAAGGAGGTAATTGTACTAGTACCAGGGTAGAGGAAGATGGATTTTTTGGGCCAAGAAAGAGCGGTAGGAATGAGGTGACAAACAAACAAATATGCACAAGGAGGAAAGAGAAGCACAAGTGCAGGAAGAAAAAGAAAGTGTGCAACGTAGTGAAGGAAGGAAATGAAGCGCAGAAGAGAGAAAGATGCAGAACCAAGTAGTGCAAAGGACGAAAAGAGAATCTGCAGGTGTGCAGAAAAGTAACGGCTAGAAAGCGACAGATCAGGAAGATCGTGGGTGCAAAAGTCAGTGTAATCCAATGGAAGGTGCACATATGAAGGAATATATGTAAGCCAGGCCGATAGCCCCTTGTGTTATTCTATGATAGTTTGTAACTATTTTTTACGGTTGATTACAACCTGTAACAAACACATTATATGTAATCGACCTTGCGTGGTCCTATATAAGATATAAATAAGAGGAACACATTCTGTATAAGGGTTGGAAAATACTTGAAGAAATCAGACAAGAAGTTAGATAGTAGTGTCATAGAAGGCTATTGAGCCGTGGAACCTATTTACAGAAGGGTTGTCGAATGGTAGGAGTCATTCTGCAGCTGAGTGTCCAGATAGTAGTTAGAAGAGTTGATCCAGAATGTGTGTGGATCAGTAGGAGTAGTTAGGAGAAGAGTATAATAAAAAAGATAGCATGAGAACGAGAAAGAGTCCGTAAGCCAAAAAGACATATCTCAAGTAGTTTGCAATCAAGCCGTAGACTAAAAGGTGCATATATTTCTCATGCCTGATGAAGAACACCTTTGTGTTTTTTCCCGATTGGGTTTCCATGTTACATCTTGTGTCACTTGAATGTGCATGTTGAGTGTTTGTGGGTTATTTTGTATTGTTTATATTTATTGCTTAATTGAATGTTGCAATATTGGTGAAATAAGTTGAATGAATGAATGACCAACATTGTTGAAGCATTTTGTATTGATTCACATTCATTTAATGATAATTTGTTAAGGAATAATCTGTGTTGCACGATTGCGACACTGTCAAGTTAGTAAAAAGAATCCAACCTTTAGACTCTTTCAAGCACCTTGGTTATGCGCCAGGGGACTGTATTCCCTCGCCTAACTGTAGAAACATGGTTCTGGCAGTTACCCATTAATATATCTCAGGTGAGACTTCTCCTGCACTGTAGGTGTTGCTGATTGAGCTTACTCTTTGAGGCCTATGTCTTTGGGTGGTTTTTTAGGTATTTTGTTGCATGCAAGGAAAACTTGAGCCTGGGTCGTGAGTGTGAGGAAAAGTAGCCAACAAATGGTTCTGTTGTTGGGACCTTAATCACTTGAGTCGAGGCATATGTTGTGGCATCTGACAAAGAATGAAATCAAGGATTGGAATGAGTCTAAGACATTAGCATTTGCACAAGGGGAGAACAGAAGATTGCGATTAAGCCAAAAAGACTGGTTGGAACGATACCTATACACAGATATTCATGAAATATTCTTTGCAGAGTTTCCTATTGTGCTTTATGAGTGGTTGTCAAGATTGGAAACTCGACAGACAAACTTTCATAGAAGGGAAGCAATCAAGTGGAGTTCTCATTTGATCTACGAGTTAGCGAGTCTAAGTAACCCCATATCTAGAGCTATTTATTTTTGGGTCGATAGTATTTTGCAAGATATATTACTGAGTTTGCAGTTGAGATGATAACCTCGTATAGTGAGGATGAAAGAAATTTTTCCAAGGACCCGTGGGATTTACCTGTTATCTATAAACATATGGATATAGATGCTCGTATATGAGAAGGAAATTTTGCAGTTGAACAGTTGAGTCACATACCCAGAAGGAAGGATAGGTCGCAGATGAATTGTAAATAAAATGGGAAATAGTGAGTTGATATGTTCCCAGGAAGTACAGAACCTAAATTAGAAGCTGTATTTTTAAGGAGTAGAAGAAGATTTCGATCAAGGAAAAGAAGAAATACAATAGGAGGTAGACGAAATCCTAGTCTGCTCGGAGAACGGGAGTATGAGTTTGAGTCGTGTTGAGACAAAGGGTCTTGCAATGAAGAGGAAGAATATTAGCCAATATCTAAAGGATCAAAAGAGTTAGAAGAGTCTATAGAGACACCAAGATCAGAATGTAACTAACCCACACTAAGAGAATCGCCAAAGGTAAGGTCTAGAACCTCATCTCCTGAAAGAACTATGAATATTGGTAGTACTAGTGCTGCGACTAGTGCTCAAGGAAGTCCACTTTCGTTAAATTGTTCATTGAACATCAACGACGTCAAATCAATAGCTAGGACAGATATTAGGTTACCTACATTCAATGGAAATCGAGTAGAAGATCCAGAGAAGCATTGGTTCCTCTGTGAAGCTATTTGGATGGTTCTCCAAGTTCAAAATGAGGACATAAGGAAAGCATGTTATATATATAAATATTAATATTAATTATTAGTATTAATATATATTGATATTAATAATTAATACATAGTTATTAGTAAAAAATGACGCATCTTTTCATGGATGGTATCCAAAGTGCCTTTACCATTAATATATATATGGCACTCACTTTGTAATCTTTCATCATCATTCATATTTAATATTTATTTAATATTTTCAATATGGAATTATTTTCCATTGGTTGACTATTCAACTGAGTAATCATTGAGAATATCTGGATACAGATATTACATTGGTTCCTAGGGCTTCTACTAATCTCCGGCTTGTGGCCAAAATGTTCAAGGTTTCCTTGAATTTAGGTATTTGACCTCACAGTGGCTTTTAGCCATCCATATTCAGAGTTTCTTTGGTAAAATATGGTTTTTGACCAAAAATTGGCCTTTGGCAATTTGAATTTCATTGAAGAAGTATTAATTCCACTCCAAATATGAAGCAAGAACAAGAGGGAAGAATGAAGAATAAAACAAAAACAAAAGGAAAAAGAATTATGAAGAAAAAAAACAAAAAAAGAAAAATAATTATCAACAAAATAAATAAAAGGGGAAAAGTTAAAAAAACATAAGTTAAAAAACATGTTCAAGGTTTCCTTGAATTTAGGTCTTTGACCTCACAGTGGATTTTAGCCATCCATATTCATAGTTTCTCTAGTAAAAATTGGCCTTTGGCCATTTGAATTTCATTGAAGAAGTATTAATTCCACTCCAAATATGTAGCAAGAACAAGAGGGAAAAATGAAGAATAAAATAAAAAGAAAAAATCAAAAGAATTATGAAAAAAATAAAATAAAAGGGGAAAAGTTAAAAAACATAATTTCACCCATGGTTTTATGAAAGAACCCATGGTTTTACGAAATAGCCCATGGTTTTACTTACATTATTTAAATTATAAACTAGTTTTACAAAGTATGCTTTGAGGACAAAGCATCATGAATTAGAAGGCAATGTTATATATATAAATATAAATATTAATTATTAGTATTAATATATATTGATATTAATTATTAGTATTAATATATATTGATATTAATAACTAATAACTAATACATAGTTATTAGTAAACTATTCTAAAATGAGACATCCTTTCATGGATGGTATCCAAAGTGCCTTTACAATTAATATATATATGGCACTCACTTTGTAATCTTTCATCATCATTCATCTTTAATATTTATTTAATATTTTCAATATGGAATTATTTTCCATTGGTTGATTATTCAACTAAGTAATCATTGAGAATATCTAGATACAGATACTACAAAGTATAGATTTACGACTCTGCAGCAATAAACCACTCTTTAACCAGCTGTTTAAAACTCAGATGGCCAAAGTAAGTTTCCAAATTTCAGATGTACAACACAAAGAGTAGTTTATTGTTGCACTGTTACCACACATCTGAGGCCCTTTGATGGAACAGAAGATTGTGTCACATATGGAAGCACTGGAAATAGCTATGAAGCTAGAAGCTTCACCGATCGGAGATGGTGGCATAGGGATGATGCAGATTTAGTCGCATTTGGCTATCCTGATGGTACAGCTTAAGGATATCAAGAAGAGAAAAGAAATTTAGGAGGATTGATGGTCTACAATATGTAGAACAGATGGACACCACAAGGATAATTGTTTGGCATAGATGAACTATATCTCATCAGGTGCGCCTAATCCATTGAGAACCCAAGGACTACCCTAGTGCAAAATATGCCAGACTAGAGGACATCATGATGAGGACTGCTTATACTTACATAATATTGTAAGTACCCCATCCAACCTTTATTGTAAATTTTTCCTAATTCAATAGGACATGATGAGAAATATTGCAGAGCATGTCATCTCTTGAAGGAGAAGACGGTAGACACCTACTTAATGAAGAATGATGGGAATTTTTAGGATGGATAGGATCTAGTTCACTACCATCATGTGCATTATCCACAGTATCGGCCTCAATACTCGTAGAATCAGTATCCACCACAGCAACAACACCCTCATCTTGGGGGTGTTGAAATTTTAGAGGTAGAGGACAGAACTTGGGAGGATTTGGAAGAGGAAGAGGTCAATTCGTGTGCTATAATTGTGGACAACAGGGCCATTATGCTAGAGATTTACCTAATCCTACAAAGAAATGTTCAAATTGCAAAGCACAGGATCATAATGTGGAACAATGTCCCCAGTTGATTGAAAAATGGAAAGCTCGAACTGTGGGAGGTCCTAACCCCGTGCATAATCCCAACCCGAATCCTAACCTAAATGCTCAAATGATTGTTTTTAAGCCAATAGAACCAAGTGTTGCTGTCGTAACACGAGGAGGTGTTGCGACTGGAGTGGATCAAAATATACCACAGGGATAACCACAGGTGTGACTCGTGTACAAAAGAATGTACAATTTCATGTTCATAAACAAAAGAAATTATTTTTGGATGTGCGACTGGCGTTTGTAGATACACAACAACCATCGACCTCATGCGAAATCATGGAGATGCCTGAACGATTTCAACAACTATTCTAGAAGTAGGTTCCAAACAAGGTTAGTAAGCTCAAGTCGTTTCTTTCACGTTTCTTAGCGCTAATCCATGATAAATATGTCGTTTTTGAATTATAAGCACTTATAGAAGAAACCCCATTAGAGTCACAACCTGAAAGAAGAGTTAACCATGTTAGAAAGAAATTCAAAACTGACCACGAGTTAAAAATGACTGCACAGATAGGATATTACGACATTGATTATATTATCCTAGATCTGGGGTTAGATGTCAATATTTTGACATGACAAACTTAGGAAAGCATGGGTAAGTCACGCTTGGACTGGTCCCCTATTCATTTTAGGCTTGCAAATTAGGCAAAGGTCCTACCAATTGGTAGGTTAAGTCAAGTTCCTGTCGACATTAAGGGACTGCAAACATTTGCAAATTTCGAAGTGATCGATATAGTCGATGACATGAACCCATATCCCATGCTTATATGGATAGAATGGGCAATAGACAATCAAACAATCATAAACTTTAAGAAAAGAATTCTCTCATTCGAAGATGAAGAAATGAGGGTAGTTTCACCCATTGACCCACTTGAGGGGAAAAGATATGTCCAACCAGTCTATACTGAAGGACAAGGTGATTATATAGACCATATCTATAATGTCACTTCCTTAAAACACCATTACATAAATCCTACAGTGGATGGGAACCTACGCTAGAGGAGTGCTATCTCATGCACATCAGATTCAGGAGAGGCATTGGAGAATTGGAAAAACGAACTGATTACTAAGTGTGTGCGACGGGTGGAGACTCAGTCGAGGGAGTTACCCAGATATGAGGGATTGCCTAAACTTACAAATTATCTAAGTGAGTTTGAAGGAATGGTAATAGAACCAAAGTGCTTGCATTAGACTATGTGCTGAAACCTACTCCCGCTAGATGGTGGGGTACGCATAAGAAATCTATATCAGAATGGCCACAATGAAAAAGATTACTAGAAGTCATATTTTACAAAGAAATCACAGTTTTAGTTTAGAAGTACAAAGGGTTATCAAACCCTATTGAACACCTCAATTAGTGTTACACGACATCTACAGAATACCCGCGATAGGAATGGGCCCATCATTTCGTACAACATTGGAAATGACACCTAGGAGCTGGTACACATCCATGGTGTTACGATAAGGAACTCAGGATTGGGAGGAGGTATTTAAACAATTCATAGAAACCCTTTCATTTTTTGATGAGAAACCGACAGTCAATCCTGCACTTCAAATGATAAAAGAGAAAATATTTGCTAAAATCCCTGTCGAAGTGGCGAATTCCCACCAATGCAGTGCAACGATCCAACAATGGATGGCTTGTTACAATATGGCTGGAGAACTATATGATGATCCAACCAACCTTAACATACCAAACTCGGAGGGTATTCACGAGGTGGAAGGAAGTGGTATTTCTAGTGAACAATTTCTCAAGCCACTAAAAATTAAGAAATTCAACATTGATTCGCTGAAAAACCCGAAGTTCACCAATATAGGAGATTATTGGGATGAGGAGACAGTAGAAAAAATCATGGACTTGTTGCATGAATTTCATGACCTATTCCCTACCAAATTCTTAGAGATGAAGGGAATAGTAGGAGATCTGGGGGAGATGAAAATACCATTGAAACTAGATGCAAAGCCAATTAAACAATGACCTTATAGGTTGAATCCGAGGTATAAAGAAAATGTAAAAGCTTATTTAGGGAAAATGTTAGATGCATGAATCATTGAAATAGTGGAAGAATCAGAATGGATCAGTCCTATAGTAATTTAGGATAAGAAGACAACAGGTGAAATCAAGATCTGTGTTGACCTAGGAAAATGGAATGATGCATGCTTGCATGATCCATTCCCAACACCATTCATGGATGAAGTACTTGAAAGCGTCAGAGGACAGGAGATGTATTCATTTACTGAAGGATTTTCTGGTTATCACCAAGTCAAAATAACAAAGGAGGATCGACACAAAACGACCTTCGTGATAGAATGGGGTTGCTATCAGTATACGGTAATGCCATTTGGACTCTAGAATGCTCCTGCTATTTTTTCTAGAATAGTAGTTTCTGCTTTTAAAGATTTCATACATAAATTTCTTAAAGTCTACTTTGATGATTGGACTGTGTTTGATCTAGTAAGAGACCATATTGAAAGTATGCACATGATGTTGGAGCTTTTTCGCCAATATCAGATCGTGTTGAATTCAAAGAAATGTTTTTTTTACACACCATTTGGTGTATTGTTAGGCCATGTAGTATGTCATGATGGAATTTCGGTCGACCCGACAAAATTTGTGATTGTTATTGACTTACCACCACCTACATTAGTCACATAACTCAGATCAATGCTGGAAAACACTGGATAATATAGAAAATTTATCATAGGATATGCAGAGATAACTGCTCCAATGGAGAATCTTTTGAAAAAAGATGCAAAGTTCCAGTGGAAAAAAAAATTTTAGGAAAGTTTAGACAAGTTAAAGGGCAAGATGGATACCGCACCAATATTGTAATTTCCATATTGGAAGAAGCAGTTCCATGTTCATGTCGATGCATCATCTGTCACACTTGGAATGGTTCTAACCTAACCGGGTGAGGGCACAATTGATCAACCTATTGCTTTTTCCAGCAGAAAACTTTCGACAACAGAGAAAAATTACACTATGATAGAAAGGGAAAGACTCGCCATGGTATATGCGCTACAAAAATTGAGACACTATTTGTTGGGTGGAAATTTTAAAATGTACAATTATCATTCGGCATTAAAACACCTAGTCAAAAATCCAGTGTTGGGCGGGGAATATCTGTCAATAGCTCCTCCTATTTCAAGAATTTGATTTTGAATTCATTTTTAAACCCGGTCGATTGAATGTGGGGCATGATCACTTGTCAAGGATAGAAAGTGCTGAAGAACCAAACAGCCTGGAGGATAACTTGTTGGATGCACAACTATTTGTGATCACCACGTATGACAAACAATATCAAGCTATCATTCACCTATTGAGTACAGGTTATGCACTTGAATGGTTCACCACTATGCTAAAGAAACATTTGGTCATCAAAGTCGTTTATTTTACGTTGATCGCGGGACAACTATACAAGATGGGCCCTGATGAAATATTGTGTCAATGTGTTTTGGAACACGAACGACCTTGGATAATGAGTGAAGCACATGCCAGTGTCACAATAGGACACTCCGCTGGAAAGGAAATAGTGCGTAAGATATTGCAATATGGATTACGGTGGCCAACCATACATATGGATACTAAAAAGTTTTGTCGAAGCTGTGATGTTTTCCAGAGAACACGAAAACCTTCGAGACACGAAGAAATTCTGCTAGCACCAAAGATAAACCTACAAGCATTTGATAAATTGGTCGTTGAGTTTTTTGGTCCTATCAGTCTACTAGGAAAAATGATTGGCGTGCACTGTATTATCACAATGATGGATTACTTAACCAGATGGCCAGAAGCAGCACATGGTAAAGATTGTACTACTGCGACTGTGACAAAGTTTCTATTTGAAAATGTGGTGACAAGATTTAGCTGCCCTAAAATTATTCTAAGTGATTAAGGTAAGCATTTTGTTAAAAAATTGATTGATGAGCTTACTATAGAGTTTCAGATTCAGCATAGAAAAATGACACCCTATCATCCTCAAGAGAATGGAACGGTTGAAGCATTCAACAAGATTTTGGAAAATGCATTAGCCAAAGTATGCAATGTGCACAGATATGAGTGGTATCAGAAAGTTTCAGTTGTGCTATGGGATATCACACAACTTGCAAAACATTAACAGGACACACTCCATTTAGATTGCTATATGGACAAGAAGCTATTGTTCCAATGGAATATATTGTGTTGATCCTAAGAATTGTTGCGTTGAACTGAAATGACTAATGTCAATGCTGTTGAGAAAATATTTTCACAGCTCACTCAAATGGAGGAGGAATGTTTCATAACAGGCTTTCATCAAAACATAGAAAAGAAAAGATAGAAAGCATGGAATGGTCGCCATATTAAGACTAAGAACTTCGAAGTTGGAGGACTTGTTTTGATGTACGAAATTAAATTTTTTAAGCATCCAGGTAAATTGAAAACACATTGGCTAGGGCCATATGTGATTGCACACATCACCAAGGAAGGCATAGTAAAATTGCATAAGCTGGATGGGACACCAGTCACAAGAATGATAAATGGAAGCCGGTTGAAACCTTACCAGGATGGCTGCGACATGTAAAAAAAAGAGAAAAAGAATATGTTTTGTAACATGTTTGCGATGCAGATATGAAAATCCCACAATAAAAGTGGAAATGACAGTTGGACGCCATTAAAGCGTGGATAATCGAAAATATTTAGGTGGTTATGATAGCACAGCGTCATTAATTTGACAAGTCTGAGGAAAAGGGGCAGCTTGATTTTTGGTCCCATCCATCGTCCTCGCCATAACTCTCCTGACAGGTACATGTTAGAGCTCAAGCGTGTGAAGTAAATTTTGGAATGGGTCGAATGGGAATTCCATGTGATTGACAAGATGCATCTCTACCATCGAATGATTACATGAAGGATGATCACTTGTGTATAAATATGTTCCTTCATCGCCAAGATTCATTTTACTTGCAAGAGAGAAGAAGAGCGCACTAGTATCTGCATCTATGAGGAGACAAAGGTGATGGTCATTTCAATTTCCAGTACCAGTGAACAGTCCAACGTTACCAGCGCATCACACTTCCTGATACTGGAAGAGGTTATACTGTCGAAATCACATCAACCACAACAAGAACCAGAACCAATGGTGCAGCTGGCTCCACATGATATTCCTACTTCTACTTCGACCTCGGTCCAGAATCCACTAGCTTCAAGTCAAAGACCATATGTACCGATAGGATTGTCAAGTGCAGACCTTCCAGGATCATCGGGGCCTTCGGTAAGGGATTTGAAGCTTGGAAAGAAGCATAAGTTCACCAAAGAAACACTAGTTCCACCACCAAGAAGAGACATGAATGCTAGTATAAAGGAGAGAAACCTGCTACCACCATATATTCCACCAAGGAGACCATAGGTGCCAGAAGTGAAGCTCCCAAATAAAGGGTGCTCCTCCCTCGTTGCATCCAAGATCCCCACTAGGGTTCCTCTACTAAAAGATATCATACCAAAGCTGTCGAGTTGAAATTTGAAGACAATGATACGCGCAAACAGCCAAACCTGGACAAAAACAAGTACATGGTAACTCTTCCATTTGTACCGACCGTGCCACATCTTGTTTTTCCACTGGAGTGGGTTCAAGGTATAGACCCGGTGGGCCTAGTTAATTTATTTACATGCCACATTTTGGTCGAACTAAATAAGTGAGAACATATGTGCGGCAGCTACTCGTATGCTTGCATGGAGTATTTTTATGGCTCGACAGACCATACTCTGTTGATGTTGAGAAAATTGCGTCGATCATGGGTCTCCCACATGTAGGAATAGACCTTGTACCATATCTGTGCAAGGATCGGGATACAACAAAGATGAGAGTGAAGTATGACCTCATGCACACAAACAAAGGATTCATGACTGCCTCTATAACTGACAATACAGTGAGGTTCAAAGCGAAAATATTTTCTTGCAAACTATTGCACAAGATGCAACCCACTGAGTGCACTATAGGGTAGTTGAACTCGCTGAACTCTACACCAAAGGAGTGCATATCAATTGGTTGCAGTATCTGCTGAATGAGCTACTAGAAGATGCGGCCCAAGCATAGGAAGAAGGTAAAACACTATTCCATTACTCCTAGTTGCTCATGTTGATTTCTTTCATAGTTTTGTCTAACCCACCAGACTACCAGCCACTATATGTCCCAGTCTTCTATCAAGGCCCAAGGTATCAGAACCTTTGGTTTGACAAGGAACATAAAATTCGACAGAAGGATAACAATATAGAGTTCTTTCTACATGGGGAAGCACTAAGGGAAGTAGTGCGACACCAGCATAGACTGCTCACTGTGACAGTCTTGAGATATGTGCCTTTTATAACTTTCCAGGATGGTGTCCATATTATCATCTTACAGCTGCAAGAGCACCCAACGAAACAAGCACAACCAACACACTTCATGATTACTAACCATGATTTTAAAGCTGTCATCCACGACTATCCTAAAGAATAGTGCATCCCAGTCGAAGAGGAGACAAACTAAGGCATAAGAGGGGGTGATGTGTAAGACAACCAGTCGCAGGATTCAAAAGAAGAAGAAGAAGAAGAAGACAGTGATGAGGACTATGCACAATATGATTCAGATGATACACCAACTAACGAGGAAGTGAGAAACCAAAAGAAAGAGCGGGAAAAGGAGAAACAAAATGGCTAATACAACTAGCTTAGAGGAGGAATACATCACCATAATCGTAGATGTAGCTGTGGAAGTAGCGCAGGCCATCCTCTAGAGAATAAGTAGAAAACATATGCGCTTAACTAACAAAATCACAACACATGTTAATAGGGTTATTGAATCCATCAATGAATTATGGGGTGCAATCAAAGCTGAGACGCACACAACTGACCCTGCAGATACATTGGAGGTGCCAATACTGTTTTCGCTGCTCAATATGGAGCTAGCCGCGCACATATTAGAAACAAAAATGAAATAATTTGGTGATGTTTCCCATGATATGGGGACATTGTCTATTGATTTATCCAAACTGACAATGGCTGAGGTATATGTTGTTCAGCATGTGACCACAATGGAGATAAGAATTCAGGAAATTTCTCTCGCATATCATGCCCAGAAGGCGACAAGGAAGGCGCAAAAGCACAAGGCCCTCCTTAGGCAGAAGGAGCTGGAAATTAAGGTGCAAACCTACAAAGTAGACTCACATTGGATGACGCCATTAGTAGCGCAGTCGTAGAATTCCTGGTGGAAGAAGGAGAAGAAGAATTAGATGTAGCCGCCAAGATATCCCTATTATCTAGGATTGTGGAAGACCTAAAGAAGCAAGTGGAAGAACTTAAAGCACAACAAAGACCGAGTACACCTCCTGAGGTGATAGAAGTGTGCCAAAAAAATCATTTGAGGCTATTGATAGAATTAAACAAGGCAATAAATTATGTAATGAAGAAATCAACGTAGTATCTGCAGCTTGAGAATTTCTCCTAGAGGATGCAACAACAGAGAAAATCATAGAGGATTTGCACCAAATTGAGCTAAAAATAACAGCGGTTAAGGAAAACATGAAGAAGCTCCATATAAAATAAAAGATCGCAAAGGTAGTCAAGCTGAAATAGCTACAACAACAGGTAAAAATGCTACATGACCAAGAGAAAATCATAAATGATGAGGTTGGAGTGCAACAAGCAAAATTTGAACGAGTTACAGGGCTCCTTCAGCATGTACAACAGAAGCTCCAGCACATAACTTAGTCGCTGGAAGATGTACCACTGGAACATATCGGTTCCGACTGTGTCAAGCAATTGGAAAAGAAAGAAGAGGAGGTGTGACAATAAGTTGTCTAGGTAGAAGGAATTATCAAAGAATTTTAGGATAAGGTCAGAACCATGGTGCAGTTACCATCTGAGCTATAAAACTGCTTAGTGGCTCAGGACAAGCAACATGTGAGTTTTGGGGGCCTATTGCGCCAGGAAAGAGCAGTAGGAATGAAGTGCAGAAGAAACAAATATGCACAAGGAGGAAAGAGAAGCGCAAGCGCATGAAGAAAAATCAAGCGTGTGACACTGTGAAGGAAGGAAATGAAGCGCAAAAGAGAGAAAGTTGTGGAAAGAAGTAGTGTGAAGGAGGAAAAGTGAATCTACAGGAATGCAGAAAAGTAATGGCTAGAGAGAGATAGATCAGGAAGATTGTGGGTGCTAAAGTCGATGTTAAGTCGATGGACAGCGCATGTATGAAGGAATATATGTAATTCATTTTGACAGTGCCTTGTGTCATTCTATGATAGTATGTAATAATTTTTTACGGCTGATTATGACCTGTAAAAAGCACACTATATGTAGTGGACCCTGCATGGTCCTGGAGAAGTTATAAATAAGAGGAAACCATTTTTTATCAGGGTTAGAAAATAGTTGAAGAAATTAGAGAAGAATTTAGATAGTAGTTTCATAGAAGGTTGTTGGGTCACGGAACCCGTTTGCAGAAGGGTTTTCGAATAGTAGGAGTCAATCTGTAGCTGAGTGCAGAGATAGTAGTTAGAAAAATCCAATCCAGGCTGTGTGCATATCAGTAGGACTAGTTAGTAGAAGAGCATAATAAAACAAAGAGCATGAGAGCGAGAAAGAGTCTGTGGGCCGAAAAGAAATATCTCAAATAGTCTGTAGTTAAGTCGTAGACTGAAAGGTGCATATATTTCTCATGCCAAATGAAGAGTACCTTTGTCATTTTTTCAGGTTGGGTTTCCATGTTACATATTGGGTCGCTTGAATGTGCATGTTGAATGTTTGTGGCTTATTTTGTATTATTTATATTTATTGCTTAAGTAAATGTTGCAATATTGGTGAAATAAGTTGAATGAATGAATGACCAGCATCATTGAATCATTTTGTATTAATTCACGTTCATTTACTAATAAGTTGTCAAGGAATAATCTTTATCGCATAGTTGCGACACTGTCGAGTTAGTAAAAAGAATCCAACATTCAGACTCTTTCGAGCACCTTAGTTGTGTACCAAGGGATAGTAATCCCTCGCCTAACTGTGGAAACATGGTTCTGGCAGTTACCAATTAAGATATCTCGGGTGAGACTGTGCCTGCGCTGCAGGTGTTGTCGATTGAGCTTACTCTATCGGGCCGATGTATTTGGGTGTTTTTTTGGGTTTTTTTTTTGTGCAAGGAAAACCTGATCCTGGGTCATGAGTGTGAGGAAAATTATCCAGAAAGATTATCCAAATAAGAATAATCTTATCCTGATTCCACAACTGGAACACCCTCCACAAAAGGATCAATTGTGACTGGTTGGTCCATAGTCACCCCTTTTATTTCTTCCATGATCGGAGGAAATTTAGGTGGTAAACCCTATAATCTATGATATCTCCTCATAGGTGGTTCAGTTAGAATGATGGATAAACACTTCTACTCTAAATATTTCCTAATAAAAGAGAACACACAATTTTTTTTACGCAAGCTAAGGTCACAAGAAAACTTAAGTGATGAGAGGGGATGAAAAATACAGAACCTCACTAGGATTTTCAAATTGTCACAACTCGTGATATACTGCAGGTTTCAATGGTAAAAAGTGACTAGAAGGATTAATGAGACTGTATTGTTTCATGAATCTCCGTATACCTGGATGACACGTGCATAGTATCTCCCCGAGTGTTTTTCTCAATGTATTACTTCAGTAAGATGACCAAACCGATTTTCTCTGTTGGTATCGGTTCCTAGAAGGGTCTCCCGATATACACAAGGTATGTGGGAGCTCAAATCTGTGTTAGTGTTTCCTATTGCGAAACTGCTTGAAAGGAGCCTTCTTATATACTATCGAGTACGTGAATATTTTTTTGATAACCTTGGGGGACATGAAAAGTCATTCGATATACTGATTGGTACATGGAAGAACCACACAATCCCCAGGATGCAGTGTAGAAAAAGAACGACAACTCCTATGTTTATATATTTCAGCACACGTCTTTTAACCTATCACTCAAATTACTAACAATTTTAACCTAAGCTACCGTTCAATTTTATCTTGATGTTTAGTAAATGTTTGTGGAATGTGAGGTAATTACAAGATTAAATCATCTAAATTCCATGCAATTTTCCTTTTGAGCAAATCTATCTAGAGTAAGAGAGAGGTTCTTCCTTTTCAAATAATGAAATGAAAACTATGCGATCCAAACAACTCGTTCCTCAAACTTCAAATATTGTTAGACAAGAAAAAACTCTAATGCTAATGTTTAAAATCTCTCTAATGTACAAAGTAAAAAGGATATTTAATGCATAAATGCATATTCTTCTTCATTAATATTCAAAAAGAAAACACTTCTAATCATTTAATCAAACCAAAAGCAAGCAATCAAACTTTTGTTTTGTTTTTTTATGTAATTTTAAACAAAGAAATGCAAAAAAACACACATAAAAAGTGCAAAAACCATACTATTTTTCCTTTCCATAGATCTATAAAGATATTCTAAAGGATTAATCATACAAACCATACACCCAAGATCAAATTTCCACACAAAAGTATTTGATTTCAGAGCTTCTACTAAGACAACTTTTTAATATCTAAACTTAAAAAGTACATTCAGGATAAACATACACTATCATACCTGTCAATGTGCAGGGAAGCATATTGAAAAACCCCAAACATAAATAAAAAATCTCAAAAAAAATATCCTAGAGCTAGATATGGCCTACCTCGGCGCACAATGCAGGGTTGAACCGGAATGTCATACGTCGATGCTCTTTGCTTGTTTATGGACAACTTCAATGATGCATCTCAATTATGGAAAGAAGGCGTCAGCAATTCTCCTTGATAGTGGGAAAAAGGCGTCAGGGGTAGTTTGATGATCTATCAAACACACCCAGGTGCATCGGTGGATCTAGAATGCCAAAAGAAGCAAATAAACTTTAGAATAATCCAATGTGAATCAAACTGGGATTATGGTAAGCATAGAAACAAACCAAAGAAGGAAAATGAATGTGAAATAAGGTGGATTACTCAACTTAGATCCTTGAATGAGTGAGAGAAAAAATTGTGTAAGCTTCTAATCAAAAGAAAAATCAAAATTCACATATATGATTAGTTAATCCCCAGTATGGTCACCAGTTTTGTTACCAGAAATTTTCAATCATTGTGGAAAAAGATTGTTTCCCTAGTCTACATGGGGCATATATAGAACAAAAATCCACATTGGTGCATCTGTTTCCTAGATAATTAAACTACTTGAATGTCAAGCTTTCCTTACCTCGGTGTTGAAGGTTTTCCTTGCCTAATAGATCCTTTCTCGTTCAATTGTACCTGCAAATAACATAGAGAACAAGACAAAATGGGGAAAGCAACAATAAAATTGAAATATATATGCTAATAGTCATGGAGAAAAGTAATGAACAGTTGATATTGACACAATTCATTCATGGAAATGAAGAACATGTTTATATTAATAACTTAAGAGAAGGAAACTACAAATGAAGCCTTGATGTTGAAGCCTTGTTTTCATAATGCCTTTGACATCACTTTCAGATACACATTACAAGGTTTACAAGCCTCACTCACAACCACACTCTATTCCTCTTATACCAATAATGATTCTAGTGCCATAAAGGTGCTCTCTTAGTTCTCTTTCCTCTCCTTACCCATGAGGAAAATCTTGTATAAATAGGGAAAAGGAATCCCAAAGGGGTTGAGATATTTTGGGAGGAAGGTATGGAATGATCCCTAGAGGCTAAGGGAATGAGTGCCACTATATTCCAAGTAGTTGTGATAAGCCTCCACAAGAAATTATGTCTATAAGGTTCTCTAAATCTTCTTATTTTTTTCTATTTTGACAGTATTGACGCTCTCTACATATAGGAAAGTTGCATCGATGCCCTTTATCTTGAGTAAACAAGTGTCATTGGTGCACTATGTCAGTGGGGAAGAGGATTCAGGAAGGTATGACACCCTATGTCAGGACACAAGGTGCGTCAGACATCTGAGAACTGGGAAAAAAACTCTCAAAAAGATGTATTGGCCATGTCACTTCAGGGGATTGAGCATAGAAACCAATTTCATGTGTAAAAAAAAGTAACATAAATAATGCTACCAATGTAAAGGAAGACAAAGGAGAAACCACTGCAAAGCGAGAAATGGATGGAGAAGAGTCCAAGGAGTAGGATTTGGAATTCCCAACATGATTGGGTTGGGAAGGAGAGAATCCCAAAGATATTGTGGTAAAAGGAAGTAGAGGAGAGGATAATATGCAAGCCCATCTGGTAGATGAAAATGTTTGGACCAATAGGTTGGAAGATCCGTTATGAATGGGTACAAGGGGAGATGGAAGGAATTCCATGAAAAATATAGAAAAGGAAGAAAAAAATATGGATTGGTGTTGATGCCCATGGAAGGATGAAGATGAAGAAGAATATGATTTGGAAATGATAGTGGTGAATGTGGCAAAGTGTGTAAAATAATTTTCATTTCACATGCAAGCCATAAAATTTTTGTCGAGGAAATATTGTGTGAAGAAAAGAGAGGAAGAAGTGGGTCAATAAACTCTGATAGAAGCTATTATAGTTGAGGAGAATACTACAGGATTTCCACCAGTGAAGAGTAGTCCCTAACGACATGACTTGAATATGAGTTTGATTCATTTAAACAAGTTATACCACATGATGACACCAAATGAAAAGATTGAGTTGAATGGAGAATACTATGTAATGACCAAAACGCCCCTCCGTTGTCGGAATCCAGTCACCAACATAATTTCAAAATATGATATTTATATTATTCAAATTTCTATTTGGATTATCCAGGTTGATTTAAAACATACTAAAACGAAACCCAACATTTGAATGGTATTATAGTAAATTGAAATCATCACGGTAGTATAAATGAAATCGATTGATGAAAATTAAATGAAATTTTTGATGAGAACTTAAGATAAAACACCATAAAGGAAGTGTTTTAGTTAGAGTTTATACCACACATAGGTTAATTAATAGGTCCAAAAGTTGTTGGACAAATGGTTGAGTATAGGATGTTTGATCCCATGTGCAGTACTAGTCATACTGGGATAGAAGAAGATGAGAAGATATGAACTGAGGAAGGATCATTTAGAAGTCCTTAATGAGGAATTCAAGTACAAGTGTGCAGGAATGATCGAGGACACGAAGAAGATTCTGAGGAACGAGAGGAGAAAAAGTGTGAATATAAAGGGACCATTTCACACATGGTACCAGGTATGGAATAGACAACAGAGAAAGATGAATTTTGTAGGAAGTTTTCGACTTGCAAACCTGTGAAGAGAGATTGAATGGAGAGAAGAGTCAATAATCAACTAGAAAGGTTAGTTGCTAGGGAACGATCCATTGATTGATTAAACGAGTAAGGCCAAGATTGTATGAGAATCCAATTACGTGAAGATTTGGAAGAGGCTATATGGATCTGAGAAGAAGTGTGTGAAGGGATTGATGACTCGGTTAAGAGAGTAGAAATGAGAATGTATTCTTTACATACCCTAAGATTTTGATGTAGGGGGATCTGACCCAAGACCAAGTTGTATGTAGGGGTATTCAGTTGAATATCAATGTTCAATAAGATGATGATGAGAAGTCACTTGAAGGGAGAGTTGATAATCTCTAAGTAAGTGAATGGAATTAAATTAATCCACAACATGAATAAGGTAATTCAATGCTATCAGGTTTGAAAGGAGATAGAATTCAACTTTCTTTGAAGTTGACCATGTCATCACTAGGCACTAGCTGGGACGAAAGGATAGTCAAAGGAATAGGAAATTTGGTGTTGAAGCTATAAGTTTTAAACCTGTTCTTAGAAGCAAAACATACAGATTATTTTAAACAAAACACAGACTACACGATGTTAATATTCTATATTCTAAGCTAGATATCATTAGTATTCAATTCAATTTCACAACAATAGCATATGTAGGATCACTAAAAGAAACAAAATCACAAGATAGACACAAATTGATCTTAGGAAACCCACTAAGGGAAGGAATCCCAACAAAACTTACTCTATATAGATGTATCAAAAGTACAAAGATAAAACCCCAGACTAGTGCTCCTTCTCCTTGCATCTCTCTCTCTCTCTCTCTCTCTCTCTCTCTCTCTCTCTCTCTCTCTCTCTCTCTCTCTCTCTTATGTGTTATACATAAGTGAGTGCGTGCATTCAAATGAAGAACACAACTCCTCTACATAAGTGAGTGTGTGCATTCAAATGAAGAACACACCTCCTCTATCTATACTTTATCTTCCACTTGACCTTTTCCCTAACAGGTTGGCCCCAACAAACTTACTGGGTTGAATTCACCTAGGAAGAGACACATCAATATAGTATTATATTCTAGAGGGTTCTATTGACCCAACCTATAGCAGAGGTTTTACCTCATGACTCTCTGATGACCAAATACAATAGTAACACCTCGACAGAGGAATAAAACATCTCTGATAGGTTACAACATTAAAACACATTTAGAATATTATTCGAAGTTACAATATTTCAACACTCCCCCTTAACGAGAAGGGTATTCTATTGACAACAACAATATCAACTATAGGACCAAGGCGAGAGACAATCTTCAACGTCATCAAGGTGATACATGTATATGTCATCGAAATTTTTCTTCAACAATAATCATCAACTGGAATAGTAACTAGAAAATATTCAACATCTTTAGGACTAGAGCATCATATTCTACAACACTGAATCTTCATATTTTATCTTAACCTTCTGCAGCACTCGATCACTCAATCATCTATAGCAACACCTGATATTTCGATCAGTAACATCATCATCTGCATCAATACTTGATATTTTGATCAACAACATCATCATCTATAGCAATACTTGATCTTTTGATCAGCAACATCATCATTAGTAGCACCATAACCTGCATCACATGTGATCCAAATACGGGATGATCAAACCCTATCACTTTATGACATAATTCCAAGAATGATGCAATCCTCACCTGATCCAATTACGGGATGATCACCCCCTATCAATTTAGGACATAAGTCCAAGGACGATGCAATCCTCACTTGATCCAATTATGGGATAATCAACCCCTATCACTTTAATTCATAAGTCTAAGGATGATGCAATCCTCGCACCTCACAAATTAAAAAGTCTGCAAATCCAATTATGGGATGATCAATCCCTATCACTTTAGGACATAAGTCAAAGGACTATGCAAGCCTCACACCTCACGAAGAAAAAAGTTTGTTGATCCAATTACGGGATGATCAATCCCTATCACTTTATGGCATAAGTTCAAGGACAATGCAATCCTCACACCTCACAAAGACAAAAGTATGCGGATCCAATTACGGGATGATCAATCCATATCACTTTAGGACATAAGTCCAAGAATGATGCAATCCTACCACAACATGGAGACAAAGGTATGCGGATCACTTTAGGACTAATGTCGAGGGATGATACAATCCCATTGCAACATCATCAACATGCTCCCCCTTTCAAGGAGGGTCTACAACATCATCATAATTGTTCCTCCTTACGAGGAAGGTTTTTTCAAACCACACCAATAATTTCATGGAAGTATTCAAACTTTACTCGAGACAAAGGCATGGTCAACACATCAACAACTTTCTCATCGATACTCACATACTTGAGCTTTATAACTCCCTTACGTACCATATCCCGCATGTAAAAATACCATATTTATATGTGCTTTGACTTGTCATGGAACACTGGGATCTGTGTCATCTTTATACAACTCTGGTTGTCACATAGAATCATCATGGTATCCAAATCCAGGTATAATAGACCTGACATCAACTTCTAAATCCATATGGATTCACAATTAGAAGAATGAGATGCTATATACTCTGCTTCAACTATGCTGAGAGAAACACTAGAATGCTTCCTTCTAAACCATGAGATCATCATGTGGATCCCAAACAATAACATCCTCATGAGTTTCTATTCCTATTTGAGGCACTTCCATCCCAATCTGGATCTGTATAACCATACAATATGTAGTCATGATCTCCAAAATAGTATATACCAAACTCTATCGTACCTTTCAGGTACTTCATCGCATGATTTGTAGCTATCAAGTGAACACATCTAGGTTTAACTAGATACTAACTTATGGTGTTCACAGCAAAGCATATATCTAGCCTGGTATTCCTCAAATACATCTATGACCCAATAATATGTCTGTACTGAATCACATCCACTAAATCCGATGATTCATCAGATAACAACTTTAGGTTGGCATCCATGGGTGTGGCCATGGTTTTACAATCCAACATATAAAATATTTTTAATATTTCCACAACATACTTTCCCTGGTTGAGAAAGAATCCTTCCGGTATCTGCCATACTTCCAGACCTAGAAAATAATGCATCAATATAAATTCTTTTATCTCAAATTATTCGGAGAGCTTCTTATTGCACTCTA